>JAMXBB010000008.1:67223224-67567327 GCA_024138015.1 Lumnitzera littorea
TTTTCTAAAACATTCTTAAACTTAGTTTTATTATTTAATAGAATAAAATAAAATAAATAAATAAATGGGTTTTATTACTTAGAAAATTGTTTTTTAATAGAAATAAAATAAATTAACCCTTTATTTAAAATTAGGATTTTTTTAATATTAAAAAATAAACCAAGTTTAAGACCCTTTTAGAAAATTTCCTTAAATAACCTAAATCAGATTAAAAATGTAAACCCAACCTTTTTCGAATTTCAAAATGGACCAACAAATTAATGTTTTTCATAAATGAATCATGGAAAGTCTAATCCTTGAAAAAGGGTATGTAGGTATCTACGAGGCAACTTAAAATAAGGAAACATTTTTTTTTTCCCTTTTGTAAAATAATTTTGATTTGTTATTTATGCAAATAGAATTTGTTTTAATTGTAAATTTAGAATTAGTTAAAAAGGGTAATTTAAAAAATAAATTTAAATTCAGAAAGTTAAAAATAATACTTGTTAGGGTTAGGGTTTAATAGGTTAGCCCTCCAACTTAAATCTTTGGTTTTCAAAATCTTTTCTTAAATTTGGTTTTCTAGTAAATCAATGGCTAGGTTAAACTGATTAACCCAATTGATTTAACATAATCTATTCCTTTTCCCGACTTCGATCAAGTGGTAACTCCAATTTTTTTTTTAAAAAAAAAGAGAACCAATTTTTTCTTAACTTTTAATCGAGAATTAGTGTTAAATGGGTTAGAGTTTAATATTGATAGGGTTAAAAAAAATAAACAAATAATCGAGACAAATCTAAGCTCGATAACTTGGTGACTCCAATGGGGACGTCAAGAGGGCTAGCCTCTTACAAAACTTTTCGAGAGCTTGATTTTTTCCCGTATTAAACCTTAACTTGTTTAATACTAACTATTGACTGAGATTTAAGAAAAACTTGTTTTTTTTTTGAAAAACTTAGAGTCACTACTCGATTGAGGTCGGGAAAAAAAAAGGATTAGGTTAAATCGAATGGGTGTATCGATTTAACCTAACTACTAGTCTACTTGGAAAACCAACTTAAAAAAAAAAGGTTTTGAAAAAGACTAAAGATCGGGTCTAAAGGCTAACCTTTTAAACTCTTATAGGTATCACTATTAACTTTCTCAATTTAGATTTACTTTACAAAATACCCTTTAAGGAGTTTAACTAATTCATAAGTAAAAGATAACATCTATCGAAAAAATTATCTAAAAACAATTTTTTTCATATTTTAAGTTGCCTCGTAATTATTATAAGTGCGTATGTACCCGCTATTCAGGATCAGACTTTTGTAGTTTATTCATGAAAATTTTAGTTGAGTTGGTTGATTTTTAATCTTTAAAAAAAAAGTCAAGTTTACATTTCAAGTTGGTTCAAGTTAATTTAAGAAAACTCCAAAAGGTCTTAAATTGCTTTATTTTTATTTTTGAAGTTCTAAAAAATCCTAATTTTGGAAAATGGTTAATTCAGGTATTTATTTAAAAACAAAAATGGATTTTTTCTAAGTTACTAAACAATTTTTCTAATTTTTATTATTTTTCATTATTTTAATTTATCTTATTTAATGTATTAATAAAAAATAATAAAAAAATAAAAATGGACTAAGCTTTCTTTTTCTTTCTTCTGTCTTTTTTTTTTTTCATTATAGTTACAATTGGAATAAATAAATAAAAAAATACTTACAAAAAATAAAAAATACGCATAACATGATTAGGGTAAGACTTCGCATCCTAGGTCGAGTGCATGGATCTTGGACTCGGGTTGGTTATAAGTTAGACTTCGCATCCTAGGTCAAGTCATACAAGCAATTCTAAACACAATAAAGAGTGAGGAAGAGGCCATGGGATGTGGTTTTCTAGGTGATTCTAGGTCTAATTTGAAGTGGGTAGGGACATTTTTGTGTGAATTTTATTGGGTTTGGGGGTCTTTTAGTAACGCCATTATGGTTGGAGTTTGTTTGGGTGGTTTTTGAAATGGGTGATCAGTAGTGGTGGAGCTTAGCATCAAGTGGTAGCTGCTGGGCATGCAATGGTGGTTGGTTCTAGGGTTTTGAGAGTGGGGTTATGGTGGCTTAAGGTTTCATGAGCTAGGGGATGGTAGCAATAGTTAGATAGTGCGATAGGGTATGGGGAAGGTTAGATTTGAGAGGGCTTGCAGTAGGAAGTACGTCGACGGTAGTAGGCTCACTCAAAAAAAGACCAAAGAGAGAGAGACATAAAGAAAGAGAGAGAGCTTGAGAGTTTGAGAGTTTTTTTTTTAATGATGGAAATGGTGCTTGGGGTCCTTTTTATACTGATCTGAGCTTAAGAAAACAAGGAAAGGATCAAAAATCCATTAATTAAAAGAATCTAATTAAATGGGATTTGAACAAATTGACTATTGGATAAATGAAAATGGTTGCAATTTGAGCGTAAATGATGATTTATAAGTATTTAACCTTACTCCAGATATCCAATAGAAGCTTCAAATTGCATTGAAAAAGCTTGAATTAAGGAAAAGAAAATCGGAGTATGAATAAGCATTTACAATTTTTCTGAAATTTTGACTTGATTTTTGACTAACTTAATGATTGAATTTGGATGAGTTTTTACGTTAGATTTGAAGTATCTTATGTAGGCTCTATAATCCCTTTATCAATTCAATTGAATTGTAGCGAAAAAGGCCTTAAATCGAGCTAAAAAATGGATTATCGAGGGAGGAAGACTATAAGAATTCTAGAGAAAAGAAAAGAAAGAGAGAAAAGTGGGGAAAATGTATTGATGTGGTGCTGACATAGTGCCACATTGGCTGTACGGTTGAATGGCATCATGCCACGTATCTTTGCCTAGACACATGGTCGAACATGTAGTAATGCCAATGTGTCATTGTGCTACGTGTCACAATACATGGTATGAAGGTACTAACATGGCACTATGTTAGCTTGCACCAAGACAATGCAGTGTTACGTATCCTACAGTAGATATGTGGCTTAATGTTATCTTAATACATGGCAAGTAGGTTTTTGAAAAAAAATAAAAGGCACTTTATACTTGTTGCAAGATTTGAACCTAAAACCTCTAGTTCTAATGTCATGTGAAGTTAAGAGTATGTTACTATCAAGCCATTAGCTTGTATCTTATCCACATGTGCAATCAAATTGCATATATGGATTAAGTTGACTTAAGCTTGATTTAAATCTAAGCCCAAGCCTAAGCCTAAGCCTAAGCCTAATATCCCTCTTCTCTTTTTATTATTTAAGGCTCTAAAAAAATACTAAGGCTAAGTTAAA
Source organism: Lumnitzera littorea (assembly GCA_024138015.1). Taxonomy (NCBI): domain Eukaryota; kingdom Viridiplantae; phylum Streptophyta; class Magnoliopsida; order Myrtales; family Combretaceae; genus Lumnitzera; species Lumnitzera littorea. Next base: position 67,226,491 of record JAMXBB010000008.1, read on the forward strand.
AGAAAAAATCCTATTATATTTAAACTATCTAAAAATTTTATTTTATTTTTATTTTTGCTTCTTTTTTTTAATTTTTAATTTTTCAATTTTTTTTTTGTATTTTTCCTAAATTTTTTACTTTTGTGATTTTTTAAAAATTTTCTATTTTTTTGTGATTTTTGTAAACTTTCTATTTTTTTTTTTTACTTTTCTAATTTTTATTTTATTTTATTTTTTTTCCCAAATTAGGACCCTTTTACCTTATTTTAAAAATTTTAAAATTATGGAAGACAAAATGAGATGTCTACAATAGAGAGTCAAGTGAAGGCCTAGGTAGAGAAGCTCCAAAAAGTGATAAAGAAGATGGAGAAGGTGCGCGTTGACCTTGCCATTGCATTTAGCAACTTGGAGCACTAGAACAGGGAGTTGGTTGGGTAGGTTGACAAGCTAAAGGGTGACCTGAAGAAGGTCGAGGAGTGTAGCAAGGCTATTGAAGAGAGGTTTTCTTTCATGCGAGCCATGTTACAGGCTAAGGGGCAAGAGCTAGATAGGTTGTGAGCTGAGTTCGTGGGGAGGGAGTTTGAGCTCTTAAAGGAGAAGGGTCTAGTACTTGAGGTTAGGTGGGATATTTTTCTAAAACCCTTAATGACCGCTTAATTGAAAAGGCTATCACCATTGCAAGGTATGCTATGGCGAAGGAGTTATAGAAGCAAGTTCACTAAAATATACTTGAGGCCGACTTGTCTTTCTTGTAGTGGTTGGGCAAGATTGAGGGTACTACTAGTAATGAGTTAGGGAATGAGTCTTCTGGTGACTTGTCAAGAGATTTTAGCAAAAATTCGAATATAAGCCTTGATAAGGATCAATTTGGAAGAAAGAAATAGCAGTGGATCTCGAACGAGTAAGAATGGGTATTCAAAAGAAAAATAGGTACGAAGAACAGGAAGATTTTGATGGTAAATGTGAATAGATATAACTCATCAAGACACAAACACAATCAAAAGGTTTGAGCTCGAAATAGAGTTCGATACAACTTACGAACACTAAATGTTGCTTGGGGTTTTAAATGAAGGTTATATGCAACTCATTAAATGGTTCAAATGAAGGAGTTTATCATAATTTGAGAACAAGATTGATAAGAATGCAGGGACGATTAAAGAGTCTAATCAACACTTGATAATCTAGTAAATGCTAACTCAAGTATAGCCTTGCTCGAAAGAGAAAAGTTTTACTCTCTGTATATTCTTCTATATATATATCTATCTAGCTATATCTGTATCTATACAAATGTTGCTATTTATAGCAAGTCCTATACCCTAGTGGCAAAACTGTAAATAATGTACAAGGCCTTAAACCTTAAAGAATCGGAACCATAAATAAAATAAGGGACAACATATACAAGAATACAAAATTGTGCGTTTTACAGAAGTCGACATGCAATCACTCGACATGTCATAGGAGTAGTAGTATCCGAACTGAACTGGGTCAGCAATTTGACGTATGAGTTTGGGAAAGAGTCCTTGAACTCTCGCATAGCATAGCCAAGATACTAGAGAGGTTAGCTTACAATTGTCGAGTTCTAAATTTAGTCAGCACGAGTCTTTCGGTACTATGTTGAATGGTTCTTGGCTCTCAAGTCTTCGACCTTGGGGTTTCTTGTCTTCTTGGTAGATGATAAGCTTGTTGCCAAGTAGCTCCTTTTCTTCCCTTCGGCCTTTTATCATTTGCTTTGCCTCTGCAAAAGTTGTTCAGCCTCAGCCTTGAATTGTTCGACCTCAACCTTAAATTGTTTGGCTTCGAGTTAGAACAGGTCGACATCTTCTTCTAGAGGGTTGGCGTCGACTTCAGATAGGTTGGCTTTGGCTTAGACGTAGTTGAAGGCTGATTCCCATCATTACTGCAGGTTTAAAAGGAAGTCGTCCTCGATGTTAAGCGTTGAGCATGGGCCGGGATGCTGAATAAGTTTCTCTTCCCTTTTCTCTTCACCATAGGTGTTGAATGTCTCTAGTTTCCTCAACACTCATGGGGGTCAAGCAATAGTTCTTCTTATCCTTCCGAACAGTGTAAGTGTTGAGGAAGCCGTCATAAATCACTTTTCGGTCATACTCCTAAGATCAGCTAAGAAGTAAATTCGTAGCATTCATAGGGACCACATTGAATTCAATCTCATCTTCGTACTATCTTGCCTTGAATGCAATCCGAGCGTACATATGTACATGGATCATACCCTTGTCATTAACTAATCCAATGAGTTCTTGGATACAGTTAGTGAGATTCTGAATCTGATATTCTAATTTATCAATGCGTTGTCTCAAGCTTCCATGAGGGCTATCACCAGTGTTGTTGACACTATCCTTCGACATTCTTGTTTGCACAGCATTTTACTAGAAAATTAAAGTAACAACAAAACAGAATTATAGTAACTCAGAAACAACTACTTTTCGGCTTTTGTAGCTGCTTACAACTACTACGAACAGCATACTACACTACAGAACCATGATAATCAGAAATGTTAGAACCACATATCTACTTTGAAGAATACTAACACACGTGTCTCCCCAAAGCTCCAATATTAAGATGATAAGGATCAATCTAGAAGAAAGAAACGGTAGCGGATCTTAAACGAGTAAGAATGGGTATTCAAAAGAAAAATAGGTACGAAGAATAGGAAGGTTTTGATGGTGAATGTGAATTGATATAACTCATCAAGACACAAACACAATCAGGAGGTTTGAGCTCGAAATAGAGTTCGATACAACTCACAAACACTAAATGTCGCTTGGGGTTTCAAATGAAGGTTAGATGCAACTCACTAATTGGTTTAAATGAAGGGGTTCATCGTAATTTGAGAACAAGATTGATAAGAATGTGGGGACGATTAAAGAGTCTAATCAACACTCGATAATCCAGTAAATGCTAACTCAAGTATAGCCTTGCTCGAAAGAGGAAAGTTTCACTCTCTGTATATTCTTTTGTATATATATTTGTCTAGCTATATCTGTATCTGTACAAATGTTACTATTTATAGCAAGTCCTATACCCTAGTGGTAAAACTATAAATAATGTACAAGGCCTTAAACATTAAAGAATTAGAATCATAAATAAAATAAGGGATAACATATAGAAGAATACAAAACTATGTGTTTTACAGAAGTCAACATGCAATCACTCAGCATGTCCTAGGAGTAGTAGTATCCGAACTGAATGGGGTCAGCAATTTGACGTACGAGTTCGGGAAAGAGTCCCTGAACTCTTACATGGCATGGCCAAAATACCAGAGAGGTCAGCTTATGAGTGTTAAGTTTTAGATTTAGTCGGCACGAGTCTTTTGGTGCTGTACCGAATGGTTCTTGGCTCTCAAGTCCTCGGCCTTGGGGTTTCTTGTCTTCTTGATAGATGATAGGCTTGTCATTGAGTGGCTCCTTTTTTTTTTCTCTTAGCCTTCTTTCATTTTCTTTGCCTCAGCGAAAGCTATTTGACCTCGAGTTAGAATAGGTTGGCATCTTCTTCTGGAGGGTCGGCATCGACTTCAAACAGGTCAGCCTCGGCTTGGATGTAGTCGGAGGTTAATTCCCATCAAGTCTTGAGGAGGAGAGGGAAGGTGATGGGGAGGACCAACAATGGGCTAAGTAGCAGTAGGTTGGGTCTAATGAGTAAGCTAGAAGTGACTTTAATTTTTCTTATTTTAGTTAATGCATTAGGTGGCATGTACCTACTTTTACTTGGTTCCCATTTCTTTTGTTTTTAGGGGTCAGGATCTCAATCTCCCCTTGCTAAATGTAACCATGAAGGACCTTAATGGAATCGAACTTCTATCATTATGTCTACATTGCTTTTCCTTTTTCCTTAGTTGTACTTCCTTGCATGTGTGCTGTTGTAGTGCACTTAGACTTTATTTTTTGTTTGTCTTTTGTGTGGGAAATGATGCTTTCGAGCAAATTAATGCATCTTATTTTTTTTTTTTCATGAAATTTCTTAAGCTTATTTTCTTCGAGTGAGGCATCCTTGCCCATTTGTCGATAACCCTTTAGGGGCTTCTTCATACTCATAGCAGCTGTAGCCTTGCCTATTCTTAGTGTAAGCTTATCGTTCAAGGATGGCGTATGCATTAGAGTGAATCTTTTGGTGATGTCATAAGATCTTTGGGATAAAGCAGTCTTGACTAAGCGAATCTTTTTTGACAATAAGCAATCTCCTTGGTAAGGTTCATTTTGAGCATGGTGCTTTCTAGAAACTATTTAATGCATGAACAGCACATCGCTATTTTTCTAAGCATTGCTTGGGTTTCCAACACATTTAAGCCATCAGATGATCACTAAGTGTACGAATGGGGGAGCTCTATGTCCCCTATATAAAGGGTATGTGGGTCCTTACTTTACCATACTAAACATCCAAATAGCTTATTGAGGAATAGTTAAGAGTTGGGTTACCTTTGTCCTTTGCCATGAACATGTCAAGGGCGATCATACTTAAGGATAGAGTGCTGCATTTGGGATGGGCATCTCCTTAGCCCCTTGAGGTGGGGGAGTGTAGGGGAGGTCTCAAGCATCAACCGTTGCTTGCTTAAGGTAGCTTCATCATAGAGGCGCTTATCTATAAGAGCTCCTAGGGTGCTCTTCCATATGTTATCTTAGATGAATCTAAGTAAGTAAGGGTGATTGCAGTGATTATGTTGGCAAAGGAGGTCTTTTCTCTACCCTATCTTACTGACCAGGGTACTCATGATGAATCCTCTACTTCACTAAGTACACTGGTTCATTTGGAGTAGAGTGTCAACCATACTTTGATGCTAGTAAGGCCTTTAGAGCTTAAAGCTTCGAGTGGAGTAGCTGGATCAATTGTCCTTATTATTGCTTCTATAGAAGAGAAGCTTTGCAAGGTAGAGTGGGGACCTTCACTTAGAGGTTGAGTGTCATTGGGACCCCTACAGCTTAAAGCTTAGCCTGGCGAGAATCTAAGGGAGGAGCTACAACTATCTCTTTGGAGCTCATAGGCCGAGTTGAAGTTGAGATCAGTTCCTCTTGAAGAAGAGTCTGGAGTGAAGGCACCGATGCTTGTTAGTGCAATCAATAACTTAAGCAAGTGCTTGGGGATAAAAATTAACCAAAGGTTTGGGTTCAATGTGAATCGATGCCCAGGAGGAAGTACTCATAGCGTTAGTGTAGGGACTAACTTAGGCAACTCTTAAGGATGAGAATCAACCCATGGTTTTGGCTTGGTATGGACCAATGGTTCTATAGGTGCCTACGGTGTTAGTGTAGAGACTAACTTGGGTAGTGCTTGAGAATGAGAATCGACCTAAGGTTTGGGCTTGGTATAGAAAGGTACCTCTATAGGTGCTTGCGGTGTTAATGTAGAGACTAACTTGGGTAGAGCTTAGAGATGAAAATAAATCAAAGGTTTGGGCTTAGTATGGATTAATGACTTTATAGGTACTTGTGGTGTTAGTGTAGAGATTAACTTAGGCAGCGCTTGGGGATGAGAATCAACCCAAGATTTGGGTTCGATGTGGACTAATGCCTTTGTAAGTACTTACGGTGTTAGTGTAGAGACTAACTTGGGCAGTGCTTGAGGATGAGAATCGACCCAAGGTTTAGGCTTGGTATGGACCGATGCCTTTGTAAGTGCTACAATGTTATTGGAGAGACTAACTTAGGCAGTATGTGGGGATGAGAATCAACCTAAGGTTTAGACTCGATGTGGATCGATGCCTTTATAAGTGTCTGTGGTGTTAGTGTAGAGACTAATGTGGGGCGTGTACTAGGGGATGGAAATTGAATTGAGGCTACGGCTCAGCATAGGCAAAGGTTGTGTAGGAGTGAGAGGAATGGGAGAGAAATAAAGAAAAGTGTAGTAAACTCATCAATTTATTTTATTCAACCATAGACACATGTGCTTTTGATTTTATCACTGCACTTAGTGGAAATAGGGTCTTAGATTTTAGGCATTCCATGCCATAGGCAAAGGTTCTGAAGCTTGTAAGCACCTTTTCTCACATCTTCCACTACTTATATGAGGTCCTCCTTATTAGGGGAAAGCTTGCCTCACCCCTCTTCTGAGCTAGTAACCTTTGATTTTCTATACACTATGTCTCCTAGGTAGAAGACCTTATGTTAAATGTTGTGGTTGTAGTATCAGGTGGCCTGTTGCTAATAGGCCACTGTATGTGTACCAGGTAGCACACTGTTGCAATGTCATGCACTTCTTCAATGGTATTAAGGCTTACCTAGAGGGTAATGTAGTTAGTATTTACATCGAAGTGTTGGGTACTGCTGGTACGTAACTTTAGCTTAATTGGGAGGACGACTTTTACTCTAAATATAAGACAGAATGGTGTTTCTTTGGTCGATGTCTTGTGTGTCGTATGGTATCTCTAAAGCATATTAGGGAGCTCATTGACTTATCCAACCCCTACTCACTCTACCCTTTTTTTCAAGTTATTGAGGATCATCTTATTGAATTGTATGCAACCAAGGTGCATTGTAGCTTGATGTTATGCTTATCACCAAATCCTTTGAATCGATCACCATCAAATTGCCTCCTATTATCGATGTTCAGCTTATATGGTACCCCAAAACGAGACAATATGTGGATGGGCCATAGCTAGTGCTTCCACCTATTTGGTGAAGTAATCCACCACCACTAAGATGAATTGTTGGCTTGATGAAGCTTTCGAGAAAGCTTTGAAGGCATTTAATCCTTACTTTATGAATGGCTAGGGACTCGTCGAAGGATGTAGTTCTAAACTAAGGGTATGAGTAAGTAGTACGTGCTTCTAGCACGAGTGGCACTTTTGGCCTAAAGACTTGGCATCTTATTTAATCGTTGGCCAATAGTAGCCTAACCTAAGTACTCAAATGTATAATGCTTGAGACTAAATGTGATTGCTATAAATCCCAACATAGAGCTCCTTGAGGACCTAGGTGCCCTCTTCTTTCTTGAGGCACTTGAGGAGTAGTGTACTCTATCTTCATTGATAGAGTACGTCGTTGATCAATGTGTAGTTGGTTGTGGTGTAGACTAACCTTTTTGCTTTTGCTTGGTCCTTAGGTAGTGTTCCCGTCTTGAGATATTATGAGAGGGAGTCTATTCAAGAAGGCTTGGGACTTGCTTCCCTTACTTCAAGGACTTCTTGTTGTCATATTTCCATGCTTTGCATAGGGAATTACTATATGAAGAGTAGCTTATTGCAGTCGTATGATGCAGTGATGGTAGAGGAGGCTATGTTAAATAGCCTTTCTACCTCTATGCTCTTTGCTCGAAGGATCTTGTTGACCTCTTATGAGGTAAATTCTATAAATAGGTCTTATACTGTATGTAGGTATCTGACCATTGTTTCACCTTTGGTTTCTTACTCTCCCTTAACTTGCTCTACCATTATCATAGAGTCTGAATGTATGTTGAGCTTCTACGCTCCAATATCTTTAGCAATTTTTAAGCTAGTGATGAGTGCCTCGTACTCAGCTTCATTGTTACTTGCTAGAAAACCAAATTTCAAAGCATAGGGGATCTTCGTTTTATGTGGGCCTTATAGTGTAATACTAACCCTACTCCTCCCTTAGTGGAGGAGGCATCAACGTGGAGAGTTTAGATGAGCACGGTAAGCTCGAGTTAAGGCTCATCCAGTTTAGTGTATTTAGTTAGGAAATTGGTGAGGACTTGTGCTTTAGTCGCTTGTCTTGGGTAAAACTAGACTCCATAGGTGTTAAGCTCAAGGGAGTACTTCATCATTCTACTCAAGGTGCCAAGCCTTCGTAAGGTAGCTCTAAGTATTATATTCGCCAGTATGATGATTGGATGTGAATGGAAGTAGGGCCTAAGCTTTTGAGCTATGATGACTACCATGAGGGTGGACTTCTCTATTTTCAAGCACCTAAGCTCTAGCCTTTGTAAGATGTGGCTAACATAGTAGATAGGTTTGTGTTTTTGGCTGTCTACTCGGATAAGCATTGAAGATTGTACTCTATCATTGACTACGAGGTAGAGGCATAACTCTTCTTTAGGTATTGGCTTAGAGAGTATGTACGGGTTCACTAAAAAATTCTTTATGGCTTTGAATGCTTGCTAACATTCATGTATCCATTAGAATTTAGTAGGGTTTTTCACTAGCTTAAAGAATTCTATACACTTGTCCGCACTTCGGGATACAAACTAAATTAGTATGGTGATCCTATCTGTTAATCGCTACACCTCCTTAATTTTGGTTAAGGCTGTCATGTCTTGGATCACTTTAATCCTGTTTGGGTTAGCTTTTATCCCCCATTCTATCACCATGAAATGATAAATTTTTCCCATGCAACCCTAAAGATGCATTTTTGAGGTTTAAGCTTCATTTGGAACTAGCGTAAGGTTTGGCATGTTTCATAGAGGTCATTGATGTGGCCTTTCTAGTTTTGCTTTTGGCGATCATATCATCAATGTAGACTTCGATGTTTCTACCTATTTGTGGCTTGAAGATGTAGGTAACTAGCCTTTGGTATATGGCTCCAACATTTTTTAGACCTAAGGGCATTACCTTATAGCAGTAGGTCCTAAAGTTTGTAATGAAGAATGTGTAGACTTTATCCTTAAGAGCCACCTTAATTTGGTTATACTTGAAGGGGGCGTCCATGAAACTAAGAAGCGTATGGCTGAATGTCGAGTCGATGAGCTAGTCTATGTGTGGTAAGGGGAAGCAGTCCTTAAGGCATGTCTTGTTAAGATTGATGTAATCGACATACATTTGCTATTTGCCATTTACATTCTTTACGAACACTATATTGGCAAGCTAAGTAAGGTACTTTTCCTACTTGAAATAGCTTCTGCACCTTTTCCTCAATTGTGACCTAGTGTTCTAAAGTGAAGTATCGTTTCCTTCATCTCATAGGTCAAATGGCAGGATTGACATTCAAGTGATAGGTAACCTTTGGTATGTTGATGATGCCTGGTGTTTCATCTAGGACAAATGCGAAGATGTTTAAGTTTTGTCTAAGGAAGTTTGTGAGTTTGGCCCTATTGTCGGCTGGCAATTATGCCCCTATTTTAGTTATCATTCTTAGGCCATCGGATAGCTTAATCTCTTCGGTCTTTTCTATGGGCTCCCCTCATATTGTTGAGGCTAAGGGGGTAGTTGAATCGATGTTCATAATTTTATTTTTGGATTGGGCCTTGAAGAAAAGCCACCTAGACAAGGTCTAGTTACCTCTGGCCTCGCTTACTCTAGTGAGTGTCTTGAGCTTTGCTTTAAGGCATTTTTGGCTGATGAGCATATCAAACTTTGTAATGCTTGGTCGGCTAGGGATGGTTGTATGGTGAACAAAGATTAGCAATGATGAAGTCTATTGACTATGTGGTGACATGCTTATAGTTGCCCAGTCGGTCCAGTAAGGTGATGATTCCTTTTGCTAGCACTAGTTTAGCTCCTCTAAACCTTATGAGGCCGTGTTTGTATGGTTATAGAGGCTCTTTGAGCTGCTCCTTCATTTGCTCATAAGCAGTTTAGAGAAGTATGCTCATTGAAAAAGAACATTTCAGTGACATCGAAGTACCTAACTTCAGCTTTTATAATGAGTGCATCGTTGTGGGGTAGGTCGACTCCCTATTCGTCTGCTTTGATAACAGTGATTGCAGTTTCAATCTTTGACTTCTTGCTTTTTACAAGGTATACCTCATGTTTGGCTGCTAGGTTATAGTGTTTAAGAGGAGATTAGGTCCCTTAAAGATAGCGTTGATTTGATCTTACTATCCCTAGCAATTTTATTTTTCTACAATGGCGTTGGCTTGTTCAATGTGATGTTATTGTTGGTATTCCACTTGGCAACGTTGAGTTGGCTGTTGGATTTGATTTTTCTCAACCACAACAAGGTAATCGATGTAGCCTTTGTGAACAAAGCCTTTGACAGCACCCTTAAGGTGGTAGGACTCATCGATGCTATGTCTGTGTATTCTGTGGTAGTACAGTACTGCCCTAAGTTTGCCACTTCTAGTGTTTCACAAACATTAGGTGGTTACGAGAGCTATTCTTAGAGCTCATACATGATTTCATTGAGTTGTCTGCTAATGGGTGCGTATAAGGTGTAGTCTTGAAATTTCTATCTTTGCTTATCACATTTGTTGCATATTGAGGGTTATAGTCTAGGGCTATGAGGCCCCAAGCAACCCTTTGCTAAGATGTGAGTGCTATTATCCACTTCAAAGTAAGCTTTGATGGCATCTTCTTGAGCTACGTATTTTTCAACTACTTGCATGAACTCATCTAAGGATTCCAGTTTACCTAGTGAGGCTGTGTTGAATAGCCTTCCGTTAGGTTCTATGCTCGTGAGAAGTGCTTGTAGGGCCATTCTGATGTTAATCTTAGATGCTTTTAACTTTTCTTGGTTAAAATGCTTGAGATATACTTATAGGGTTTCATTAAGACACCGTTTAACATTGTAGAGGATGAAAATGTCTCTCTGTAGGACTCAAAAGCTGAGGAAATTTTGTTAGAATCTACCTCCTAGGTTGTCGAATGAAGTGATAGAGGCGTTGGGAAGGGTGTTAAACTAGAGTAGAGCAGCTTTTGCTAACATGTTGGGGAAAGCTTTACACATGATGGCGTCTAAGAAGTTGTGGAGGCTCATCATTGTTCGAAAGTGGACAAGATGATCGTGTGGATCAGTGGTGCCATCATACTTGTTTAAGTGTGATAGCCTTATGACTATAAGAAGCGTTTCGTTGAGGATGGAGGGGATGAATGGGCTCTTTGTGTACATGGACTATGATGCCCGTGCAAATGATTCAACTTTCTTCTAGTCATGCACGTTAGAGGCGCGATAGATATGCTCATTTAGTTCCTCCATATTCATGTCTTCATGGTCTTTTGGCGACTATTTTGCTGATGGATCATCAACTGGTTTACTTGTTACTATATGTTGGCCTTACGCTTGCGTTTTGCTGCAGTTATGATTCAATTGTTTACATAGATCCTCATAGGATTATTGATCGAGTTGAATCTAGTCTCATGAATGCATTGGGCTCATGGTATACAGGTCATTATTTTTGCATGGTTGTGAGGAGTTGACAGTTACCTCCTCGTTTTGGCACTTTCGGGGTGTATTTTTGAGTAATGCAACATCTTTGTGCAGTGCTGCAATAGACTTTCGATATTTTCGATTTTCTTCAAGCATTTGTTAAACTTTGATATTTTTGTTTTGAGGATGTGGGAGTGTTTGCTCACCTTCATCTTTTTGGGACATGGTAACATCTTTGCATATGGATTAGTGTTTTTGCTTTTAGCCATCGTACACATGGTAGCCTAAAATAATGGGCACCAAAACGTTGATCGTAGTTGAATCAACTGAGATAGGTTGGCTCGTATAGAGTTTGGGTTAAATAGGCTTAGATCTCACCTCATGCTCCTCTATCCCTATAAAGAAGCCCCTCATGGGTGTAGCCATAAGTGCTCATCGACACTCAAGTTAACAAGGAGGACTAAGAGAGAGAGAGCACTAAGGACCTGAAGGGTAGTGCTCATTGTGTATGTGTGGCATAGAGTATGGGTTGCATGTTGAGGCCAAATAGAAAGAAGGAGAGTTACTAGGATCCATAGAAAATGAGAGAGAAAGGGGAATAAGAGAGGGGTCCTCCTTACTTTACAACACTTGGTACCTTTTATAGGAATTACCTAGACACATGGCAATTTGAAGTTTGCTTATACCAGTCACCAGTAGATAGCATGTGTTATGGTAAAGACTAAGCAACTCTGGGAGCAGTTAGCTATGATCGATCTAATAACTAAATCCACAACACAAAGATCTGACATCTGTAAAGGCTATTAAGTGTACTGGGAATACTATGGATGTTAAGCTTTCATTAATAGGTTGTAGTAGGGAGCAAGCCCTAAAGACAAAGGTCGAGTTAAGATGTCGAGGAAGGGGTTACCTGGTGCCCCCCCAAATTGATGCCGGTTGGCATGCACGAGCTCAGTAGTCGAGCTAATATGCTTAGATAAGACATTGTATGGCTTCATTGAGTAGGTCGTGGTATAGAAGGTGAGCTCGTTGTTCGCTCACGTATATCTTGATGGCTTACTCATATTGTGGGCTTTATATGTTAGGCCTCAATTTGGGCAAGAATTGGGTATCAATAATGATTATGATTCAAGACATGATCTACATTAATTAAGAAGTATGAAAGAAAAATTACAAGAAGACCAAGGTCAAGGAGCATGGTTATGTTCCTACCTGTATTCCTTTAATTGTGAATTTAAGCAAATAATTATAAGAGCAATATACCAAAAAGATCATGCTCATGATCTTGGGCGTGATCTTCTAAGGAATTAAGTAGGCATTGTTTATGACAAGACTATAACCAAGAACACGGTCATAATCTTGCCCATGTTCATGTTTAAATTGCAAATTCTTGTTCATGCGCAAGGGATGTGATGGTAATCCTAGCCATGAACACTTATACTAGAAAATTCCTTGATTATATTACTTAAAACTTTCCTAATTCAGCTCACTTCACTTGTAAAACCACTTTCTTCTTTTATTATCTTACTTCTTTAAGCTATTCCTAAGATTAAAAGAAATCTTGTTAATCTTAGTTGCTACCTATTATAGTGATTATTCACTTACTTCGTTTATCAAGATTAGGTTTCCTTTTTATGGAGCAACAACACATAGGTAGGCTTCTATTTTTACATAATTTCATTATTGTATGTGAATTATCATCTTTTTCAATACACCTTTACTACGATAACCAACACTAAGTGTAGGGAAATCATGTTGACAATCATGGCTCCTAAAACTACTCATTGTAAACTAAAATGGGCTTCTTTTCAACCTATATTGAAAGATGATCTACTAGCTACCTTACCACTACACTTCAAACATATGCTTCAATTTGAAACACCTAAACACAAAGCATGATTTGAGATGCTAAGTAAGAAGATCTTTTCAAGATTAAGCTTCTTAGATTGGGGAACTACTAAACAAGCTAATATGGAACTCGAGATTAGAGTCATGGGGGAGAAAAAGAGTTAGTAGAAACTCTTGAATGTCTAAGAACAAGTTTATATGGAACAAGTCCTAGAATTCCTTATTGCCTTATCAATAAAATACAAACAGCTACCATATGTAGCTTGAGATTCATTATCCTTTCATTTGAGAAACATTGAATTCACACTTTCTATAGTTAAACTCGAGGTGTTTATGGGGTTCTATGAAAAAGAGTTTGTCTAACCCTTGACTTTTATACATTACCTTACAAAATTCCAGCTAGAGTCACCTTTGTAAGCTATTGGAAAAATCTAACTAAAGAAAAGACCTATAACCCCAAATTCACTAGAGGATCCCAACTAAAAATTCCCACATAGTGGATCCTCCATTGCTGACTTACCTATGCAATTAACGAGCAAGGAAAAAGCACTGAGGTGGTAGCAAAGTATGAAGTATTTTATCTTGGTAGTCATATGTAAGGGGGTACTCGATCAATTTGGTAGTAGCAATAGCATTCTACATATGACATCAAGTTACTGACATGAGGGTTAAACAAATCATATGTGGACCATATGTTACACTTTTGGCTAAGAAATTGGAACTTTTGGATAACAATCCCCAATTAACCATGGTGAGGGATGTCACTCCAATGTTACTTTCAACTTTCTACTAAATGGGTCTCCTACCGAATGATATCAATAAGGAAAAACCTAAAAGAAAAGATTATGACAACCCCACTAATCAAGAGAATTTAGCTTATCAAGTGAAGGAACTAAAGGGTGAGGCTAAAAAATTGGTGAAATTCTAAGAACACTATGACCAATCCTTGAAGAGGTTATTCTGACAAAAAACCCAATTGATGGATTTTTGTAGTATCTTAGCCAACCAAGTCAAAATCAAAATCCCTCCTCCTACTGAAGAGGATTTGATTGATGTAGCTAAGAGAATTGATCTATGGGATGATAATGAGAAGGATGAGCAAGAGTTTGGAAAGAAGGAGACCATTAACATGGATTCAAATGGGATAGAAGTGAAAGAGAATATCAACAAAGAAGATAAATTAGATTCTTTTAATTGCTATGTTGATTGTTCTTTTATTTAAGTTGACTATCATCTTTATTCTTTTTCATTGTTTTAGTTTTTGTTCATGTTTCTTTTAAGTGGCAATTTATCTTTTAATGTATTCAATTTGCTATCAATAATAAAATAATAAATTTTCTTTCCTTTTGCACAACTTGTCTTGTTTTTGTTAGCCTTTTTTAGATTTTTGAATAATCAATTGATGACTTCTTCTAAAGGAGATGCATATGGACTATCAATTCCCCATTCGCACTTATCCTATGAGAGTCTCGTTTCTCTCCCATATTTATTTTTCTATTGTACTTATTATTTTATTGCATACCCTTGTTATACCTTACTGTAAGTACATTGAGGACAATATATTAAATTAAGTGTGTGAAAGGGGTATAGTATGTAAATGTACTACTCATTATCACAGGAAACCAATTGTGTGTTATTTAAAACCCCTAAAATTTTTTGCATGCAACCTAATTTTTCCTAGCTAAGTGATGCATGAATGGTGCTTGCACAACATATTCTTAATCATAGTTGCATAATTTACACATTAGAATTGAATAGTGAAATCTATGTGGGGTAAAGTTACATACTCTAAAGCATAAATATAATAATGTTGTTAATTAGGCATTGGTCATATGTTAGTTTAAAACTTACTTAAATGTATGCATATCCCTTTTCAATTTTTAAAGCTTTATAATCTTGAGCAAACAAGTAGATGAAACTTATCTTTTGTAATTCCCTTGAAAAATCAAAATAATTGGAGGCAATTGTTAAAATAATTAATTAAGTGAAAGTACAAAATGGCACGGATCGATCTTGATTCGTCAAAAGTGTAAGGTTCCTTCCTACTTCCAATGAAAGAAAATTGATTGAGTTAGTAAGGATCAACCTTGGCCCATCAAAAGAGTGAGGCCCTTTCCTAATACTAACATTGTCATGCTTAATTAATTTTAATTGAAAAAGTCCTCTAACAATGTTCTATAATGATAAAGAGATGAGTAGATACAAAATATGTTTATTCCTAATTATAGTGCTTAGCAAGGTTGAGGAGAGACTTTTATACATGTTAGCTAAGTGTAAGGGGTTGTATATGGTCTCAATCCACTTAGATCAAATGGACTAATAAAAGGATGAACTTAAGTTAAATAGTGCGGGTAAACTTTGACTTACATAGATTAGCTATTGAATTATGATATTTTTTATTTTTATTGCATTAAGAAAGTGATTGGGGAGGATTTGTACAAGTTGCTAAAAATTCTTTGTGAGGCTTTACAAGGGTGCATTGACTTGTGGGGAGCTAATCCTTAAATTATTTTGTTGTTAGATGTTAATTTTTATGGTATTTGGAATGGTAATAGTAAGAGTCCAATTTTCTTTATATCAATCCTTGGTAATGATTGATTGATTTGCTTAAGGATAAGCAAATGTTTAAGCATGAAGAGATTTGATAAGTATGTCGATATCATCATTGACCCTGATAGGAATTTGGCTACTAGGCCTTTAACTCGCAGTTGAGCTCGAAGACTAGAGGGACTGGCTAAGAGAATCCTCCTGCTCCAGTCGCATTCTATCGAAGATGAGTTACTCCTTACGGCCGATCAATTCTATGTGTCGAGCCGAATGAGTGCCCATCTCTCGGAGATTGTGTGCTGAATTGAAGAATGCTGAGATATCTACCAAACCTCGTGCGCTTACTCACTTATGCTTGAGCAGGCCACTTTCTTGGCATCACTCTTGCTGAGAGGCTAAGAGAATGACACCGGACTAATCCTTAGCCACCTTTGCTCTGACAAGTAATTTGCTTGTACTCTTGTTTTTGCATCCTCCAACGACCTTGCCAATGCATCACTGCTACTTATATAGGACCACGTGTAGAATCTGCTACACTAATCATTGTTTTTCTTGAATATTCATTTTTACCTTTTTGTATTCTTATACATTACTTCTTTAGGATAATACCCCTTTTTTCTTTTCCCTTTTAGGTAAGTTACCTTAAATTCTCAGGTATAAATACCCCTTGTACATGTAGCCACAACTAATTAGATTACCATGAATACACTGGATATATTTCCTTTTCGTAAGCACTGATTGTTTACTCTCACTTTACTCTTATCTTAACCTTTAAGTAAGGCTAGGTAGTGAGTAACCTCACCTGACCAAGTTGTGTATCATATCAAGCTATACCATGAGTCCTCAGAAGTTCTACTAATGCGTCATATCCTTTGGAGTTGTTCGTGGGTTTGCTTACTTTTCATTGATCTTCGTTCTTTCGTATGTTTCCTCATTACCCTTTTCAAGCTTTTAGCAAGCTTGGACCCATACCTATGACTAGCCTTGTCTATTCTTAGCTGTGGTACGCATCATCTTGGTATCAGATTGGAGGTTTCATTTGGATTGCAGGAGTTTGTTTCGAAGTTCTATCTATGCTCTATTTTAGGTGTATGAAATAGAGCAAGTTTTTGTATTAGCTTAGCTGCCATGTTTGCTAGTTGTTAAGCTTCTAGTCTGAAGGAAGTGTGTTATGTGAATTGGAGAGATAGTGTTAGATGTAACACCAAATCAAGGAGTTTGGAATTTAAATCTTTCGGAGAAAATGTTAGACTTGAGTATTAATGCTAGTGTTACAGATGACAATAGTGGTATTATCCACCATAGCCAACAATCTTAGAGTACCTCTAGAAGCACTGATGAGAGACTTGATGAGGTAGCTAACCTCTTAGTGGATTTAACCTGCGCTGTTCATGCATTGGCTTATCGACCTGCTGAAGCTATGTATAATACCCCATAAGTTGCCCGACCTACGAGAGGTTAGAACCTAGCTCGACAAGTTTGAGGTGGAGGAGTAGGTGGATAAGTGAGGAGAAGGATTGACTTAAGAGATCTAGGAGAAGAGGATGAGGAAGAGTATTATGAGAAAGCTTAAGTACCCAAAGCATTTGGCCATGTGAAGCTTCAGATACCGAGCTTTAATGGGTCTGGTAGTGCTAATGAATATTTGGGTTGGGAGGAGAAGGTGGAACGTATTTTTTATTATTACTAATATGAGGATTACGAGAAAGTGAGAACTGCTGTTGTTGAATTCTCCAAATATACCACTATATGGTGGGAGAATTTCCAATCTATGAGACGAGAAGGATATAGAGATGAATACTTAGCTTGAGATGAAGAGAAGACTCAGAAATAAATTTTTGCTAAATACTTATCTGCAAGACACATTTACTGGGCTTTAGAGTTAAGATAAGGAAGTCGAACTATTAACGAGCATGTTTAAGAGTTCTAAATGCTCATGATTTGCTACGAAGTGGAGGAACCATTAACATGAACAATCTCTAGGTTCCAAACTAGGTTGAGGAGTGACATTCAAGACATTGTGGAATTCCAACAGTTTACCACTATAGATGAGGCCATATGAATAGCTTAATAAGTGGAAAGGTAAAGAAGAAACCGAGTATTAACCAAACCGCCAACTAGCCGACTAGGACAGGAAAGTCACTGAGCTTAGTCGAGTATTGAGCCGATCTAAAAGGTGGATGTCCGAGTCGAACAGAAGGGTCGGCCTGACAGTAACGTACCAACTTAAATTTATGAGAAAGGGCACAAATTTGGTAGGAAGACAAGCTAAATCAAGTGCTTTAAGTACTAAAGGTTTGGACATATAGCTACTCAGTGCCTAAACCAAAGAATTATGGTCATCAATGGAGATACCCCGAAGCTAGAAGTGGACAGTACTGATAAGGAACCTAAGGAGGAGAACATTATCGAGAAAGAAGTCTCTTAAGAGAATGAACTGATTGAAGAGGATGTATTTGCTGAGTACTTGGATTAGTTGATCTTGGTTGTCTGATGCATAATGAACTTAAAACCCTTACGTGAGGAGTAGCAAAATGAGAACTTGTTTCATATCACTTGTAGGGTGAATGATCAGCTATGCACATTAATTATGGATAGTGAAAGTTGCACCAATGTGGCATCAGCAGATTTGATCACAAGGTTAAAGTTGCTAACTATCGCATACTGGGGGCTATTCAAGTTGCATTGGTTGAGTCAGAAGGGAGCACTACATGTGACCCGACAAATACTACTGCCGATCACTGTCAGAAATTACTCTGATGAGATTCTTTGTAACGTACTGCCTATGTACACTTTACATGTGTTGCTTAGCTGTCCATGGTTATTTAATAGGAGAGTTATCCATGACAGGTATTGGAACATGTATGTGTTCAAGAAAGATGGCAAGAAGATCATGCTAAACTCGATGCTACTAAGTGAAGTTAACAAATTGTAGGCAAAACTTGCTTGCGGATAAAAAATGACTCTGATGATAAGTAGAGCTGAGCTCCAAGAGGCCATTAAAGCCAACATGCCAACTCTTATGTTGGTCAAACGTCCATTAGAGTTAAAGGAGTGGGGTAAACTACCCCTAGAAGTAAGAAAGTTGTTAGACAAATATGCCGATATGTTTCTAGAACAATTGTCTAAGGGATTACCCCCTATCCGAGGTATAGAACATTGTATTGACTTAGTACCCGACACTATCCTATTGATTAAGCCAGCCTATCAAATAAGCCTCGAATAGGCTTATGAACTACAATGACAAGTCAATGAGCTACTGGAGACAGGGTATGTTTAGGAAAGTCTTAGCCCTTGTGCTGTTCTGGGTGCTAAAAAAGGATGGTACCTGGTGAATGTGTATTGACAGTAGAGCCGTGAATAAGATAACAATCAAATATCGGTATCTTATCCTGTAGTTAGAAGACATGCTAAATGAATTAAGTAGAGCTAAGATCTTCAATAAGATTGATCTGAAGTCTAACTACCATTAAATTCACATACGGTTGGGAGATGATTGGAAGACTACATTCAAAACTCAGCATAGACTCTTTGAGTAGATGGGAATGCCATTTGGCTTGTCAAATTCCTCGAGTACTTTCTGTAAGCCTCAAAGTTCAGCCAAGTAACTGTAAGATTGAACTTAGAACCCAAGGTTTAGGGCGATCGACTAAAGGATCCGATCACACCCAAATTATAAACTATTTAGCAAAATACCAGTAAAAATGACCCTGTAAACTTAAATTTAAGAAAATGAGTAGTAAAATAGGAGACTATAAAATTTTCAAATTTTAAGCATAATAACTGCTAATTACCGAAAAAGCAAAAAGTGTAATATAATAACTAATAAATTAGTAAAGATAGATTATATGTATACTAAAAATTTTAGAATGACCAAAATAATATTTAGGAATGTTCACGTGTACCCTACATGTATTTCCGTGTAGATAAAAATACGCGTAATTTCTAAAATTGGCCGAAAACTAAGTAAATAATTAAAGAAAAATACAATAATTATAAAAAAATCAGAAGAGGATAACTGCAATAAGATTAGGTCGTGACAGAAAAAGAAAAAAATAACCAATAGGAATTTGACAAACAAAAAGCCTAAAATCATGGAATTGGGGCAAAATCCCATCAAATTAATGCACATTAAATTCTACAATTGTCTATAAATAGGAAAAAAATTTACAGAGCACATTTGGACAGATACAAATCAGAGAAAATTAGAGAGAGTTGAAAATTCGAGAGAAAATTTAGAAAAAAAAAAAAAAATAAGAAAAACTGTGCAGTTAGGGGTTTTAAAGGGAACCCACACCAAACGAGGAGCTGGGAGTGGACGGCCACCACCACCATACGGTGGTGGCAGCGCCCAGGCCGGCCGACAAGGCCACGGCGGCCCGCGGTGGCCGGAGCCACCTGAACCGGTGAGTCCAAATTCCAACCCGATTCTTGTATAATTTTGTAAAATTAGTTATTTTGCCCAGAAAATTATGAAACTTGTTATTCTGAGGTTTTATTGTATTTAGATTTAGGGAAAAATGTTGATTTAGTTTAATTATATCTGGAAATATAGGGTCCTTAACAAATTGTTCAAAACTGAGCATGATTAAACCGGAAATTAAATAGGCTTAGGGATGTAGTTTGGGGCTTAAAATTTTTCTGTAGGATGCTCATGTGACATAGAACAGTGCTATGAAGCCATTTTCTTAAAATTAATTTTCGAAATTTTTAAGTTAATTTTTAGCCCTAAAATGATGGAAAAATTGGGTAATTTAGAGTTAATTAGGTGATTAGGATAATAATTACTGATTTAGATGGTAATTATATGTTTAGGGATGTTTATCTCTGATGTGGAAACTTAATCCTAGGCTATGGAGTGTTAAGTGTAATTAATGAAGGTGTTATGTGGTAAATGTAGAAAATTAGGAATATGTAGAATTGAAAATTAATAAATATGGAAAAATTAGGTTTAATTAGATAATAAAATAATGAAAATCAAAACATAACAAATCTGAAACAAAATTTAATTTTAGGTAATTATATGAAAAATGTAAAAATTTCTCACAACATGAGTAAATTCGGTACACTAATATGGATTTAAGTGTACCGGATGGAATAAAATGCTGACTAGGGGTAGTGATCGTATTTAGGATGTCTGAAAATAATGTGGTTAGTTCCACATTGTGAGTTGAAATAAATTTCTAGGGTCCGGGTACAAAATAGTACCTAAAAATCGAACTAGAATCTAATTTAGAAATCGATGCGGAACCTGAACCTAACCCCAAACCTAAAGACTTAATACCTAGATAATTAGGCATATTAAACCTTAAATAAAACCTAACAATAAGCGTTGTAGGATAAAACGAACCTATGATATTTATATGAAAAGCTGAAACCACGTTCGTGTTATAGGGATAACCGGCGATGGCCTGAGCAAATCGGACCTCGAGTGAGCGAGCGAGGAGTCGAGGTAAGTTGGGATTAATACGATGCTGTATTTTGGAGGCTTAAGATTATGCTTGGTTGTGCTTGTTAGATAGTTGAATGTGTGCATGTGCTTGATTATGGGTGATGCTATGATTCTGTTTGTTGCTTTGGCACATATTGTATGAATTGTATGTAATGATTGATCACCCTAAACTGGACTTAATCAAATATACGACCAGTAATCATAATCGGACATGCATGCAACCCGTTAGGGGAACTTAGGACTCTCCGGCCAAATACCGACCCCTTCGGAAGGGATAGCGCAGGATTGCAAAATGGTCCCTTCTTCATCCTCAGTCGAACTAAGTGACAGGAGAGGAGGTCGCGGCGAGGGTGAAGGTAGTGGTTCGAAGGTAGTCGCGGGAGGAGCAAGGTCTCCATTACATAAGCCTGGGTTTGGTCGTGAGCTGTTGCATTAACGGCAACTCCTTAACCCGGATTAGAGCGAGCGCAATTTCTCTAATCTCACGACGGGCCGGACAACGTCGTGCGATGGCATTTGCTTGCACATGCATTGCATCGAATAAGTGATTGAAAACCTTGTTGTGTTTCTGGTATAGTTTTAAGTCCTCCATCCTAACTTACTGAGCTGTGGTTGCTCACATCCCTATAGACGTCGTGCAGGTGCTGGTTAAGAAGCGGATTCCAATTACTCTGAAGCTAGCAACTGCTGGATCCTGGGGAGTGAGGAAAAACATGTGAAGAATAAACACATATTTTAAGGTTAAGCTTTTACTTTAGAACTTCTCATTTTTGAATAATGTAATAACTAGGAAATGTATTATGGAGAAATCTTGTAAACCTTAATTGTAATAACTGTATTATAATATATATATCTTTCCTCACTTTCTTAGAGAAATGATTTATTTAAATTATAAACTGTTTCCTTCAAAGCGGGTTAGTCGTGGACGCCTTGTGTAGATCAGGTCTAAGATAGCGGTTGTAAGGCCAACTTCTATCTTAGGATGGTTTATACGGCGGGGGCTGTTACGACTCTGCCGCTTCGGGGCGTGACACTTTCATGCGACTAATGAATCACATACTAAGAAATTCAATGGGGCAGTGCATCGTGGCATATTTTAACGACATCTTAGTGTATAGTACCGATATGCTCAGTTACTATGAACATCTCTATGCCGTGTTGAATGTCCTTTGAGTAATCGTCAAGTGGCCAACTCCTATTACTTATGCCGAAGTGAGAAGCTTCCATGGATTGGCTTCCTTCTATGGAAGATTTATAAGGAATTTTAGCACCATCGCCACACTCTTTATTGAGTTAACAAAGAAAAACACCGACTTCAGATGGGGAGAAAAAAAGGAGAGAAGCTTTGCCAAGGTAAAAGAAAGATTGACTTCTACACCTATACTAGTTCTACCTGACTTCGAGAAAGTATTAGAGTTAGAATGTGACGCATTAGGAATTGGAATAGGCGTTGTCCTAATGCAAGAAGGCCAACCAATTGCTTATCATAGCGAGAAGTTCAAGGGACCTCAACTAAACTACTCTATGTATGATAAAGAACTCTTGGCGTTGATTCGAGCACTATAAGTATGGTAGCATTATCTACAACTAACAGAATTTGTCATCTATACTGACCATAAATCTCTAAGGTATCTCTAAAGTTAGACAAAGTTGTCGAAGCAGCAGGCGAGATGGGTCGAATTCCTTGAAGAATTTAATTTTGTAATAAAATACAAGCAAGGAAAGAGCAATGTAGTTATGGATTCTCTTTCCAAAAGACATGTGCTCTTGACCGAACTGCAAACTGGATTGTTTGGGTTTACAAACATTAAGGAGCAGTACTTTGGGGATCTACATTTCAGACCTATACTTATGTGTTGTGTCAATGAAAGGATAGTGGATGAGTATCATATGGAAGATGGATACTTGTTCCAAGGCAGGAAATTATGCATGTCAACCTGTTTAGTAAAGGAGTTACTGGTCAGGGAAGCCTACAACAGAGGACTCTCTGGGCATTTTAAGGAGAGAAGGACGTATGAACTATTGAATGGGCATTTCTTCTGGTTGAGGATGATGTAAGATGTGCACCAAGTTGTTGAAGGCTATGCCATGTGCAAGAGGGCTAAATGCTAAGCTGAGTAAGGGAAAGCAATGCCTTTGCCTGTTCCTACGAGATCATAGACTAACTTAAGCATGGACGTTCTTGGATTATCATGAACTATGCGAGGTAAAGATTCTGTGATGGTCATCATGGATAGGTTTAGTAGGATGGTACACTTTGTGCCCTACTCCAAGACTAATGATGCTTTGGCTATTGCTTCTCTTTTCTTGTAGGAAATTGTTTGGTTATACGGTATACTGAGAAGTGTAGTATTAGACAGGGATCCAAATTTCTTGAGGCACTTTTGGAGGACTCTATGGCGATGGATGAGGACTAAGCTACTATTCAGTACTTCTTATCATCTCCAAACGGATGGCTAAATAGAGGTAGTTAATCATACTTTGGGATCGTTACTTTAAGCTACAGTAGGGAAGCACTTGGTTGATTGGGATGTTTGTTTACTTATGGTCAAATTCGCTTACAATAAAACAATACATGACATCACCAAACAGACCCCCTTTGAAGTTATTTATGGTTTTAATCCTGAGTTATCCCTCAATCATACCCTTATACTTGTATTCGAGCAAGAAGACCCTAATGCGAGAACTCGAGCACAGTCCCTTCAACACATCGACAACAAAGTTACTTGACAAATTGACCAAGTCGCTAGAAGAATGTGAGAGATGGCCAAGGCAAGAAAGACGAAATAGTTTTAGCTAGGAGACTTGGTATGGCTACACTTAAGCAAGGAAAGGTTTCCAACCAAGAGGAGGAATAAGCTACTTGCACAGGCTGAAGGACCCTTCAGGATCCTTTAGAAGATTAATGACAATGCTTGTCAGGACCCTAAAAGGGGCCTAGTAGGATTACCTAAAATTTCCACAACATGTGTGCACCCATGCTATGAAAACCGCCTTACAAGTTAGAGATTGCAAGACTCTAAATAATAAATCACTAAGATTAATGATTTCCAAGTAATTAATTTATTGTAACATGACATAATATATAATTATAAATAACTATGGATGTTCGATATCCCACAATTCCTCAGAACCGCAGAGAATCGGTATCCCCTACCAAATAATAAGACAGGATTACCAACATTATAAAACTGTAGGTAAAATTAAATTATATTAAATTCTAACATGTGAATATTTTCTACAAAGAGTGTTTATGTATTACTTATAAAAATCTCAACTAATCCTAACACTAATGTACATATCTTCATCTCGCCCTCAATACTCGAAACTTATCCCAATCCCATCGTATGTAAACCTGCAAAAAAAAGACTATTGGGGAATAAGCTACAAGAGCTTAGTGAGCTATCCCTCATACCATACTGGCAAACAAGTTATCAAACAAATTATTACAACCATATGAATGCATGCCCACACAGAATGCTAAACAATATATGCAGTTGACCGGTACTGCATATAATATCGGATTTTAACGCCCTCTGAGATAAGGGTTGGAGATTCATCGGCACCAATCACGACCGAGCTCTAGAACCTAGGTTTTTACCCATAACTTTGAATTCTGTATTTCACAAAAACATTTTTCCATTTCCAAAAATCCAATAGTTCACAAAGTCCCAGGCCTAGCGGTGAGGTGGCCTCTGTAGTCCACACTCACACCCTACAGCGGTGGTCTCTAGACGCGACCCCCAGCCACCCACGGTTAGCGTCTCCGGCGCCAATAGAACCTGCGAGCCAAGGGTAGGGTCTTGTTGTACCCATGCTCCTGCACGGTACTAATCAAATCATGTGGGAATCCATCCCTCCAAGGCCCTTCATTACCAACCGCGTGAAGTGATGGCCAGAATAAGTAATGCGATGCATGGATAATACATGGCCCTTTTAATTTAATATAAGCCAAATATAATTAGGTCAAATTATGAGGTAATCAATCAATATCAGCAAACCATCCAAATCATATAAAAATCAATCATACCATCAAATCATCAATTATCGTATTTAACAATATTTCTTACAATAATCAAGCAATATCAAGCACACGCATATCCCGAAACCCCATGCATCAAGTTATTAATATTCAATTTAAGTGCACTAACTACAAGCACAAACAAGTATAGAGTCATCGGGAGTACTTACTTGACCATGACAACTCGCTCTAGTCGTAATAACCGATCGGGAGATCCTCGCCCTCGTCGAGACCACCTGATCATTACGAGATAACAAGGATAATAAGTAGTTGACTCAACTAATGGTTCTAGATATCTATCTACCTAATTCTACTTAGATTACTATCGGCCCTTATTCAATTAAACCTAATTGCTAATCATACGTAACTTTTTCATTTTATTTTCAATATTTACGAATTTATAGTCGTTTTTCATTATTTTCGGACGTATATTCACACGGTAATGTCCGTTTTGGACGTTAAGACCCGTGTTTTATGATATGGGCTAAATTTATTGAAATTTTATCTTATTGAAGTTTAATTATTCTTATTGCTTGTGTTTATGCCCTAGTTTAGGATTTAATGATTGAATTAGCTATTTGATTCTTACACTTAGGAAATTTTACATTAGTGCTACTAATCCACATACTTGATTAAATTTAATTCAATCTAGGAAGTGTATTAAGGTTTAAGGGATTTTCGACTTCTAAATGCACTTATATACCTATGTTATGTACTTATGTAATCTTATTATTTCTTCTATTATAAACCTACGCTTACATCATCACTTATGTAACCAATTGATGATGTCATGGCTTATGTAATGCTTAGATGATGTCATGGCTTATGTAATCCATTTATTACATGTAAATATATATGTCATTAAGTACTTATACATATACATATGTTATATACCTACCTACACTCATAACATACTAATATGTATACTTATGTACTAATATATATACTAATACGTATACCCATATACGCATACGATGACATACGTATTTTTATACGTATTTTCGTATGCCTTATCTAGCCCCTTAAGAAAGCTTCACAATTTCATTCTTTTTGTATTTTAAGGGTATATTTGACATGATATATGTATGTATAGTTAGTATATACCTTATTTTAGGTTATGTACATATTGTATACTTATATACAAAGGGATTTATACATGTATTCTTCTAGCATATCCTTTTATACATATACTTAAGGACATATGCACATGCATATCCTTCTTCTTCACCATGATTTCTACACTTCAACATGTAAAGATTGCAACTTTAAGCCTAGATCAACATATACATATATATTTGTACACAACACATAACCTAACCTTTTCTTCTTCTAAGTAATAAAGAGGATGAAGTAAGACATAAGAATGAAATAGCATACCTTAAGTTGCCCTTTACTATGGATGAAATGGTTGAAAAGTTGAAAAGGAAAGAAGAGTGAAAGGGGAAAGGAAGCTCACGGCATGGAGGGGCTTTTGTTTTGTTTCCTTTGATTTGTTTTGCTTGTGGAAGAAGGAGAATGGTGGGGCCTAGAAGATGGAAGTAGTAGACGGCAAAGAAAAGAAAAAGAAGGGAAAAATCAAAAGAAAAGGAAAGAAATCATGAGAAGGAAGATATTTTTTTTCCTAATGAAAGAGACACTTTTGTTGACTTTTCAATTGTTGACTTGGTCAACATTGTGACATTGGTCAACATGTGTTGACTTGGTCAACTCTCCTTAAGCTTATGTAATTTTGTACACATAATGTAGTAATTAAGGGAAAAATTAAGGAAATGAAGGGAAATAAGAAATTTAGTAAATTGATTAGTAAAAATAGATAATGAGATCTTCCATTAGGTATTTATATCCTATATACATCATTTGGTAAGCTACTTAGTATAATTGAGATGAAAAATAGCATTTAGGGTATTAAGGTTTACTACATTTAACCTAATCTTCAACTATACCCTTAACTCTATATAATACTATCTTAATCACATACTTAAGGGATAAATATAATCTATGACTCATTATCTTAGTTTCTAATGGATTACTTGAGGATTCGAATCATATAAGCATGAATGAGGGTCATCTCTAACCTTTTACCAATGATTTGGCAAAATATAAGCATTATATTATCAATTAGGGTTTTAGGATTTATCATGGTGAATTCGTGCTTTTATAAAGTTATGGTTTTAGGGTTTTTATTACTTTAGGGCACAATCTCTAATGTTTTTACTCATTTAGGGTTTCATATATTCTTACGCGATTAAATCTTTGATTGTCATCTTAAGGTTTTGATGAGGTTCAAGGTTTTAGGGTCTTCATATGTGGTTAGGGATTTAATTGATGATTTAAGGTTTTTCGTATCCACTTTAGGTTTTGGATTGAGATTTTAATCGGTTTTAAATCTTACTGGCTATTTTGAGTTCGGGAAATCATCTACAGTTTGGACATTTGTTTCTATACTTAGAAAGCTAAATTCACGGGGGTTTACAATGCCTATAGATTGGAGATTCCTGGAGATTATGGGGTTTCAAACACCTTCAACATTGCTAACCTCAATCTACATCATCCTGATGAAGAATTAAGCAAAGATTAGTTAGATTTGATCATAAATCCAAATTAATTTGGAGGGAATGATAGGAATCTAGCTATTGTGCCTTTAACCTGTAGCCAAGCCCTCGAGGACTAGAGGGATTGTTGAGGAGAATCCTCCTGCTCCAACTAACTTTTACCGAAGCTGAGTTACTCCTCGCGACCGATCAATTCTATGTACCGAGCCGAATGACTACCAATCTCTTGAAGATTGTGCACCGAATTAAAGAATGCCAAGACATCTACCAAACCTTATACGCTTACTCACTCATGGCCAAGCTGACCACTTTCTCGGCATCACTCTTGCCAAGAAGCTAAGAGAATGAGATTGGACTAATCATCAACTACCCCTGCCCGGACAAGCAATCTGCTCGTACTCTTTTGCTTGCATCCTTTAACAACCTCACTAATGCATTTTTGCAACGTGTACAAGACCATGTGTAGAATCTACTACACTAATTATTGTTTTTCTTCAATATTCATTTTTACCTTTTTGTATTCTTGTACGTTACTTCTTTGGCACAATACCCTTTTTGTTTTTTCTCTTTTAAGCAAGTTACCTTAAATTCTCAAGTATAAATGCCCCTTGTACATGTAGCTACAAATAATCAAATTAGCATTAATATACTGGATATATTTCCTTTTTGTAAACACTGATTGTTTACTCTCATCTCACTTTTATCCTAACTCTTAAGCAAGGTTAGAAGGCAAGTAACCTCACTAGACCAACTAGTATATCATATTGAGCTGTATCATGAATCTTTGAAAGTTCCACTAGTACGTCATATCCTTTAGAGCTATTTGTGGGTTTGCTTACTTTCTATTCATCTTCGTTCATCCACGTGTTTCTTCATTACCCTTTTCAAGCTTTCGGCAAGCTTGGACCCATCCCCGTGATCGGCCTTATCTATTTTTTGCTACAGTACGCATTAGACCCTATTGGGTGAATTGTTAGTGATGATATCAATGGTTACAAGGAAGCTTAAGAGAGTTAGTGAAAATATTAATAAGTTAGGATATCCATTAAAAGGCCAATAAAGGTAGTTAATTTGGCATTCGAACAAGAACCTAAAAATCTTAAGATTGAAGGCAATTTACTAAAAGATTAAAGGGAAGAATTAGTTGGGTTATTAGTGGAATTTTTAGATATATCCACATGGTCATATGGAGACATGCTAGGATTAAACTCATCTATTGTAGTCCACAAACTGCCCACTAAAGAGAATGTTAAGCCCAAAAGATTGAAGCTCATACGCTTTAGACCAAACGTCCTACTAAAGATCAAGGAAGAAGACAAGAAATTGTTGTAATTATCTTGAGTGGGTAACCAATATAATACCTGTCCTCAAGAAAAGTGGGAAGGTTCAAGTCTGTGTAGATTTTGTAGATCTAAACCAAGCAACTCCAAAGGACAACCTCTCTTTACCACATATAGACAAGTTGGTAGATAATACAGCGAGAAACCATCTATCTTCCTTTATCGATGGCTTCTTAAGGAATAACCAAATTAAAATGGTTGAAGAAGATAAGACCAAAACCACATTCATCAGCACTTAAGGCACCTTTTACTACAAAGTAATGCCCTTTGGTCTCAAAATGTATGAGCCACTTATTAGAGAGCCATAGTTACCATAATGCATGACATGATGACAAGGAAGTAGAAGTTTATGTAGATAACATGATTGCTAAGTCTCAGGAAGATGAAAATCATGTCGACACCCTAAAAAAGTTTTTCAAAAGGTTGAGGAAAAACAATTTCCAAGCCTCTTACATGAACATTCCAATCACAGAATCATGGTTTTCAAGATGATAAAGAGTTAATTGAGATTTTTAGATATTGCAAGTTAAATTGATTTTATATTAACTTAATTTCTTATAAATAACTTAGCTTTATTCTCATAAAAAATATTGATGAACTTGTTAGTTCAATATTTCCTAGACTATAGGGTGTAATTGTTTTAAGAAATATTAAAGCCTTATTTTAAACGTCGTTATAAAACTACAAAACATGATCATTAAGATGGTTAGATGGCAATTGTAGCTAGAATGTGCACTAGGTATAACCTTATGAGTAAATTCATGTTCTCATATTGTAGCTACATAGATTTATCTATTTAATGTTGTTATATACTTTAGATTTATTTATTTATTTAGTCATTTATTCTCCTAATAGATAATAGTAGTTCTCATTCCTTAGTTATTTTTGTTTCTTCTATTTACAATAGCCAACGTAACTAGATACCTAACTCTTCTACAAATCATGGAGATAATGCTCTAGAAGAGCTTTCACCTCATAACCCCTAGCCTAAGCCAATTAAGAGAAGAGAAACAATAAGGAAAAGAAGGTTGACTGATTTGGTGAATACCTTAGTGGGTATTGTGCATTAGCAGCTTTAAGCTAATGGTCAAGCCTAGAAAAGTGACATTAACACTTTAGAGAAGGGAAGGTAATGATGTGAATGATGATGGGGTAATGGTTTTAATGGAAATGGTGTTGGTAGTGACAAATAGAATGAGTCACCTAGTTTGGACTATCTTGTGAGATTATTTAAAGCTTTTCATTTAGTGACTATCGATTTTTTGGGCGTCGAGCACAAGATAGAGGAAATAGAAAATGAATTTGTAGTGTTTAGGGTACCTAAAAAGAGGTAAGTCAATTATGTCATGTTTCTATTTCGTAACAATGCCCCTGACCAGCAAAGAGGCACCTACTAGCTTATTGTGGAGCTGATTACTTAGAATGTGTTTTGGTAGCAACTTTTCATCAAGTTCTTGTTATCTTTGTTTCACATGTAAACAAAGTAAGTATAAGGGCTTAAACTAGAAAACTAGAGGATTAGCAATATTGTGTTATGAAATGTAAAGACTTAAGCAATATGAAGACTGCAAGTTGTTAGATCAAAGCCTTAAGACTCAAGCACATGTGAATGCTCTTTGGCACCAAGAGCCCTCTAATGTGGAGACCATTGAAAGTACACTTCATGTTTTATCAAGTGATGATCTTGTCCTTCTTGATATCAATGCATTACATTCTTATATATCAAGCCATTTATGATCCTATTTGGATATATCTTTTTCTTATCTATATCTTATCTGTTTTTGTTCTGTCTTATCTGTATTTATTTGAAATTTAGTGTTTGAAAACTATTTTATTAATATCTTATATGTTTCTATTTCATAATTATGATAAAGGTGGTGGTTAGAATGTCGGAATTAGAAAATGAAATTTTACGTACTTTTAAGAAAAAACATTTGAAAAAGATATATTTTATACATTATAGTGATTATTATAATTGGATAATTAATTTTAGAAGTAGGGTATATATAAAATTATATTTTCACCTTTTTGGTGCCTTATACTTGTCAAATACAAGGTTCAAGTAGACACTAAAAAAACCAATAAAAAAAAAAGATGAATCAAATGAAGCCTATAAGAGGTGTTGTGAGCTTATGCATTAAAGGGGAAAAAGAAGAGAATAATCATTTTTTGTACTAATTATGTTGAACTCTTACAATGTGATTGACCAATAATTTCTTAACTATGTGACTGCAAGTGGTAGCAATGCAACTATTCTACAACGAATAGCATCTACTAGCAACCTAGCTATCTAAAAGATATATACAATGCCTAATCCCCTTTCAATTGTGTTTCAAAGACTTTGGTTAAAGGGCAAAACATAAAGGGCAAATTTTAATTCTAGTCTTTAAGTCTAGTAATGTCTTAGATTTGACTTTTTGAGCAAAGGTAATTGGGGTTAAAGAGTCAAGTTTGTGCACTTTAGATGATCTAAGGGATATTTAT
Source organism: Lumnitzera littorea (assembly GCA_024138015.1). Classification (NCBI taxonomy): domain Eukaryota; kingdom Viridiplantae; phylum Streptophyta; class Magnoliopsida; order Myrtales; family Combretaceae; genus Lumnitzera; species Lumnitzera littorea. The sequence goes on from JAMXBB010000008.1 coordinate 67,257,702, forward strand.
CTTAATGAGATTGGAGTAAGGATCATTAGATTGGCTTTTCAACTCACAAACTTTCTCAAGGCGGTTTACACACTTAAGAAATGGCCTTCCATTGGCTTAGAACTAAGAGGAGTCTATTCAAAGGTCCATTAAGAGGAGAATTGATCTCAATCGTCGACTGTCAATGCAATTCAATGAGCAACATTGAGAACCAAACTCTATTAATATTTAAAGTCCCTCCTCATTTGACCGATCAAGGAATGAAGCAAACCGTGATCGTATTATCAGTTGGTTACCAAGAAGGATTAAGTAGTGTTTAGAGTAAAGAAAACAAAACATCTTGTCAAGAATAATATAGTCAATGTTATTGAACTTTTCCATTTATCACGTGTCATTGACCTCCTTGAAATTGGCTACTCATCCTCCCAACATCATTTCCTTTTAATCATCATATCATTTTACACCACTTCTCCAATATTGCATTTAGCTTAAGATATACGCTTTATGTACATAATCAATTCCCTACGTTTCTAGTGGTAAATCCTAATGGTTATTATAGAGAGCCAAATTTAATATTTAGCTTGAAGTCCATTGACTAAATAGATTTGACTCCTTAAGCTAAGGTAATAAGGCCCAAGGAGCCAAGCTCATAAATTACCAGGATGATCAAGAGAGATTTGATATGGTAGGCTTGGAGTAGGGCTCGTTAGATCAGTCCTTGTGATATAACATTTCTTAGTTTGGCTCATGCTAAAATAATAAATAAAGCCTTTATTTAGGCCTAAACCCATGAAAATAGCCCACTTAGGATCCATTAATAAAGAACTTCAATCTTAACCATTGATCACCATCATGATCTAACGGATGTGATCAACTATCATTTCCTATAAATACCCTATTCACATCCTTATTTAGATAAGAGAAAACCTCATTAATTCCATTACTCTGCCGGAGTCTTGTCTTAAATATCAAACACTTAAGCACCTCAAGAACTTTATCCTATTATTCATCAATTGTGGAGTTTGATGCCATTACGCCCCTCCACCTGTCATCATATTTGTTAGAGCCTTACTAAGATCGCCTACTCCTCCTCCCTACACTTCTCTCTTGATTATTCCGTATAAGTCACTCAAGTCATTTCCTTAGTCACGTATAGCGCGACTTTACACGCAATATGTAGTGACACTTACATCCGTACCTATACCCCTACATTTTCTGGCAACTCTATTGGAGAGGGAAGACTTTATACTCATATCATGGTACCTCCAAGATGAAGACAACTCGATCTTATTGATGGAATTAATCAAGAGCAAGATGTTGTTATTGTGACTAATGGCCAAAATCTACCTCTAATTGGAGGCACTAATCAAGGCGATGGCATGCAGGAAGGTGTTCTTGACAATGTGCAACTAACATGTGAGCTGCGAGAGACTAATCGAAACCTAGGTGAACTCATGGCGATGTTTCCTTAATGCATGCCTACTTTGGCTCCCTTTGCTGCTATACAGCAATGAGCAACTTCCTCGAATCCTTCTGATGTAGTGCAATAATACACCTTACCCAACCCTCCTATTGTCAACAAGCATGTCACTCTGAGAGTTGGGGAACAATTTCCTACTGTAGAACCTATAGCCATGTAAGATTTATTACCTGAAGTAAGGAATCGAGGAGCTTAGATTAGAGGCACATCATCCTTACGTGCTATACCATGTGTTACAATTGTTGCCTCTGTGTAACCAACATCGATGAATCCCATGCCTATAAGCTCTATACCTGTGAATCTTACGCCTATGTACTCTGCTCTTGTGATGTCAATGAGGGTGGAAACATCCACCCAAAGAGGTTTATTTGTGACCAAAGAAGATTTAGACGTGAATTTGAAGGAGATACAAGAAAAGTCTACAACTTGGGTACAAAAATTGAAGCTTCCATATCACTAGTGCATTGCTGTGAAGCCATACCCTAAGGACTATTTAAGTCCAAAGTTTATGTTGTTCAATAGAAAGAAAGAGAGTGCTAAAGGACACTTGTTAAAGTTCATCAAAACCCTGGAAGTATATGGTTTGGATGACGATTTGGAATTGAAGGAAAATTTTAAGTCACTCATAGAGAAGGTGTACACTTGTTATGTTAACCATCCCTCAGGGTTAGTTGATTCATGGGGAAATATGTGTAAGATGTTCTTGGAAAAGTTCTTCTCTACAAAAGAAAGAGTCACCCTTACTAACATGGGGAGGATCTGACAAAAGCCTAAGGAAGATCTCATGGATTACATTAAGCACTTCAGGGAGCGCTCCTTAGACATACAAGACATTTGTGATGAAAGAGAGTTAGTCAAGATTTACATTCAAGGGATGTTTATTGAGTATGTAGTATATCTTAAGAACTTCTCATTAGTTTCTTTCTCTATGTTGGTTGAGAATGTATGAAGGACCAACAATTCAATAGCATGATAAAGAAGTGAAAATGCAAGATTTAATAAGCACACATCATCAATGAACCTTGTTCAAGAGGAGGATCCGAGAGGAGCAAAAAAATTTAGAAGTGAGAAGCTTATGAGCACTAAGGCATCTTTAGCATACCTATGCTTAATAGGAAAAGTGTACACACTCTTCGACCAATGGCTACATGATGGGAATACTAGACTCCCAAGGGTTGAACATTTATCAAAGAATGAAGACAAGGGTAACCTTAAGTATTATAGATTTCACAAGAGTGTAGGCCATCCTACGAAAGATTATTGGACTTTGAAGAAGATATTTAATGAGCGAGTTCAAAATGGAGAATTGATCATCTAAAATAATGATGTCAGGAACAACCTACTTCTAGCTCATAACACCCAATGTGATGTTGTGGATGTTATCACTTACGATCCTACAAAGACAGAAAGTATGGTCATGCAGCTAATTGAGTTGCATGAAGTTAAGCATGAAGGATTTGAGAACAAGACAAATGGAGATGAAAGTACTACTAATAAGGATCAAGGACCGATCACTCACTCCCGAGCCTGAGGGCTTTCTCACATGGTTCACCAAGCTGTCCAAGGAGAGTTAAGCACCGAGGAGTAGTGTTTTCTCTAGTCCGATCTATCGAGCTACTTCGGTCTCCACACAATCTGGGAAACTGCTGAGGTGATTAGCCTATAAATGGAGCCGACCCCTCTCCGTACCCTAGTCCAAGCACTAAATTAGGAAAATAGCCATCCTTAGAGTATTGAAGCCAAGCTGATAATTGTGAAGGGCCAACTAGTCGAGGTTGACCTGAGTGTGAGTTACCCTTAATCCAACCCTTGTCCAACCCCAGCCATCAGGGTACCAAACTACTGACACTGAATAGACCTGATCAAAGGACCACCCCGGCTCGACTCACGATATTGTCAAAATTGCAGACTAAGCAAAATGTGTGCGTACTATCCTTTTTGACACCCGTACTGTCCTTTCTGACAAAGGATGTTCTTTTACATGATTTCATTTCCCTGTAAATTATTCTCCTTTTGTTTAGCAAATAAGTATCCATTCTTTTTAATTTTTGTAACTTAGGACTTACCTTAACGGGATACTATTAATACTCACATAATGTAATAGCCACATAATCAATATATATAGAAGAACATGATGAACTTTTTACTCTCTCTTGAGCTAAGTGTCCTTTTTGCTTACTCTTGAGCTACTCTTATCTAGCTCATTCAAGTGTAGACTAGTGGCGAGTGGCCTCCAACCATAGTTATGATCATATCAAGTGTGACCCAAGCTCATGTGAGGCATTGGTGCATTATATCCATCGTTGGTACACAGGAACCTTGCTTACCCCGTGACTTTCATTTACTTTTCGAGTCATCTCGAAGCTTGGACCTACCCCTTTGGTTATGTGTGATATTAGTTCGTATATCCATCTATGAATCTATATCATCTTAGTATTAGAGCCTGGTTACATTTGAAGCAAGATTCTGCTACTGTGTTCTTTGAGTAGTTTGTTATTGCTCCCTTGAGATAATAGTTCTATTGTTAGCTTTGAAGCTTAGCAGTTAAGAAGTGTTCTATACTATGTTTTCCCTTGCTTTCGATATGCCAAGACAGAGCATAGTTGACTATTTGTTTGTTGTGAAATTGTTATTGTGAAGTAACCATCGATGTCAGATTTAAGTGTTCAAGGAACTTTGGGAAACTAAGAAAGTAGTACTCGACATGGCCAAGGATAAGAAGGAAGCTTCTTACCAACTTGGTAGCTAGTTTAGTGACTGTTATCTAAGAAAACAAGTAGCAAACTAAAAATAGCCCCACTAGGGAACGCAAGCAACAAGGACAAGGCAATGGTTAGTTTAGCTGAGTTAATGCCCTAACTCGACCACCCCAAGCTGAAGGAGTTGGTAAGGATGCTTAACGAAGGCTAGCACTTGAAGAGATTGAGGAAGAAGCAGAAGGAGATGACGAAGTAGAGGAAAATTACGAGCCTAAGGAAAGAAACGTTTAAGCCCTTAGAGTTGAGGGATTGAGGATGTGTATTCCAAGTTTCTCTAGAAGTGGTGATGCCCAGGACTACCTAGATTCGGTAGATCAAATTGAAAAGTAGTTTAGACACCATAAAGTGCCCGATAATGCAAAGGTTAGACTTGATGTATTAGAGTTCACTGGTTATACCGCCTTATAGTAGAAGAACTTGCAAGCTACTAGAAGAAGCGAAGGAGAATGAGAAATTAGGAGTTGGGATGAAATGAAGAGAGTTATGTGGAGAAGATTTGTGCAGAGCTATTATCTATAATATGCCTTCAAAAGACTGCAAGAATTGAGATAAGGAGGATTGAGTGTGGATGCTTATGTTAAGGAACTCCAAATGTTAATGATCCAATGTGAAGTCGTAGAGCCAAAAGATTGAACTCTATCTCAATTCATTGGTGGGTTGAAGTATGAGATTAGGGATGTCTTGGAAACCTTAGACATCAGTACACTTAATGATGCGATTTGAGCTACTTAAAGGTTAGAAAGGTATCGAATAGGAAGTTTTCGACCACTCATCAACCATCTTAGCAATAGCCGCCCTATTCCAAGCAGACCTATACGAACAGAATTAAGCAAGGCCACGATACTTGACCTACTCAAATTACCTGAACAGAGGAGAAGGAACCTCTAAGGAAGTTTAAGAAAGGCTAAAGTTTAGGGAGGAAGATGAGTGAGATCAAGTGTTTCAAATGCTAAGGATTTCAACACATGGTCGCTTAGTGTCCGAACAGACGAACAATGGTGATAAGAGGCGAGGCACCAACCTTTGAGGTTGATAGTACAAATGAAGAAGTAGAGGAGTTAAAGGAGGATGGACAAACCGAGCTATCTGAGGAGAAAGTTATCTAAAGTGAGGAAGGCAAGCTGACCACTCTAGTGTTGAGAAGGACAATAAGTGTTAGTCCTGTACCTGAAGACGAATAGAGAGAAAATCTCTTCCATATTTTATGTAAGGTGAATGACTCACTATACACGCTGATTGTTGATAATGGGAGCTGCACTAATGTAGCCTCTACATTTATGGTCCTGCAACTGAAATTGCTGACCATGCCCCACCCAAAACCTTACAAGCTTTACTAGCTTAGTGACAAAGGAGCCTTACAAGTGAACAAACAGGTGTCTATGTTGATTTGCATTGGCAAGTATCAAGATGAAGTGCTTTGTAATGTGCTGCCTGTAAGTACATCTTACATTCTACTTAGACGACCATGGATGTTTGATTGAGTAGTTATGTATGACGGAAGGAGGAATACATGCTCTGTAGAGCATGAAGGAAGAAGGATGAAATTAAGTTCTATGACCACCAAACAAGTAAAGGTCATGTAGTCCCAACTGAGTTGAGCCTTAAAGGAGGCTTTGGTATTGACTCAAGCTGAATTGAAGAGAGAGATGGAGCTTAAAAGACTAACCTATCTGCTGGTCTGAAGAATTTTAGAGTTGAGGTCTGAGGAGGAGTTGCCTATTGAGGTAAAAATCCTACTAGAGGAATTTATCGACTTGTTTCTGGAGGAGCTACCGAAGGGTCTACCCCTAATCCAAGGTGTTGAGCATGCAATTGACCTATAGCCAGGAGTTGCACTATTAAACAAGCCTGCCCATATGTTGAACCCTGAATAGGCTACCAAACTATAGGGGCAAGTAAATGACCTTATGAAGAAAGGGTATGTATGTGAGTCCCTTAGCCCCTCTACCGTTCTAGCCTTATTAGTGCCGAAGAAGGATGGTTCTTGGAGAATGTGTATCGATAGCTAAGCAATCAATCAAATCACCATCAAGTACAGGTATCCCATACCTAAGCTCAATGACATGCTGAATAAGTTAAGTAGAGTAAAAGTGTTCTCCAAGATCGACCTCAAATTTGGATACCATTAGATCTGAATGCGTAAAAGTGATGAGTTGAAGATTACATTCAAGATACGACATGGTTTATATGAATGGCTTGTGATGCCATTTGTGCTATCCAACATGTCGAGCACATTTATGTGCTTGATGAATTATATGCTTCAAGAATTATTAGGAAGATTTGTAGTAGTTTACTTTGATGACATTTTGGTATACAGCTTCAACTTGGAGACTCACCAAGAGTATCTTCGAAGAGTCCTTACAAAACCTCGAGCTGAACAACTCTACGCCAATTTGAAGAAGTGCGACTTTTTTTTTATCCAAAGTGATCTTCTTGGGTTTTGTTGTGAGTGAAGGTGGCATTCGAGTCAATGACAAAAAAATAAGAGTGATCATAGAATGACCCGAGCTGACCTGTTCTGCCGATATGAGGAGTTTTCATAGCTTGGCATTATTCTATCGCAAGTTCATAAAGTACTCCAGTATCATTGTAGCCTCACTCACCGAACTCTCTAAGAAGAATGTTGAATTCATATGAGGAGAGGAGCGAAAGAGTTTTTAAGAAGTGAAAGAAAGGCTAACTATAACCCCTATCTTAGCTTTGCCAAGCTTTAATAAGGTATTTGAAGTCGAATGTGATGTATCCAGACTAGGCATAGGTGCTATGCTTATGCAGGAAGGCCGACCTATTGCTTACTTTAGTGAAATTTCACGGCATGCCCAGAACCATTTTTTCAGATTGAGACCCTAAGTTCATGAGCCACTTTTGGAGGATGCTTTGGAGGCGAATGAGAACTAAGCTATTATACAGCACATCCTACCATCCATAGATCGATGGACAGACTAAAGTTGTCAACTGAACTATAGGAAATTTGCTAGGGTTGTTGTCAAGCAAAACATGGTTGATTGGGATTCGTGTTTACCAATCATCAAATATGCCTACAATTAGATCATTTACAGTGTAACAAACATGTCTCCATTTGAGGTCGCATATGGGTTTAACCCCGAGCTCCCGTTAGATGATGATCAAGCAGCTATAGAAAGAGTCGAGGCCATCAGAACTATGCACTAGAAGGTTGTGGAGCAATTGAGCTAGGTTAAAACTAAGCTCGAGAAGTAGAGCCCATGATAGAGAAAGAGAGAATTTTAGCTAGGTGATTTGGTTTGGATACATCTTAGTAAGGATCAATTCCCAAACTTGAGGAAGAGCAAGTTCTCTCCTAAGGCCGACGGACCTTTCAAAGTGCTTGAAAAGATCAATCCTAATGCCTTTAGGATTGAATTACCAAAAGGACATGGAGTCTCGGACTCCTTTAACATTGTCGATCTCTAACCTTATACTCCTGAAGATGAGCAACTTGAAGCCAAACTAGATTTGATCCTAGATCTCAAACAATTCAGAGGGAATGATAGGGATCAAGGACTGATCACTCACTCTCGAGCTTGAGGGCTTTCTCACATGGTCCGCCAAGCTGTCTGAGGAGAGTCAAGCACCAAGGAGCAGTGTTTTCTCTAGTTCGATCTATTGAGCTACTTCACTCTCTATACCATCTAGGAAGACGCTGAGGTGATTAGCCCACACATGAAGCCAACCCCTCCCCATACCCCAATCTAAGCACCAAATCAAGAAAATGTCCATCCTTAGAGTGTTGAAGCTAAGCTAACAATTATGAAGGGTCGATTAGCCAAGGTTGACCAGAATGTAAGTTGCCCCTGATACCCCTGTCCAGCCCCAACCGTTGGGTGCCAAAGTGCTGACACTGAACAAACTTGATCAAAGGACCACCCCTGCTCGGCTCACGATATTATCAGAATCGCAGGCTAAGTAAAACACACACGTACTATTCTTTTTGGCACCCATACTGTCCTTTCTAACAAAGGATATTCTTTTCCACGATTTCATTTCCCTGTAAATTATTCTCCTTTTGTTTAGCAAATAAGGATCCATTCTTTGTAATTTTTATAACTTAGGACTTACCCTAATGGGATACTATTAATATTTACATAATGTAATAGCTGCATAATCAATATACACAAAAGAACACACTAAACTTTTTTTACTCTCTCTTAATCTAAGTGTCCTTTTTGCTTATTTTTTTAGCTACTCTTATCTAGCCCATTCAAGCGTAAACTAGTGGCGAATGACTTCCGGCCATACTTGTGGTCATATCAAGTGTGACTTAAGCTCGTTTGAGGTATTGGTGTGTCATATCCATTGTCGATGCATGGGAACCTTGCTCACCCAGCGACTTTCATTTACTTTTTGGACCCACCCTTTTGGTTATGCATGATATTAGGTCTGTGTATCCATCCATGAATTCGTATCAACTACTCTTTCTTTGTTAAAGACAGCTAATGTTAGAATATTTACTCAGCTTTGATGAGGATGCTTGGCTTAAGGCAACAGCTGCACTAATGAAGATCTCATAAGATCAATATAAGAAATATCTTATAGCACATCCCACAAAAGGAATCGTTTCAATGAATAAGGGGGCAATTACATTTACAAATGCTGACATTTGTACGGTAAATCTTAACTACAATCACCCTCTACATGTGGAAAGCATACTCAATGGTCATTCTATCAAGAGGACATTCATTGATAATCGATCTTCACTTAATGTTATGCTAATGTTAACTTTTAAAGCTGCAAAGATAGATATTCAAAACTTAGTAAGACAACCAATTACACTAAATAGCTTCTATGAGTCTTCCATGAAGACAATGGGATGTGTTGAAGTAAACTTTGATATCAGACCTATCCATAGCTCTACGTAGTTCCTTATGATTGATGCGCTTGTATCTTATCATCTCCTTATAGGAAGGACATGGTTGCATGATTACAACATGATACCCTCAACATGGCATCAATACATGAATGGTCATTGGAATGAGTAAGACATCTTCATTCCTAAAACAAAGAACCTATTCATATGTAATGAGTCTCACTTCACTGAAGCAACATTCTTTGACAAGCATGTGAGTGAAGGGGACACACCCTTAGTAGAACCCCACAAGGCATAGCTACCTATAAAGGAGGAGGCTAAGACTCAAGCATTCAAGAAAAAGAGGATGCATAGTTGTTGCGAGGGTGTGAAGAAACGAAAGTGAACCAATGATATTATAAAAGTAAAAAGCACATTATAAGTTAAGAAGTACGAGAACTATTGGTAGCTAGGATGTATTCTCACTAGTTTTATCCCAGTTTTCATTTCATTTCATATGTAATTGTAATGATGACTTGATGCGTATTTACGAATATACAGCGGGTACGAACCACAAATGGGTATTCAATGTTTGAGTGGGATGAGGAATTGGATGTGCAAGGGGGGTTTGAGTGCTAATGTGTTTGGATATTACACACCAAGATACAATACAATCAGGGATTGAGCTTGAAATAGGGTTTGATGCAACTCATAAACACTAAATGTCACTTGGGTGTCAAATAAGGGGTTAGATGTGACTCACTAACTCACTCAAATGAAGGGTTCACCATAATCTTAAGGGAAACATTGATAAGAACATGAGAGATTAAGGAGTAAAGCACACTCAATAATCAGGCAAATGCAAGCTCTAAGAGCTCAAGAGTATCCTTACTAGAAAAAGGAAAGCTTAGGTGTAAAAATACCTAAGCCTGAATATTCTTTGCTATCTTTCTTTCTGTTAATTACAAATGTTGCTATTTATAGCAAGTCCTAAACCCTAGTAGCAAAACTGTAAATAATATACAAGGCCTTAAACTATAAGGAATGGCCTACAATTGAAATAAGGAAAATATTTACAAAGTATATAAAACTGTGCACTTAATGGAGTGGTCAGTATATAGTCATCCAAGCTGTTTGTGGGCCCGAGTAAGGGCCAGTTGGTAGTCGGGTGTCCAAGCTAGGGTAGAATGTTTAGGAGTCTTATTGTGCTTGGCCGAGCTTTTAGTGAGGTTGGCCCACAATTGCTGTACTCGTAGATTACTTGGCGTGAACTTTCTTGTGATGTACCAAGCTGTTCTCTAGCTTTGAGTGCTTGGTCATATAGTTTCTCGGCTTCTCAACAAATGATAGTCTTGAGGCCAAGTAACTCCTTTCCTTCCCCTTGGTCTTTTGGTATTAGCTCGACCTTAGCAAATACTATTTGGCCTTGGCTTTGAACAATTTGGCCTCGGGTTAAGATAGGTTAGCTTCAGCTTCTAATAGGTTGGCATTAGCTTAGGACAAGTTGGCCTCGGCTAAGAGATCATCATGGATTGATTCCTATCATGACTGCTTTTGATTAATGAAAATTCCTTTTCCCATAACTGATAATTTCTAATGAGCATGTGATAAGTGTTTGCATATCTTCAGTTTATTAATATTGTTATTGCAAAGTAAGAGACTAGTCTCCTTAGCACGCAAAGTTAATTTCACAAAACGATTTATGTCTGAATGGGGGAAACTAAACCTCTCAGTTGAACAAAAGAAAGTGATAATGAATACAATATATAGACTACACATCATTGTTAGCTAGAAAGAGCTTGGTCTCCTAAGCACATGATGATGAGCTTGGCTCGTATGTTACAAACTGGTAAAAGCACTAACTCCCAAATGTACATCATGCCATGAGAATCATGTATAGCTTTTGTGCTATCTAATCTCTATGTATCTTACCATGAAGTAGTGGAAATAATCCCATTGATGAGTACTTTAACATATTGACATTCAAACCTAAGTAACATCCTGATACACCATACTATGCAGTCATTAGTCAAGTAGTGGGATATACCCCCTTCACTAATGAGAAAGAATTATTGATCCTAAGCAATCAATATCATTATTGCTGCGTATGTACGATTAAACACTTCTTAAAAGAGATCTTTTATAAATTATCATTAACAAGAAAACTCTAGCTTCAATATGTAAGATGACATTTGAAATCCCTTAGATTGTTAAGTCTAAGCGGTTTCATAATTATATCTATTGTACAAGAGGCCCCTTAGATTAAAGAGTCTAAGCAGTCTCAAAGTTATGTTAATAAAAAATTTGAAGCTCATGATTACTTAACACCAATAAGACTAGGTCGAACCTTTGCTCCCTATCGCATAGTGTCCTTTTTAAGAAGAAAGTAGAGATAACAAGAGAATCTTACTACTTTATGCTAGACAATAGCATTGCTCCATTGAGGCATTGCTCTTAAGTGTACAAAGTCTCTAAGATATGCTTCTCACCATCTGTCAAGAAATCACAAGTCATTAAGGAAATCGAAGATCCCCCACTACATTATTGTCTAGCACACTACTACTAAGTGAAGAGTTATTGCTTCCAAGTGCATAACAATAAAACACCTTCATAAAGGTAAACATAAACACTAAAGAGGTAAAGAAGCACGAAAGTTAGTCAATAAACTTCATTGTTGTTCATTCTACATATTCAATCGCAACTCGTACTTACAAAGAAATATAAGAGCTATAATTGAGTGATCAAGAAGATTACATAAAATAATGCTAAATCAGTGTACCTCCTCAAGGTATCGTCACTTTCAAAGACTAGTGTACTACAATACGACACTGGGTCCTCTATGGTGTTATAAGGGAAAGAGAGGCATCAAGACTAGATGATTATCCCTTCTCCACATGTCAATAACTAGGAGAGGAAAATTACAAATGAATATGGTATACAAAGAGGTTATTCTTGATTATGTTGGCTTTATGTAATACTCCTTATGCATGATATTCGATGTGCATGTGTTTGTAAGACTTTATGTATGTGTGCTTAAGCTGCTCGAAGCACTCGTATGCATAAGACTTAATGCGTACGCGACACTGGATTTATGAGTACTCTAGATATTCAATACGTTATGCTAGTTTGTAACATCTCCTTTGCTTGATATAAAGGATGACATTGCTAGAGTTATTCATTACAAGAGGCTACTCACATACAATGCCATGTTGCCTCCTCCTATTGATTCTTGAAAGTGGTAGCAATGCCTACATACAGTTGCCACCACTTGAGGGAGAAGGAAGGGTTGACTACGTGCAAAAACCAAGGAAAGTAAATGAGTTAGTAAAGTGAAGTGTAAATGGGATAGAAATCGTATAACTATACAAATGGGAAGTCGAAGAAAAAATGATAAGGGCAATACAAGGAATGAAGCCTTATTAAGGACTCATGTTTAACTTGAAGATTTGTCTTAACCATGTTCATATTAGAGGACTTATGCTCTCACATGTTGAACTCATTTACAATAATATATTTGCCTAATGTGCACTCATGTTCAAACCCCACATCATGAACAAAGCTTACGTTTGGATTAAGCCTTACGTCATGTTCAACTCTCATGTTCACTCATTTTTAATTCATGTGTTCAAGCACATGTATTCAAGTTAGAAGACTAACGTTCAATGCCTCATGTTCAACTTATGTAATGGGACTTGACATTACGTTTAGTGCTCACATTGTGTTCAAGAGTTATGTGGTGTTCAAGACCCATGCTATGGTTTAGCCTTGTGTCGAGTTCATGCCTTACATCGTGTTCAGGCCTTGTGTCATATCATGCTCAACACCCGTGACATGTTTAAGATTCATTTCATATTCAAATTTCATGTTATGTGCACAAATTATGTCATGTTGAAGAGTCACATCAAGTTCAAGGCTCATGATTATGACTTATTCTCACTCATATTCATCTCTAATATTCAAGACAAGCATTCGCTCTCATATTCAATGCTCAAGTGCAATCCTTATGTTCACTCATGATCAAGACTCATATGTCAAGGCTTATGTTCGACTCATATTTATCTCACATGCCAAGGGTGTCATTTCAATTCCTATACACAACTGATACGTGCTCATATCAAAGGTTTAGAAGCTCTCATGTTAGAAGCCTACATGTACTCATATAGAAGGGATTATATCAAATTGAAGTGTTTAACTCTTATTTATTCATGATAAAGGCTTATAATTGGTTCATATGTGCTTAAGTCATGGACTCACTTTCTAATCCCATGTGCTCTTACTCAAGGTTTATGTTCAATTCACATGCTATGCTGACTTAGAACCTTCATGTCCATTTCACATGATTTAGCTCACAACTACTCAAGGTTTACATGTACTCATGTGTGTTCTCTTGGTTTGGTACACTTCTCTTGGAACTTATCAAGTCGATCATGACATTAACCTTAGACATCAAGCAATAAGGATAATCTTTAAACATGGATTAATCAACCCTTATTCTCTTATCTTATTAGCAAACTTGTTTGCTTCTATAGAGAAAATTGGGAGAAGTGGCAAATACTAGGAAAGAGATACAATTTACAAAGCTGATCAAAGATTAGGTTAATACTTCACATCTAAAGGCAAAATAATAAAAACAAAGAAAAAGGAGAAGAAGAGGTCCTAAAATTACCTAACTAAAGTAAAGACTTTGATACAATTCAATTGAGAAACTCCACCTCCTAAATATCCTAAAAGGGAAATCAGCCAACATTTATAAGACAACAGCTTAAGGAATGAAAAACAAAGTTGCAACAACACCCTAGTTGCTTGTAGATAGCCTTGAAGAAATGGATAAGAGAGCTTATGCAAGTTATTTATTCAAAAAAAAAAATCAAAACAAGAACAGTCAAGTAACGTCTGTTATTCAAAAAAATTTATCGAGCATACTACCGAGCTCACTGCTTAATCCATGCTGCAGTGAAATGAACTCGAGCTCTTCATCACCCCAATAAATTGAGCCTCAATAGATCGAGCAACTTCCACTTCTAAGTAACAGCATAACAAACCAACAAGTCAGTCTTCAAAACAAGAGATGTAAGTTAAAAAAAGAAAAAAAGAAAAAGAGCAAAACCAAGGAAGAAAAAGAAGTACGACCTCATTCGAAAAGCACAACAGTAGTAGCTGAAGTGAACAAAACAATATCGAGTTGAGTAGCCATCAAACCAGAGCATTCCTACGTTGAATACTAACCAATTCCGAGCATCCAAGTTTCTCCACGGCAGCAGACTCAGATACCCACATGGCACTTCATTCACGTAAATTTCTAACATCAAACAATTGGTTGCAACAAGGACTCACCTGAATAGCAATGAACTCAAACTTGTGATAGGGAGCTTTGGTCGAGTAATTCACCAACTTAACAGATCCGAGGCTTTAGGCTAAGAAAAAAGTAGGTGACAGCAACAATAATTTGAATTTGAGAAAGAATTGAACACCAACGAATAGTAGCAAGAGTGCCTTCCCATCCATGTGCGAAACACTCCATGACTGGTCCGAGCTACTCCAATGAACAACCGAACTACACAAAAGCACCCATGCTATAGTAATCTACGAATAGTCACCGCATTTCACTAGCTGTAGTTAGACAAAAACCAAGTAGCAGCAGGCAGCATCCAAACTTTGATATGCTTTTCCTACTCTTCTAGATTAGCCTTATACACTTCTATCTTCTCCTAAACTAAGCTATTTAGTTGTGAAACATGAGAAACCTGAGCTTTTAAGCTACTATATTTGCAAACAAACAATAGTAGCAACTGTATGAGAGTCAATGAGCAACTGATCCGAGCTTATCCATGCATTGACCAAAGGTAGATGAACTAAATCAAGAATTCTTTTTGTTGACTAAAATAAGCAAACTAATCTTCTTCATGGGAATACCTTGTAATAACTCAAAACTACATATACACAAGCTAAAATAACGTATAAGTGTGTAGCGGCAGCTCTCTTCATGAAATGTGAATAAGTTGAGCCTACTTTGCAGCAATGACACAAAGGCTTAGGAGACCACCTCTTGCCAACCTTTATGAAAAACAAAATGGAATAGGCCCCCTTTTCCAATCTATCCCATAACTAAGTCCAAACGGAGCTACATTTTTTCATGTGAGGTCTTGTACGTTGGCAAGATAATCATTTAACATTATATGAGCTTGTACCCTTAGCTTAATACCTCTTAGTGAAGACCAATTTCTCTTCAATATAAACTTCATCTCTCTACTTGATGTCTAGTAGCTATACCTATCGACCCTCGCTTTCTGTTCCCATCACAAACCTCTACAAAAAATCCACTTTCAAAATTGAGTTTCGAAAAACTTCACCCAGTTGCAATTTAAGTTGTGTGACTACGATTTAAGGCACTCAACAGCTATGTGCATATGAAAAACTCTATAAAAAGAATTTTTTCTCTATTTGAAGGGGATCAAGGCAACATTAATACATGGAAGTCAGCCCTATTGAGATGACTAATGTGAAGTTAGTGAATAAGATATGGCTTAATGGAATTAATAACTCATGTAGATTGCATCAAAGAGACAAATTAACTCAAGAAGAGGTACCTTAAATAAGAATTATTTCAGAGTGTTATCTTGGGAGGAATATACAACCTAATTCAATTGAGGCATGACACACGATTAAGAGGTACTGCAGACTTGTGCACTAAGGTAATTTGTTAAATTAATCTAGTAGCGATGCACTTATTCAATAGTGCATACGCCTGATGAAGAACACTAGGCCAAACTCAAGAGGGGGTGAATTAAGTTTTAGGATAATATGTAATTTTTTTTCGATATAACCAAATAAATGCAATAATAAGAGTAATCAAAGATTAGGTTTTTATGATACAATGTAAAATATTCATAAATACTTCATTTAGATCAAGTAATTTCCAATCATCATTCAAGTAATCTCTTCCTTCAATGCCTTTTATCTTAAATGGTCCTTGGTTAACTATATGCCATAGTAGTCTATTTTGTGCTTGCAAGAATATGGACATCCTACATTTCCAATATGGATAATTGCTATTAATTAAGAGATGAGGTTTATTGAGTATTAGGACGATATGTAATTTTTTTTCGATATAACTAAATAAGTACAATAATAAGAGTGATCAAAGTAACAATAATAAGTATAGAAATTAAAGGAGATATGGATAGAGAAATTTAAGCCCAAATATAACATGGAGTTCAGATCGCCTCTTAGTCTCTACGGACTCACAATGCCTCCAACTGAAGACTTCACTTTACTTTATTAATTTCACAACTCAATGCTTCAAGAGCTACACAATCTCTTTTACATACAATTAACTTAAGTATATCACTTTCTTCACTCAAGATTACAAATATGAGGACTTTCTAGTCTCTACGGACTAACAATGCCTCCAACTAAGGACTTCACTTTATTTTATTAATTTTACAACTCAATGCTCCAAGAGCTATACAATCTCTTTTACACACAACTAACTCAAGTATATTACTTTCTTCACTCAAGATTACAAATGTGAAGACTTTCAAGCACCACAACTATGTCTCTTTTTGTTTGATAGCAAATAAGTGTACAAGAGACCAAAGAGAAGTATTTCGTTTGATCGCAAATAAGTGTACAAGAAACCAAAGAGAAGTAAATAAGCTCAAGAATGTAAAAGAATATCTTTTAATTGTAGTAGAATATCAAATCTTAATTGCCTTTGGTTGAGTTGTTGAGTTTTTATATCAACTCATTGAATTCTTCCTGTTACCGCGTATTAAATACTCCAATGGCTACTTGAATCAGACTTATCGACATGCTGACTCTTTGTACTACCGATAAGCCAGTAACAAAATACTATATCGGCATGAACACCGGCAAGTGAACTAACATGCTAGATCCTTTAAGCCAGTTAGTGTTTTTTCACGACTTCATACCTTTAACCTGGTTCTTCCTTGACCTGTCAACCCGATAGGCCAAATATTATTTGAAAGTTCTTTTAACACACAACAAACAAATACAATTTGCAATCTAACTTCAAAATCATTTTATCACCATTCAAAAGATTAAATTTCTTGTAAAGATAATTGATATATTTATTATTTAAGCAAATTAATCAATCTTATTCAATTACCTCAATATAAATAAATGATACTTAGTTTAGTCATCCACTTGTTGGTTCTCTTTAAAACAATATGTTTAGATATATACTTTTTGTTTTCATCGAAATCAATTAATGAACCCTAAGTTCAACACCTAAATCATTTAAAAGGCTGATTCGATGCCCAAACCCCTTCGACTTTGTCTACAGAACTTTAGTTAAGGGGCAAAATGTAAAGGGACAAATTTAATATTGGGCATGAAGCCCATTGACTAAATGGATTTGACTCCTTAAGCTAAGATGATAAGGTCTAAGGAGTTAAGCTCATAAATTATCAGGATGATTAAGAGAGATTTGACATAATAGGCTTAGAGTAAGGCTTATTAGATTAGTTCATCTAATCCAACCTTTCTTAGTTTGGTTTATACTAAAATAATAAATAAAGCTTTTATCTAGACCTATACCCATGAAAATAGCCCATTTAAGATCCATTAATATAGAGCTTCAATCTTAACTATTGACTACTATCATAATCAAATGGATGTGATTAACTATCATTTCCTATAAATATTCTATTTGCATCCTCATTTGAATAAGAGAAAACCCCCATCAACGTCGTTACTCTACCAATGTTTTGTCTTAAAGATCAAACACTTAAGTACCTCAAGAACTTTATCCTATTATTCATCAATTGTGGAGTTTGATGACATTACGCTCCTCCACCTATCACTATACGTATTAGAGTCTTATTAAGATCGCCTACTCCCTCTCCTTACATTTCTCTCCTTATCATCTTGCGCAAGTTATTCAAGTCATTACATATGGCACTCACGTGATACTTACATGCATACCTATACCCTCATAGTTACAAAAGAAGGTAGAGGGAGAAAAAGTTAGGATTAGTTCAAAATACAAAATAGCCATAATCTATAGTAAATCTTAACAAAATTAGGTAAAGAAGTAGGAAAGTAAAAAGCTAGGGTGAGTCTTTTACCTCTATGATTGTGTTGAGTTACCAGGGTTCTCTTAAATAAATTTGTATATAAGGTTGATCAAGTTGTTGGAGTTTGTGGATTTCACAAATAAAGCCTTTGTTTAAGTAAGAAAGTGGATTAGAGTTGTGTATGACTAGACTAGGGTTTGATCTTGGGCTAGGATACATACTTCAGATTTTTAAGTGTGGAGATATCATAAGGGGTAGTTGGCTCCCTTTTGAGTAATCACTTCTTTACTATTTTAGGAATGGTTTCACAATAAGTTGGGCGGGGTTTGTAGGGAGTACCTTAAACTAAGGTTTGTCTTCTTAAATAATAATAATAATAAAATGAAAAGAAAGAAAGAAGAAGAAGATTTCCTACGTTACTAAAATTCTTTAGCTGAAATCCTATTAAAAATGTTAATCGAACACGGAAAATCAGCAGATGACTATAATTTGGTTCGATTTTGGCTTTTTTTTGCAAGGGTAAACTATTCGGAAGTCTTGAAGCAAAGCTGAAGAAAGAACAAACAACTTTTAATTTAATAATACGCAAGATTCCTTCGATGCTTCCAACAGAAGCAGCAATTCTTTATTATTATTATTATTATCATCTTTTTTCTTTTATTATAATCAAAATACAGAATAGTGAGACGTAATCCCAAAAGATTCCCAAAAGATCGCACACAGAGATTGCGAAGTTTCTTCGATGCTTCTCTGTTACATACTTTAATTGTCCATAATAAAATAGTCCGTTCTAGATCTTCGATTAATATTTCAACGATTTTAATTGATCATACTTAAAGTACTTTCCGATAAATACGCAATTTTTAACAATAAATACATATAAAAATAACACGAAAAATACCATTAGTCCTTGATAAAAATAATTTTTCCTTCTTCACGAATGAAATAATTTTCTTTTATTGTCATATTGATAGTTAGAACTTAGACAGCCTTATCATCATCAATTGTTGATTGATATATTTACTTTTTATTATTACTTACCATTTAAAGACTATTAATAACTAATAATATATTGAGATTGTATTTGGCACTTTTAGGATTTTATCAGAATCAAATAAAAACCGGAAATTTGTTTGTCGATGAAATCCGTCATTTGTTTGTTTCACCCCCACCCACCCCCCCTTTCCCTTCCCTATCGAGTAAAAACATCTATTTTAACCGCAAAATTGCACTGTCTTATATAAAACGAAGAATACATAGGTTAATTAGTCAAATCGAAGGAAATTTGTACTAGGGCTTGAGCGCTCTCTCCGCTCCCGAGTAACTCTCTACGTTCCCTGTCGATCGAGTTCTAACTATATTTCAGCAACAGTAGGACTTATGACAGATTCAGAAAGCAATTGCATGAAACGAGCCTCCTCGTTATCCCCGTCGAACCTTATCCCATCGAACCTTATACACTCACGAGAATAAAGCAAAACAGAAAAGGCCAAATAAGGAAGACGAATTGAGAAACAAAATTTTTTTCATGGGTCGTGAATCGTAATATTCCAATTCATGTCATACCCATCATTTCTTTACATGTGAAGATGGAACTCCCAGACTCAAATGTTAAAAAAGGTAAAATTTTCATATTAATTAAGCAACCGCAACGGTCCCTGTCCGCACGGTCTTTCGTTTAGCTTCGGATTTTCTGGATGAGGAAGAAGACGACCTTGATGACATCTTCCAGCTTTTGTCTTTGGATTCATCTATCTCTATCTGTTCTTCTCTGCACTCTTTGCTGCAGAACGGTGTGTCACCTCTGCATTTTGTAACCAACCATCCATTAGAATTTCATGTACTTAGACGACAAAAATAGTGGAATCCATGTGTCTTTTCAACATACATGAAGAGAAAAAAAGGGAGAAAAAACAGTATCATGGTACCGACCTGTACATGAAGATGTCGGAGTTGAATCCAAGTGGTTTATTGCAGAGGAAACAGGATTTTAGGAAGTGAGGCTCGTAGTGGTGGTCTTCACACCCGGCGTAGGATAGCATGGCTGCCCTTGGTGAACCTGAGACGCTGGTGCTACCCATAGAGATTACACGCTAAGAAACGAGAAAGCAACGGGGAGGCTAAAATAAGCCTTTGTGCGTAGGATGGGAAAGAAGAGTATTCCGTAGGATGGGAAAGAAGAGTATTCCAAAGAATAGAGAGCAGGTGGGGGGAAGGAGAAGAGCTGAGGAGATGGGCGATATATAACGAGGTGATGGTGTCTAAGGAAGAATTAGAGCTAAAATACTCTGCTTCGCGGAGCGTACCAAGGAAGACAGACTGATGAACCGTATTATTTCAGAAAAAATAATTCTTTTGTTTGGTTGGTGGAAGTAAGTGGTTTATTGTGGGGGAGTGGTGTATGAGAACAGGTGGGAAAGTTTGGTGGGGTGCGATAAAAAACCATGGGCGGTATTCCAGATTCCATGGGAGTTAATTCATTGGCACAAGTGGACGTTGAAGTGCATGTGTCACGGGTGGATTCCGTCGCTCGACCCCGTGCGGCACTTAGCGTTCTTGACCTCACTAAGGAAGGCTAAGTCAGCCTATAACACACTCACAATGTTAGAGAGAGAAAGTAGAGAGAGAAACTCTGATAGTATATTGTATTCACTCAAATCACTTCCTTCTTACATCTGAGGGGAATACCCCTATATATACAGAAAGCCTTTACAATCTAATGGTTAAGATCAATTCGATCTAATGGTTACAATTGATTCCCAACTACTACCTTTACCTACCTCCACCTACTACTATACAAGATTCTGGACTCTTCTGGAACCTTCTAGAGCTTTTCATCATCTATAAGCTTTTAGTGGGCTTGGGCTTTCGTCTTTGGGCCTTAGGAACCTCTTAAGAATGGCCCACTTCGGGAGGTCCGTAACATTCTCCCCCGTTCAATCCAGCGACGCCCTCGTCGCTCCTTCATCGTAGAATTGTCGAATCTTGTTTATAAATTGCCACAGTGTTTCGGCTAGTGCCCAACTGGCCTTACTCTTTGGTCTTCCCTTCCATCTTACCATATACTCATATTTGGAAGTTTGTCCACGTCTTTTCACACGCCTATCAGCTACGATCCCTTCCACTTCCTTATCAAATGAATCCCGTACTCCTATTGGGGCCCTTTGTGATATGGCTCTTATAGGGTCTTCCTCATCTTTGTGGAATGGTTCTAGCATGCTCATATGGAAAACTGGGTGGGATTTCAGTTTGGATGGAAGTTTCAACTTGTAAGATACTCGCCCCACTTGTTTCACAATTGAGAATGAACCCTCGTAACGACTCATTAAACCTTTATGTAGTTGTCCCTTCGCACATTGTATCAAATGTAACTTAACAAGCACTTGGTCACTTACC
Source organism: Lumnitzera littorea (assembly GCA_024138015.1). Taxonomy (NCBI): domain Eukaryota; kingdom Viridiplantae; phylum Streptophyta; class Magnoliopsida; order Myrtales; family Combretaceae; genus Lumnitzera; species Lumnitzera littorea. Next base: position 67,279,158 of record JAMXBB010000008.1, read on the forward strand.
TGATATTCCATCGACCTCCCCTTCTTGTCTGCCATCTTCTTCATTCCCTTGATAGCTCGGCCTAAGTATGTCCGAGCTAAGTCATGATTTTCCCGCCATTCCCTTGCAAATTTATAGGCAGGAGGGCTGGACCTCGTATATCCTATTGCCACTGTATGAAGAGTTAAGGGTTGCCTTCCTAGGACGATCTCGAAAGAACTCTGTTCGATGGACTCATTCTTCTGTAGATTGAAAGAGAGCTGTATGACATCCAATAACTTAGACCAGCCCCACTGACTTGTACTTACAAGGAGCCTCTAAACTTGAAGGCAATATACTACAGCTATCTTTTCCTTCTCATCTCCTGGGTATCGCCTCTCTGTATTGTTCAACGTTCGCTTCTTAAATGCCATTGGATGGTTTTCCTGCATCAAAACCTCACTAATGGCATAATCACCATCATCCATGCCTACTTCAAATACTTCACCAAAATTAGAGGGCGTAAGAACTCGCTCTTTAATGACTGCTTCCTTCAGGGTATCGAATGCCTTCTGTCGATCTTCCTTCCATACCCATAAGACATCTTTCTTGAGTAAATCCATTAAGGAGGTAACCATTCGAGAGTATCCACATATGAAATTTTTGTAATAACTTACTAAGCCAAGAAATGCCTTCAATTCGGTAGGCTTAGTAGGTTCTTTCCATTCTCGAATGGCCTGTATCTTCTCTTCGTCCATTTTGATCTTCCCCTTTCCTACTACATGCCCTAAAAGGGTCACTTCTTTCTTTGCAAAGGTATAGTTTTCCAGCTTTACATATGACTCGTTTTCCTTCAAGGCTAAGCAATTTATATGAAGATGCTCTAAGGGCTTTTCCATAGGCTTGCTATAATTCATGCTGTCATCCAAGTAAACCTTAACAAAATGATCCAAGAATGGTGCTAATACCCTATTCATAAGACTACAAAAAGTAGCTGGGGCGTTTATGAGCCCCATTGGCATAACAAGAACCTTAAATGCACCATACCTTGTAACGTAAGTGTTTTTGGACTCATCTCCATATCTCAGTTGTAGCTCCAATTTTGAAAAGTATCTTGCCTCTCCCCTTCAATCGAATAAGTGTAATACCAAAGGAATATGATACTTATTCTTCTTAGTGACCTTATCTAAGGCCCTATAGTCAATATACACCTGGAGGGGCCTATCGTGTTTCTTCTGAAAGAGAACTGAAACTCTAAAAGGTGCTTTTGACGGTTGGAAGAATCCAGCTTCCAACAACTCCTTCAATTGCCACCTCAATTCTTTTAATTCTTTTGGGGGCATGCGATAAGGAACAATAGCAAGGGCCTTTGTACCTGGTTTTAGCTCAATTGCATGATCCTCTTCCCTTCTTTGTGATAGCTTCTTTGGCAACTCTTTAAGCATGATGTCTTTGAATTCTTCTAGCAACTCCCCCACTTGATGTGGAATTACCTCTTGATCCCCTGTCTCTTCTTCCCCCTTTAATGTAGTTAGGTACGTAGCTTCATTCTTCTTTAAATCCTTCGCTAGTTGCATAGCGAAAAGGAATTTTGTGGCTTGACCAGCTTTCCTCGTAACGGGCACCACACATTGAGAGTTGGTCTCGAGAATACATATACAGTTTGCACGAGGAACAATAAGTGCATCTATACGATCTAAGAATTCCATCCCAATCACAAATTCGAAGTCATCCATAGGTACTACTTCGATGGTTTCCTTCCCTTTCCACCCTCCCATATGGAGCTTTATCTCCCTGGCGACTCCAGTAGTAAGGACTTCCTTTGAGTTTACCGTCTTGAGCCATGTCTTGGTTTTCTCCACCTCTATTCCAATCTTTCTTGCTGCTACATCGGAGATGAACAGATGAGATGCCCCTGTATCAATAAGGGCATTTAACTTCTTGCCAGCAACTATTACCTCAGTGTACATCAACCCCTTTCGCTTCTCCTGCATTTTCATAGCACTAAGTAGTCGTACCGAACCCAGTTTGGCCTCATCCTCTTCACTAGAGCTTTCACCTGCCATAATTGCTGCCAACCGCTCTTTCTTTGGGCATTCCCTAGCATAATGGGGCCCATTGCAAAAATAGCACTTCAATTCTCGAGGCTTCCATCGTTCCCCATCTTTTCCTTCACGAGTCCTTCCCCGATCATTATTCCGCTCTTCCATCTTAGGCTTCCCTCTTAAGGAACTCCCATTCCTTTCCTTCTCAACTCCCCCCTTCCACCTTCCTATTGGGATCTTATGTTCTGTCTTCTTGAACTCCGTTAGGCCTTCAGCAACTGCTATAGCCTTAGAGATGTCTTCTATTCCCCTTCGATCTAGCTCTAACTTTGCCCAAGGTTCCAGACCATCTAAAAACATCACTAGAGCATCATCCTGGTTAAGGTCTGGGATCTCCAACATTAGTTCTGAGAATTCCTTCACATATTGCTTGATGTCACCCTTATGAGTTAGGTGACGCAACTTCACCTTCGCTTCTTTAGCAGCATTTTGGGGAGAGAACTGCCCCTTGATCTCATGTACAAAGCTAGCCCAAGTATTGATTTCGTTTGCCCTCCTACGCCACCATACCATAGCAGAATCTTTCAAATACATAGCAGCAGTACGTACCTTTTCGAGGTCATCCAGGATTCTTACAGCATTGAAATATTGTTCCATTCCCCAAAGGAAGTTGTCTACCTCCCGGGCGGATCGTATCCCATTGAAAGGTTCGGGCTTGGGGACATCGATCCTATGAGCAGATTGGATGGTCACTCCACTTACCATTACCGCCCGACATGCTGCTAGTTGGTTCTTAAGTTCTTCAATCTCCTGGCGCATGGCCGCCATTATAGCATCTATCTTGGCTTCATAACCTTCCTCCTTAGTTTCCAAAGCAATGACTCGAGCTTGGAGTACTTCATTCTTCCCCTCAATCATCTCGTCACGCTGCTTCAGCTCATCAATGGCTTGATTCAATGCTCCTTGCAACTTGCCTTGAAGTTCTTCCTCCATCTCTTCAAGGTTGCCCTGTGATTCATCAAATTGTTCCTTCGCTTCAGCAATGCTCAACTCCGCTCTATCCATCCTATTAAGGAGGGAGTTCAGCAAGTCCCGGGACCTAGTCCTTTGCCTGGTAACACGGCGATCATCATGGTCAGCCAACTCATTGACCATTGAAGTGTTGTTGTCTCCTCCGGATGACATTTTCTCCACAAACAGCTTCTTTTTCAGGCTCTGATACCACTTGTCACGGGCGGATTCCGTCGCTCGACCCCGTGCGGTACTTAGCGTTCCTGACCTCACTAAGGAAGGCTAAGTCAGCCTATAACACACTCACAATATTAGAGAGAGAAAGTAGAGAGAGAAACTCTGATAGTATATTGTATTCATTCAAATCACTTCCTTCTTACATCTGAGGGGAATACCCCTATATATACAGAAAGCCTTTACAATCTAATGGTTAAGATCAATTCGATCTAATGGTTACAATTAATTCCCAACTACTACCTTTACCTACCTCCACCTACTACTATACAAGATTCTGGACTCTTCTGGAACCTTCTAGAGCTTTTCATCATCTATAAGCTTTTAGTGGGCTTGGGCTTTCGTCTTTGGGCCTTAGGAACCTCTTAAGAATGGCCCACTTCGGGAGGTCCGTAACACATGCATCTCTTTTGGTTCATCCACTGGTTCTCCATTACACTTATTGCCATTTACGATTCCAACCCTCTTCTATTCAGTATTTGCATAATTTTACCAAGTACTTTCTATTAATTATTCGGATAGCCAGAAACCAAAATTTGGCCAATGATATTTGGTTTGCCGAAGAGTGTGAAGATAGTGGAAGGAGAGATAGTGGAGTTTTAATTTATATCGTGAGAATGTTATTAGATTATTTGGAGGATGATAGTTATCGAACCAGAATGCTATCCTAAGGTTTACTATAGTACTTTGTACGTGTTTAATTTTTGGTTTGCAAAATAGATTAAAATAAAGGTAAAACTACATTTCTTAAAGAATATAATTGTTAGTATTTTAGTTTCTTTTCGGTTTTATAGATAAGTATAAAAATATGCATGAAAAGACTAAAAGACAATTATTATTTTAGTTATATATAAGAATTGAAATTTTGTATTTCTTGATAATAGTAATTCTATTGACATATTACTATTCTACTCAATTATTAAGAAATTAACCAAACGGAATATTATTCAATTATATGTAATAAGAAGAAGAAAAATTAAAAAACCTTCTTCCAAAGAGTTGTTTACAACCAGCAAAGCAAAAATGTACCAAAAATGTGATTATTAACTAAATTACAAGGGCGTCGATGAAAAATACCATAATTCTTGGGAGAGCTCTGAAATACCAAAATTCATAATTTTTTGGGCATGACATTCCCGCGGTTTGCAAAAAGTACTGCCCTGTGCAATTGCTAGTTTCCAATTTTATGCCTTCAAATTCAATAATTTGGGAAAGTGACAGCGGCATGAATGTCATCTGATAGTACAAATTTCATGATTCCTCTAGAGCACGGACCACTATAGCTGTTGCTTTCTCTCCAGCTTGGAGTCAAGTCCACGTAGGACCCACCACATATTAAAAAACAGGAAACACATGGTAGGAGCTGACTAGACGTAGGACCCACAATCCCATGTAAACAAATAAACAATGGACCGGATGGGTCCCGCTTGACGCACCACCATGTTGCTCCACTTCCTATATCCTTTTCCGCGGGGGACCCACAAAACACTGACCGTTCGTTGCGATCGGACACCACCTTGTTACCCTTTCTCTACCGGAAAACACGTGGGGCCTCAAGTTATGTACCAGCGCATCGCCCAATAATTACCAAACGTTCCACGTGGCACCACTCTCCTGACACGACGTTAGAATTCTCAAGTTTCATCGACACTATGTCCTAGGTGGCATCATCCCTATCTGAATCGCAGTCAATTTTCATCGTCATATTTTTTTATCAATTTTAAAATAGATTATTAAAATTATTCAAATATTTTATGGTTATGATCAGTTATATGTGAAAGTATTTTTTAAAAATAAAAAGTTTAAAATCAAAGATATATTTTCCTCATGCCTTATGAAAAAGTTATTGTTATGTTTAGCTGCATATTAAATCTGTAGTAGTATTTCAATAAAACATTCCCACTATAAGAATTATTAGACAGTAATTCATTACTTGATTGATTGTTTTTATAAAATATTCTCAATAAAATTAATTAATGATGATGTAATACTCATGCATATTCTATTATAATACTATTCTATTTTTTATTAATAATTAATATACTATATTACATCGGATAAAATGAATTGCCTGATGAAAACGAAATCGACGTAGTTACAAAATGAAATCTTGATGCTTAGCTCAATCCAGTACAACAGTCATCGTCGCATTGCTCTCCGTGTCGTTGGAGCCGTCACGATCAACCGGGTCCTTAATTTGAGAGCAAACGTTATAAAAAAAATGTACAATATGGAATCACACGGCACGGTAATACAATGATCTCATAACAATCATTTAAAAAGAGTATGACGCTCGTTAATTGAATCAGTTGTTAAAAAAGCATCTAATTTCCATTTAATTAAATGGTTTCAATTAAATTATTATTAAGTTATTGTCGTCCACTTGCCATATAGTCCAACGTTAAAGAAAGAGATCAACACATGATGTGCCGTTACGCATGTTTTAATGAAACAAGGTTTAATTGGTGGAGAAGAAAGGTTTGAAGTGAAGCTAATAACTCATGTGATCTGGGAAGGGAAGCCATGTCAGCGACTCGTTAGGTCCAGCGTTTGCACGCTTTAACTGAATGCTTAATTGCATAGCTTTTGACATCTCTGCAGTTCATTACTCAGTTAAAGTATTCCAATTTAGACATGTGCAATGTGCTAATCCGTTGACTTATTGTCCCAAAAAAAAAAAAAAAAAACAAAGCCAGAAAGTACAACCTACAAGTTTCGATAATCCCGGGTGAATAATTTGCCAAAAACGTCATGGGAGACGGAAAAATGAAAATAAAAGTTTAGTAAGTATCGAATGTGTATAAGAAGGAAAATTTTAGGGTTATTTTGAGTACTTACAAAGATGACAAATGAAAAATTTATTTATTTATAAATAACTTTTCTAAAAGTATATAATTAATATTGAAATATATAAGAAAGAAAAATATTATTCAAATCTATAAAAAGTAGTCCAAATGCATCCATTGTTCTAATCCTTTACGAAATCGACATGGTATAACAAGAACTACAACAATTAACTGAGCTTAAGCCTTCATAAAATTTGGCTAGAAATAGCTCTGTGGGGAAAAAGAAGACAAAAAATAATAGCATATTAATGGTTGAATCATGGAGACTACATGGCTTATTTCATACAGATACTAATAACATGTCCAAATTCAGCCATTTGAATAATCAAAATGAAGTTTGAAAATAGGAAAAATATTAAAACTACAAATTTTGCTTCGAATTGATTTACTTGAATCAAGCTCTAGTAATAAGAATTAAAGTTACCAATTGCTCTTTCTAGCAAGAATCAAGCTCTTGAGATGTGTTTCAATTATTAATTCTATTTGAATTATGATATCTTTCATTTAAATTCAAGATCAAAACCACTTAAGGCCATTAACTTTGATTTTCGAAGTGAATATGTTTTGATGATTTCCGTGTTTATTTTGAACATAAAAACTATGAACACCATCCTTAGGAGGCCATTCAAACATCAAGCAATCATCAAAACATCTTCAACACACACAAATGTAAGCTTTCTCTCTATAACACTCAATTTGTAGATTTCAATCTTCTCTCTAGAATTCTTCTTTATTTTCTCAAGTCCTATATAAGTCTTGTGTCATTGAAATCCTATTGTGTTCTAGTTTCTTAAAGCACTCAATTTGTCTCATGATTTTATCTCCAAGTTGTTCAACCAACAAACCTTAATCTAGTCTCTGACTACCTTCATTGCCTACTACCTTCCATTGCCGATAGGTACACACCACCACAATTGGGTGATTTGCTAACCCTAGAGCCACCCATATCTTGCATCAACAACCACTACACCAAGCTACGTAACTCATTTCTCTCTCTATCCCCACTCACTTAACTTCAACAACCACCAAACCACCACCTCTAATTGAAATACCACTATAAGTGGACTTTTCATCAATGAGATACTCATAAAGGTGATGTTTCCTACTTGAAACAACAACCCAAGCACTCGATAAGATATGTAATGACTTAAACCCAACCTACTTACTCTCTTTAACCCACACATATGATCTAGGTCCAACTCTTCCTCCCCCCCCCCCCCCCCCTCCTTTTTTTAGCTATGTTATTTTTTTTTTCTTTCTTAAAAAAAAAAAAAAGAATATTTCATCCATTTGTTTTAAATAAATAAATTTTTTAGATAAATAAATTTTTATTTGCTTTATTTAACATTTAGAAAAGAAATTTATTTTAAACATATAGAAATGTTTTCATAAAATTAAAGAAAAAAGACCTTTAAGAACAAGTGTAAGGTTTCTTTAAAAATGTTCACTTAAAATTGAGACCCTTTCTTATCCTAGATTTTATTTAAAATACGATATAATGGTTATAATCATAAACCCAACTATTTTTCAAAATTAAAAATTAATCAATCTATTAAAGTTTTCGGAACCGAAGTACGAGAACTCTAATCTCTATTAGAGAGTAAGTAGGCACCTATGAACCAACTTAAGAGAGGAATTTTTTTCACTTTTGTCAATAAATCTATTTTATCAATTTCTTTTGTAAATGAAAAATTAGTCATTTCTTTATTTGCAAATTAAAGTTATTTTTCTAAGTCCAAAGGGTATTACTTAGAAAAATACAATTAAATCTAAAAGGTTAAAATATTATTTGTTTGAGGTTTAATAGAATAACTCTCGGATCCAAAATCTTTACTTTTTAAAAATCTATTTTAGAAATGATTTTCTCATGGTCTAATAGCCAAGTTAGAACTTCTACACACAGTTCAACACCTTTTTAATGTAAAACCCATGGTATAATATTTCAAAATGCTTTTCATAAGAGACTTGTAATACATAATTTTATATCATATTTGTATTTACAAGAATGTACTTATGAAAAGGTTACTTTCTCAAAAGAAACTTATAAGGCCTACAAGTTCTTATCATATATAATATAAACTAAAAGTTTAAAATTATTAAGTCACTCAAGGTGGTCCAATTGGTTTTCCTAAAAGACAAAAGGTAACAAAAGAGAAAGAAGATCCAACCTTTTCTTCATTATTCTCACTCCTTGGCTCTATTTGTTGTTAGTTTGGAATTAGGTGAGATCTTGCACTTTGCTTTAGACTTACAAATGAATCTAAAGGTAAATAAGTAATAACTTACTCAATAAGTGAGATGGAGACAAAAGTATATGTTCGTTACAAAGTAAGTAAGGTTGTTCACGAAGTTAGTTAAATGCAATATGTGAACAAGAAAAAGCCATTACATGACATTGTTTAGTCCATCGTAAAATTAAAGAAATTTTACCCGCTATAATATGAATTGAGGAGTTTTTCATAATTTTGGCTTGATGCTACGAATCAAAGCCAAACTAAGGCTTATATAATGGAGACCTAACTCCTCGTACGACTATTCTTCGAGCAAAAGACCTCAACTTTGCTACGATCTCTTCTCTTATCAATTAGTTTGGCTAAGGGTAAAGAAAAGATCATTTCAATTATTTCTTTCAACAAGTGAATTTCCTCCCTAAAGGCAATTGAACTTAACCCAATAATCATAACTGTCCTCTAGTGAGTTGTAATGCACATTAGATTAAGCTTAAGATTGAGTTAGAATTAGTTCATTTCTAAGTGATCAACCAATTTTAGGCAATCTAAACAAAGCAAAATACACATCACAAATATAACATAGAGCTCGTCTCCCACAATAGTGGATCAATATTGAAGCTCATGCACTGCATACGTACAACAACTAATTTACAACCAAAACAAAAATGTACTAAAGTTTCTAAATATTCTGAAATAATACTATAAAATACTATAAGGCAATGATCCTATTTACCTAGACTTTAGTTACTCAAATTGGTCATAAATGTAAAGCTTTATTTAGCTTCTATGAGCATTCCTAGGATATTCTCTAAGCTACTCACAAGTCATTTCAAGTTGAATGATCTTCCTAACCTACTTCCTAAGTCACTTTCTGCTTTAGTTGCATGCATAGTAATCTAATTGAAACCATGGATTTTGGTCCATACTTTGCCATTATTCCTTGATGGCTTCTATCTTATAGTTGATACTCTATTTTTTGCACATAAAATCAACAATTCACTAGTTAAATATGAGATTAGGTTAATCATTTTTTAGTCATTAAATTATTGATGTCTAAGTGTAGAAGATTTAAAGCTATTATCTAGGTGAATTTTATTCATATTGCTCTTACTCAAACCTTACATTGATGTAGTTTTTAAGTTCTTAACTAGGGGACTTTTTGAGCTATATTATGAGTTTAGTCGATGCTATAGTTTTCAAACAAGGTATTTTTTTAAGGTAGTTTTTGAGACAATGCCATTTTAAAGTGCTTGTTTGAAGTACTTCTAAAGTTAATTTCCATACATTATCACTTCAAGAACTTTCTATCCTAACTCTTAAGTGTTGTTTAAGCTTAATATTCTAACTGATACATTTTCTACCTTACTTTTTTACTCACTCATTTTGCCTTAGATCTCACTACATCCCTACATTTCAACTTCTAATCCACCATTTCAATAATAATTCAAATTAATTTATTACTTCAAAGTTCAAACCAACTCTTTTCAACATTTACAACATGATCAAAATATCATATGTAAGTTTCCATTTATTAACATCATGCTTAAATCATCTTTAAAGCCACTTCCTTATACACTTTTGTTAAAACCACTCCCTATACTTACAAAATATCATAAACTTCACTAGAGTACATCATGATCAATAACTACAACCAACATGCAAGCCTAAATTTTACCTCAGTTCATAAAAGTCCAACTTAATTACACTAACATAACACTTTATTGTATAAGTTTAGTGAAAAATATGCAATTTCGACCCATAAAATCAACTAAATCACTCAATAAGTGAGCTTTCACTTAAAATCAAAAGTTTGTTCTTATTGATCATAACAAAAAATCACTAAAAACTCAAATTATAGTGGAAGTGACTAAGATGTTTAAAATAGTCTTAGGAAAAACATGATGCAACTCATTAATTTTTAGGGCATGATAATTGTGAGTTCAAACATGACATTCGCCCATAAATACGGGAAGGAAACACTGTAAGAAATATCTGATAACTCTTCACCACTCACTCTACTTTTCTTATTTCTACTTTTCTTATTCCTACTTATTGACTTAGGCATCAAAGTGACCACATCGGATTGGCCTTAGTACGAAGTGACTTTCTTTTCTTTACAGGACATTCCTAATCACTAAAATTCATTGACAACATTTGGCACAGTTTGTTTTTCTCAAATACACCCATATGGTAAAACTCGATTGACCAAAAGCGCAGGTATTGGTACTTCCTCCCAATACCTTGATAGGGGGAATAGGCATACTAACGAGCAACTCTACCTTAACGTGGCCAAAGAAAACCAAGAACTAAACAAAAAATATGAAGAGATCTTTAATCTCCTTCATAATAGTGTTCACCCAAATCAAAACAAAGAGCATGGCGATCATGATGTCGAAAAAGTAAGCCGAGGTTATGATAGGACCTTCGACTCTTGCATACAAAAAATTGATAAAGGCAAGTAACCGAAGCATGTACACCATGCTGGACCTTTGCATGTCAACACCCCTATTGCAACAAATAAGTAGTGCCAAATTAAAAAGAGCCCCTTCACTCCTAACGTTTTGGAGGAGGTGATACCATGGCATGTCAAGCTACCACAGTTTGAAACTTATGATGGGATGAAAGATCTTAAAGATCATTTGAAGTACTACCTTATGTTGGTGAAGTTGCATGGTTTGAGTGATGTAGTGACCTGTCAAGCCTTTCCCTCAACTTTGAGGAATGCGGCTAGTACATAGTTCAAATATTTGAAACCAAACACCATTTCTTATTTTGAAGAACTAGTAGAAGTGTTTCTTTAGCACTTCCTTGCAAGTAAGCTTCTTGTTAAGGATTCTTTAATCATGTTATCCTTAACATGATCAAATAATGATCAGATGAGTCAATTAGATATTACTTGGCCAGGTTTATGGCTGAGATGGTTCAAATCCCAGAATTGGATATGCCCTCAATGTTATGATTAATGGAGTCAAGACCTATAGAGACTTCTTCAAGTCTTTTGCAAAGAATAAGCCGAAAACTTTTACTGAGTTCAAGGCTAGGACTACCTTAACTCATATATTCGATAGGAAGATAACATAAAGGCTCGGTGAAAAGCCGATTAGAATAGAGGAGATAGGAAAAATGACAAGAGGAGAAGTGCAAAAGATAGACTTGGGATGGATGATAATCAAGATTCGAGTGCCAAAAGAAAGAGACCAAGGATTCTGAGGATGCCATTCAACATGGGCATTTGCAAAAGTTCCTAACTCATGATGTTGAGAATATTGAGAGATAGACTCAGAGGAGACGCAAGGAATAGGAGAATGACACTCGGCCCATTATTGTTAGAAGAGATGTGAAGGATGGAAGTTCTAGCAAAGCACCCAACAGAGTAATCAACACTATTGTCAGTGAACCTTCTATAGGCCAATCAAGCTCTTTGAGCCTGACTAGCACCAAAAATTATGTTTGTAACATCCATGGCAGGAAGGTTAAGATTGACAACATAATCTCTTTCATAGAAGAAGACTTTAAAGGCATTTAGAGGCTGCATGATGATGCACTTGTTATCAGTGCAAGAGTTGCCAACTTCAAGGTTAAGAAAATTCTTGTTGATATAAGAAGCTTGGCAGATATTATTTTTCAACATGCTTTTGACTAGATGAGACCTAAGATCAAGGTACAACTAAGATCTTATAAGTTTGATTTATATGCCTTCAACAATCAACCCGTCTAAGTAATTTCTCTACCGATCTAGATCAAATACAACAAACATGTTGCAGAGGATAAAGTAGACTTCCTTATCATCAAATGTTGGTCTCCATACAACATGATCATGAGATGGTCGTATCAACATCTATTTAGAATCATCCCTTCAACCGTAGACCTCAAAGCTAAATTCCCTACTCCTATAGGAGTTGACATGTGCAAAGGGAACTAGCAATTGGCAAGATCCTTATACATGAGGGCCTTAAGACTAGAAGAGGTATTTCAAGTAGAAAGTCATCCAGAAGGTAAGTCAGTTGACATAAAAAGTGCTAGGAATAATATTGAGGAAATCTCTTTAGGAGATGACTTAGGGAAGATAAGGAAACCCTTGTCGGTAGATATTCAGCAAAGTTTGATCAACTTCTTGCGTATCAATGCAGACGTGTTCACATGGTACGCTTCAAACATGATGGGTATCTTGAGAGATGTTAGGGTACATAAGCTCTACATTGATCCAAGTGCAAAGGTGATTTAACAAAAGAAAAGGCATTTTACCCTTGGTAGATAAGTAGCTATAGAAGAAGAATTCTAGAAGCTATTGAAGGTAAGATTTATTTGAGAAAAGCCTTATCCGACTTAGCTAGCCAACTATGTCCTAATCAAGAAGTCTAATGTAAAGTGGCGCATGTGCATAGACTTCATGGATCTCAATAAGGCCTGTCATAAGGATTGTTTTCTACTGTTGAAAATTGATCAATTAGTAGATTCGACAACTGGATATGTGTTGCTTTTTTTTATGGATGCTTTCTCAGGTTACAACTAAATTAAGATGGATAAGAAAGATGAAGTTTACATGTCATTTGTTATCAATTTTGGAACCTACTATTATACAATAATGCCCTTTGGGCTGAAAAACGTTGGTGCAACTTACCAAGGACTTACTACCAACATGTTCAAACCACAGATCCACCGAAACTTTGAAGTATGTGTCAACGATATAATTAGGAAGAGTGTGATAGAGGACTGGCATCTTACTGATCTTGAAGAGACATTTACTACTCTTCAAAGATACAACATGAAACTTAACCCATAGAAGTGTGTTTTTGGTGCAACTTTTGGAAAGTTTCTTAGATATTTGGTTACTCGGCGCTTGATAGGAATCAACCCTTCGAATCGATCATTCATAGTTGAGTTAGAGGACTCCAAGGACTTGCTCAAAGGATACTAGCTCTAGGCCATAGCCAAGACCGGGATTCTTATCCTAAGCTGATCTTATGCCAACTTGACTATCAAATCCTCGCATGCGTCAGATCCACCCCTATTCACAACAACAATTTATCCTAAGAGAAGGCCTAAGAGTAATTGAGGCGAGCTCTCGATCCGACCACAATCATCTAACCTCGAATCAAACTGACTTATTTTGCGGAAGAACTAATTGGTCCTCGACCTGGTCTACATCAGGCCAACCCTTGACTACAAGCGTTACTTTGCTTCTACTTACCTTGTACCATATTTCCTCCATCTATATGCCAAGCAACATGTATCTTTTGACATAGTATTCTAGAATGATTCTTTCTTTTTCATACTGAATATTCTTTATTTCTTTTACCCTTTTTAGTATATCTTATGTAACCTAATTGTAGAATAACTTTTTGTTTTTTCATACATATAAAGTAACCCTAGTGGATAGGTATATAAACCCTTACTTTCTTGTTTGCAGGAAATCATCCAATTGATATAGAAATTGTTCACTTAAGTAACCTTATTGTTTTCATTATCATTCAACTCTTATCTATTCCCTTTAATAAGGAGTAGCGGCGAGTGACCCTTCAATTCAGATCGATATGTTATATCCGATGGATTGTTGGCCGAGTAGGATTGAGTGGTGTGTTATATCCATTCGATAGCTACCCAAACTTTGCTAAAACCACTCCCCCCCCCCCCATTTTAATTTCTTGGTTTATTTTGTTGTGGTGCCTCTCCGTATGTCTAAACCCAAAGATGCATTAGCTTCGTTGGTATTAGAGCACAGTTTCACAATGGAATGTGTGAAGTTGTAGTGACGTTTTGGTTTGCTTTACTATTAGTGGCCATTGTACTCCTTCCGTAGCTACTACAGTGTATTCGTGTGACAACAAGAGTGATTTTATTGTTACTAAGTTTTTACTCTGTTTCTTATTATGAAAACAAAGAAAGTTTGTTTCTATTCCATCTAAGTGACCATCGAGTATTAAAGTTGTTAGCAAGTTGTTAATCCATTTGAAAAATACTATACCATTTCATATTCAAGTATTCAAGGTGTCATTGGTGACCAGAGCAGTGGTACTTAACCTAATCGTGGTCATAATAGTAGTAACACCCTAGTGTTGGTTGATGATAAAGTTGATAGACTCATAAACCTTGTTAAGAGTTTAGTTACCGCAATGCAAGTTAACGAACAACCACCCTAAGGTGTATAGTAGCAAAACGCACAGGAAGATACCCTTGAGAGACACTATAGCTAAGGCAATCGGACCAATAACCCAATTCAACTACTACGAGCTAAGGGAGTAGCAGATGGAGATACTAGACGAAAACTAGAGTTGGAGGAAATTGGGGAAGATGATGAGGAGATGGATGTTGAAGAGTTTAGTGAAGAAGAAGTAGACTATTACCAAGCGTAAGGATGAGGATGCCTAATTCCTCGAGGGCTCGACAATGCTAAGGTGTAAATCCCACCCTTCGATGGAAGTAGAGATGTAGATGAATACTTAGAGTGGGAAGAGAAGGTTGAAAAGGTATTTGAGTTTATGGGTATGAGGATGTGGTCAAAGTCCAACTTGCTACATTGGAGTTGACTAAGTATGCCACCAATTGGTAGAAGAATCTAAATGCAGCCAGAGCAAGAGATAAAAGATGAGGTGTTAGAACCTGAGATAAGATGGAAAGGTTACTAAAAGGAAGATTTGTACCTGAGACTTACCTATAAGATACGTTTGCAAAGTTACAAGAGTTTCGCCGAGGAAGCCAATCTGTTGATAACTATGTTAGAGAGTTCTAGATGTTAATGATTCGAGGTTCGTTTCTAGGCTCAAGTATGTGATTCGCAATATCGTGGAAGTATAAAGGTTTTATAATTTGAAAGAGGCCATCAAGATAGTGTAGAGGGTTGAAAGGTAGAGAAGAAGTGTTTCAAGTTGACTTAGGCTGACATTCTTAGGAGTCCCAATACCACATTGACCTAATTGAGTTGAATCGAGGAGGCCCATAAAGGCTGAGGATGGGAATGACTAATATGAATACAACTGAGCAAGCTAGTAGGGCTGGGTCGATCTTCTAAGCTAGACTGATCGTCTAGGTCGAGCCGAGGGTAGGTTGACCTAGAGGATATATGAGAAAGGGTAGACCTTCAGATGGAATACTAGTGAGGTAAAGTGCTTTAAATGCTTAAGCTTTGGACATATGGTTGCTGAGTGTCTGAATCATTGCATTATGGTGCTTCGAGGAGATGCAGTGGATAGTATCGACGAAAGTGAGCTTAAGAAAGATATTAGAAAACCTGAGGCTGAAGAGGAAGAGGAGACTTGTGTCTATGCTAACGAAGGAGAAGTGATGACCCTAGTCTTGAGACGAATACTAAGTTCCTTATCAAACCCTAAGGAGGATTAGAGGAAGAATCTATTCCATACCAAGTGTACAGTTAAAGGCTAATTATACACTATCATAATGGATGGAAGAAGCTATACCAATGTAGTTGCACAATCCTTTGTGTAGAGGTTAGGCCTACTGACCTCAAAGTATCCCCGACCTTATAAGTTACATTGGCTTCATGATACAGGCGCTTTATACATGATTGAACAAGTGACCGTACCGTTCAGTGTTAGGAATGTGTACAAAGACGAAGTAGTTTGTGATGTCATCCCCATGGGAGCTTCACATCTACTGCTTGGATGACCTTAGTTGCTCAACCAATGTGTCACTCACGATGGGTATAAGAACACCTATGCCTTAGCTAAGGATCGAAGGAAGATTATGTTGCAACCCATGACCCCATCCTAAGTAAATGAAACCTTTAATCAGCTCACCTAAGTTAGTAAAAAGAAGACCTTAATTATGAGCCAAAGAGAGCTTCGATCCATTGAGAAGGCTAATGAATCGATGTTCTTGTTAGTTAGAAGATTGATGGAGATAAGGGAATTACAGGATTTCTCAAAAGAAATTCCAAGCTTGTTAAATGAGTTTTTCGACCTGTTTCTAGAAGAACTGCCTAGAGGACTGCCATCAATCTAAGGCATAGAGCACTGTATTGATCTACTACAAGGTGCTGCCTTGCCGAACCAACCTGCATATAAGATGAACCTTAAGCAGGCTATTGAGCCGAAAAGACAGGTGGATAAACTCATAGAGTAAGGATACGTGAGGGAGAGCATGAGCCCTTATGCTATACCAGCTTTGCTTATTCCGAAGAAAGATTGTTCATGGTGTATGTGCATCAATACCAATCGAACTACTATCAAGTATAGATACCCGATATTGAGACTTGATGGTATGTTAGATGGGCTTCATGGTGCTAAAATATTTTTGAAGATTGAACTGCAGAGTGACTACCACCAAATTCGCATAAGGCCGAGCGATGAATGGAAGACTACCTTTAAGACTAAGTACGGACTCTACGAATGGTTAGTTATGCCATTTGGGCTTACCAATGTGCTAAGCATGTTCATAAGATTAATGAACCATGTAATGCAGCCCCTAATTGGAAGATGTGTGGTCGGGTACTTTGATGACATATTGGTATACAATGCCAACCTAAACGACCATGTTCAACATCTTCGTAAAGTACTTGACATTTTTCGAATTGAGAAGTTGTATGGGAATGTAAAGAAATGCATGTTCTGCTAAAGAGAAGTGATATTCCTAGGGTTTGTAATGTCAAGAGAAAGAATTCAAGCAGATGAGGAGAAGATCTAAGCTGTTCTGGAATGGCTGATGTTGAAGAATGTCATTGAGGTCCGAAGTTTCCATAGCCTAGCTTTTTTTATATAGACGATTTATTAAGGACTTTAGTATAATAGCCACCCTATTGATCGAGTTAGCAAAGAAGAGTGAAGGATTTAGGTGGAACGACCAAGCTGAATAGAGCTTTAGAGAGATTAAGACAAAACTCACCTCGGCACCTGTCCTATCACTACCAGATTTTGATAAACCCTTCAAATTAGAATATGACACATTAAGAGTTGGAATTGGCAATGTCTTGATGCAGAAGTGATGACCCGTCACCTTCCACAGTGAGAAACTTAGTAGCCTTACCCTGAACTATTTTATATATAAGGAGTTGTACTACCTTTTCGAGTCTTCACTGTTTGGCAACACTATTTGCTACCACAAGAATTTGTTATCTACACTAACTACGAATCATTGAAGCATCTTAGGAGCTAGAACAAACTCTCAAAAAGACAAGCTAAGTGGTTGGAGTTTATGGAGGGGTTCTCCTATGTCATTTAGCATAAGAAGGGAAGTGCAAATATGGTCACTGATGCTCTATCATGACGGTAGACTTTGCAGACAAAATTATTGGGATTCTTACTCATCACTAAGTAGTATGCTACTGATCCTCACTTTAGTCCTGTTATTGAACAGTGCCAAGAAGGGGTAGTAGTTAGATGATATTATTTTAAGGATGGCTATCTATTCAAGGACCGTAAGCTATGTATTCTAAATTGCTCCACGCGTAAGCTATTGATCAAGTAAGCTCATAGTGGAGGATTATTTGGTCATTTCAAGGAGACCAAGATAACTAATCCGTTGAAAGAAAACTTTTATTGGTTTAGTTTGGCCAAGGATGTTCATAAGATAGTCAGTAGCTATGAACTATGTAAGCATGCTAAAGGGGAGAGAGAACTCTATGGAGAGTACATGACACTGCCAACATCCACTTTACCTTGGGCAGACCTCAACATGGACTTTGTCCTAAGGTTGCCTTAGACATCTAAAGGGAAAGATTATATTTTTGTTGTAGTAGACTACTTCAACAAGATGGCACACTTTGTTCCATGCCATCGAACTAACGATGCTCTATATATTGCTGATCTATTTTTACAGGAGATTGTCTGACTACATGGAGTACTGAAAACTGTAGTCTCAAATTGGGACATAAAATTTTTAAGCTATTTTTAGAGGACTCTTTAACTAAACTTGTATTCAGCTCCAGTAGCTACCCTTAGATTGATGGCCAAACTGAAGTGGTAAACAGGACACTAGGCAATTTACTCAAAGATATCATAGGAAAGAACTTATGGGATTGGGATCTATGCTTACCAGTTGTAGAGTTTGCATACAATGGAACTGTCCATAACACTATTGGGAAGACTCCATTCGAGGTCGTCTATGGCCTTAACCTTACCATTCCCCTAGATATGATCAACACCTTAGCAACTACTAAAAAGAGTCAATTCAAAGTGGATCGAGCCTAAGAATTGCATGAGCTACACCAATCTATAACCAGGAAGATCACCAAGTTCAATTAGAGACAGCATAAAATTGGTAGCTGAGGCCATCAAACTATTTCTTTCCACCTAAGAGACTTGGTATAGATACATCTTAGTGGATAACAATTCCTACACTTAGGACAGAACAAACTATCTCCTCGAGCCGATGGTCTGTTCAAAGTCTTGAAGAAAATCAACCGCAATGCTTACCAAATCGAGTTGGTTGATGACTATGGAGTTTCTTCCACCTTCAATGTATCCAACTAATCCCTTACCAACCAATAGAAGAAAACCTTGTAAGCACCTTAGAAGAAAGAGTAGAGACCACTCCAAATTTTAGGACAAATCTTTCTAACCCCTAGGTAGATGATAGGAATCAACCCCTTTAACCAATTACATGCAATCAAGCTAGAGGACTCTAAGGACTTGCTTGAAGGATACTAGCTCTAGGCTATGGCTGAAACGAGGATTCCTATCTAGAGCTAATCTCATGCTAACCTAAATATCATATCCTTATATGCGTTAGATCCGCACTTATTCAATAGCAATGATTTATCCTAAGAGACAGCTTAAGAGTAGTCGAGGCGAGCTCTTGATTTGACTACAAGCATCCTACCCCGAATCAAACTGACTTATTTTCATAAAAACTAATTGGTCCCCGACCTGGTCCATATCAGGCTAGCCTTTGATCATAAGGGTTACTTTGTTTCTACCTACCTTCTCCCATATTTCCCCCATCCAAATGCCAAGCAATACGTATCTTTTGATATAGTATTCTAGAATGATTCTTTCTTTTTTACACTAAGTATTCTTTATCTCTTTTACCCTTTTTAGTATGTCTTATGTAACCTAGTTATAGAATACCTTTTTATCTTTTCATACATATAAAGTAACCCTAGTGGATAGGTATATAAACCCTTACTTTCTTGTTTGCAGGGAACCATCCAATTGATATAGAAATTGTTCACTTGAGTAACCTTATTGTTTTTGTTATCATTCAACTCTTATCTATTCCCTTTAGCAAGGAATAGTAGCGAGTAACCCTTCAATTTGGACTGGTACATCATATCTAGTGGATTGTTGGTCGAGCAAGATATAATGGTGTATCATATCTATTCGGTAGTTACCCGAACTTTGCTAAACCCTACCCCCCATTTTAATTTCTTGGTTTGCTTCATTGTGGTGCCTCTCTATGGTCTAACTTTAGAGATGCATCAACGTAGCATTGAAGCTAACCCAAGAAAGATTAAGGCAATAATAAATATGAAATCCCCTTGTACGATCAAGAAAGTATAGGAACTCGCTAGGTGAATAGTGCCCTCAATCGATTTATGTCGAGAAGCATGGACAAGTTCATAAAATTCTTTAAAATCTTAAAAAACCCAAAAGAATTCCAATGGTTTGATGATTGTGAAGCAGCTTTCAAAGATCTTAAAGAATTCCTTGTATTTACCTTGATACTCTTGATGCCATTTATGGAGAAAATTTATATTTGTACTTATCGGTTAGTTGCCAAGCTCTTTCTTCTATATTAGTCCAAATTGATGGCAAAGAGCATCGACTTGTTTATTATGTAAGTCATGTCTTGCAAGGGCCAAAGCATCGGTACATGAAAATTGAGAAATTTGTTCTAGTAGTGGTTCTCTCGTCAAGGAAGTTGAAGCCATATTTTGAAGCTCACTAGATCATAGTGCTTACCAATCAGCCATTACAGCAGGCATTAAAACAACTAAACTCTTCTAGGAGGATGATGAAGTATGCCTTAGAGCTAAGTGCCTTTGGTATATAGTATAAGCCTAGAACAATACTAAAAGCTCAAGTGTTGGCAAATTCTGTGGTCGAGTTCACTGGTAAGGAAGATAGTTTAGAGTTCACCGAGAAACCCATATTGTACCTTTATGTATATGGCTCTTCTATGAGAGAAGGAAGTGATGTTGGCCTTATTCTTCAAGGCTCCCATAATGTCAAAGTTAATTATGCTTTAAAATTTGATTTCTCAACCAATAATAATAAAGCAGAGTATGAATGTAAACCCTACTTTTATTGGGCCTAAGATTTGACTAAGAGTATTTCTTGAACATTCCTAAGGATCAACTAAACTAAGAACTTAAGTTTACATTTAGAAACGAATTAAATTTTTCCAATTCAAAAGTCAATTATCGATAAAACTCAAGCTTGAAGAACTGCGAGTTCTAAAGTCACTTAAGACCTTAAACCTTAAAATAATTAAGGAATTTTAACCCTAACTAACTAATCGATAATTTAATTTGAAGAATTTCATTCAACTCTAGAAAATTTCATAATTTTATAAAAATTGAATCATAATTTACAAAACAATGCAAAAAGTAAATTCTAACACGATTTCCTATAAGACAATACCCTTATCTTTATGCCAAGCTTTACATATAAATAAGTAGACCAACCGATCACCTTAAAAAACTTATTAATTGAAAGTTGGAATCATTTATCAATGGATAACTTATCAAAATCTAGTGATAAGACACTTTCCTTATCACCTTTCCACTTATACTACATATGGACAAACTTTCACAAGATTTCACATACTTAACTTTAATAAAGAAGACAAGACAAGTCCATGCCCAAAAAGGACATCCCATGGCCGGTTTGAACAAGAAGGAGAGGGGGGCCATACTCTTGTCTTTCATCTATCAATCACTTTGTCTTACATACCACTATTTACCCCTTAATGCTTACATCATCAATAGTTGCAATTGTTAACTTTTATGTACAATACAAGACAACTAAATCAAGTTTTTAAAACACTCATTCACTCCATCCCCCAACCGGTCACTCTTTCCCTCATTTCTCTCACTTTCAATTTCATTTTCACTTCCTTTTTCTCTCATTTGAAGCTAACCTAAAAAGTGGGAACACTTAAGCCCCCCAAAATCAACTTTGCCGCAACTTTCCAAGCTTCACTCACGACACTTTCATTTTATTTTCTTGTGTCTTTCTCTTCCAACATTTAAGCTCCTTTAGGACTCTTAGAACCTTCCATAAACCCCACTCCAAAGGATCAAACAACTCAGGTTTCCAAAAAGGTGCAAAAGAAGGAAGTAAGGTTAAGAGCTTAAGTGGAACCTTTGTGCACAACCACCATACTTTGCTTTAAGGATGAGTAAGTGTTTCTAGTGTTAGTAGGTTAGTATTCATGTTAGGAGACTTTGATTTCTTGAAGATATGAGTATGATTATAAGTTGTTATAACATCAAGAATCATCTTAAGAAACAAACTCATGAAACCCTTGCATGAAGTTAAAATATGAGTATGTAAAGTTGGTGTTTTGTAGAGATACTTTTTTAACACTTTGAATGAAAGATTTTAAGGTGAGAAAATCTTGAAACAAGAACTTGAATGGAAGAGGAACATGCTAGACGTGAGGATTCAAAAGTCATTTGGATGTTGATTTCATTTCTATTAAGTTAATCATGCTCAAATCTAGACTTAGGTTAAGGAAAAATCCATCACACGAAGTTTTATGAGGAAACCAACTTTGTAAGGCATGAGCTATGATGTGGAAATCATAATAAGAATGAGATCTACAATTTCATGAAAAGCATGAGTCAAATAATCCTCTCATGAAAAAGAAGTCAAGATAAAATTTGAATACAAGTAACCTAGGTTCATGATCTAACACGTAAACTTAAGAAAATGATGAAACAAGTTAGAAAACCAAGTTGGAAGCCCTTATATTCAAACCGACCAGATCTGGAACATCCTTAAAAGACATCTAAAAATATGATAAAAGCAAGTAAACAAAGTAAAAAGACCAACCAAGGCAAGTATGATAAGTATATTAAGCTTAAAACTCAAAACTGAGCTTAAAACTTCTAAAAAGAGCCTCACACACTAAGTGAAACCACTCTTAAATTTTTTACCAGCAACTTATCACATTAATAAGAGTTTTTTTAAGACTCTCAAGAAACCCACAAGACACTCCTTAAGCCAACAAAGTGGTTAAATTTTAGTTGGATAAAAAACAAACCTATTTGACAACTTAAGCCCACTTAAGAGTCCAAGTAGTGGTTGATAGCCTTAGGAGTATAAATCAAAGTTGCAAATCTAACCTTAAGGAATATTTTGAGCTAAGAAGGAAATCTTAAGACTAAGCCCAAAGGATTTCTTAAGTTACTAAAAAGCCCATTAACTAAACAAAGCTCAAAAGCACTCCAAATCATGAAGACCGCTACTGTTCTGACCCATGGACAAATTTGTGTACCTCATTTTGAAAATCTAACCTCCCACATTAAAGTACACTCGAAAATGATGAAGATTGACTATAAGATCATAAAAATCGGATTTAAAACAAAAAAGTTATATGCGATTGAGCTTTTAAGTAAAACTAATAAAAGATATGAAAACTAATTGAGAGTATAATTTAAGGGAATTTAGCTTAGTTTCCTATATTTATTTCAATCCCTTATAGTATTATTTTGATGACTAGGGGACACCATGTATGGAGATGACTTGCCTCCAGACTACTTTGACTGACCGCATGGCGGAGTGAGTAAATTCCCGATGACTCTTTACTTGATTTTGCCAGTAGAATAGATGCACCTAAACTTATATATAAAAATTTAGATGATTGTAGGATATGGGAAATGCATGTCTATGATCATTGTAATAAATTATACCTGCAAGTAAATGGAATGAAATTATCTGATCACCTTGAAAAATTGGATTAACGAACTATATGATTCAGAAATAAGATGAATCATGCATTCCCCATAATTGCATTCAAATAACACCGATTGTCGCTTCACGTAGAAGATGGGAAGGGACTCACAAGAGGACGAGCCTCCTGCAGGATTGGGTACTAGCTATGTCATCATTTTTATTGAGTCTCTATCTTAAGCTGATGGGCTTACTAGGTGTTAGGAGATGCCAACCGTTAGCGAGGGGATGGGGGTCTTATGGCTTCTGCTTAAGTTATGTGTTTGTGGATTGCGGAGGCCACCATACTGTTAGACTTGGGATTTTAAAAGTATGATTTGTTCTTCGGTAAAGAAAGTATATACAAATATAAATATATATTTATAGTTTTGTTTTGGCTTAAACATAATAATACAAATGAAATAAAACCTAAGGTCTAGAACCTGAATTTTGGTTTGGGTCGGTTAATTATCTCCAAACCCCGACTATAGGGGGTGTAATTCTGAGTCATATGTAGTTCTTAGGTCGCTGCATGCGTTGTTTGGCATACTAAATGTTCATGCATCTATATGATTGTGCATCTAATAAATTTCTACCATGTGGTATTGACGAGGGTATTTATCTCACTAAGCTTAAGCTTACACCCCAATAGATTTTTGTTATTGTAGGAAAACCTCTTCTCTAATCCGGCTGAGGCATGCTCGTAGTAAGTCTCATGTAGAGATGGGTTGGAGCGATCAAGGAGTAAAAAGGAAATTTTGTAATAGACTTGTAGATAACTACTTACTTTTATATTTTTGTTTATAACATAGATTAAAATTTCTAATGCAATTCCCTTATGAACTGCATTTGTTTGTAATATTCTTTTGGTGTGGATCTTACAAGTTCACACGTCTAGTTAATTTATTCCATAGAAGTAATTTTAGTTAAATTGCTCTATATTATTTATCTATGGGCCTGGTGGTAACGTATAGTGGGAGGAGCTTTGTGTGTCATATGAAAGGCCTACGATCAGCAAAGGGGTTGATAGTAGACCTTTGTACGGTACACGGCGACTTACCACGACAACGATACTGTTGGGTAGTGATAATGAAGCTTTGATTACCAGACTAAAACTGGAAAAAAAGATTGGTATCGAGAAACTCGAAGTGTTCTTTGATTCACAACTGGTGGTAAATCAGGTCATAGGAAGTTATGTGGTAAGAGAAGAAGAAATGAGCAAGTACCTGCTAATGGTATGAACACTTGCAAAAGAATTTCAATCTTTTTCAATCCACAAGGTTCTAAGAAGTAAGAATATTGCTGCCGATAGATAAGTTGTGAAAATTGGATAGTATGGCTTTCTTCGATTTGAGTAACAAACTATTTGTCGAATTTCTTCTATAGAAAAGTTTATCTACTCTTTTGCAAAGCTATGAATTGGCTCCTTGCTTAAAAGAAGAATCTTGGATGGATCCTCTTGTAGATTATTTGAGAGATGGTACTTTCCTTGATGACAAGAAAGGAGTATAAAGATTGGTTTACCAAGCCACGAATCACATGCTGATTAATGGTCAACTGTACAAACACGGCATTTCTCATCCCTATGTTTGATGCCTTCCTCCAAGAGATGCCTAGAGGGTATTGTCTAAACTATACGATGGTGTATACAACAACCATGTAAAAGCACACACTATATGTTCGGGCACTGCAACTCGGTTATTATTGGCAGACTATGAAAGAAGATGCGAGGTAAGCTTTCAACATTGTCCAAAGTGTCAGAAGCACGAGGTACAGAGTAATGTGCCTGTGACGAATTTATGCAACCTATCTAATCCTTGGCCCTTTGCCTAATGGAGGTTAGATATTCTCAGACCCTTCCCAAAATCTACTACCTAGTGACAATTTGCCATTGTTGCCATGGATTACTTTACCAAATGGGCAAAGGTCGAGGCGGTGATAAGAATCACAAAGTAGAAAGTAGAAGCATTTGTTTTCAATTCCATAATATCAAGAATCGGAGTTCCTTACATGATAATCATGGATAATAGCCTACAGTTTGACAATAACAAGTTCTGAGCATTTTGCTAGAAGTATGGCATTCATATGAACTTTACATCTGTAGTACACCTTCAGATGAATGGACAAGTTGAAGTCTTGAACAAGATCATCTTACATAGCCTAAGGAGGAAAGTAGATCAAGTTAAAGGGAGATGGGCTAATGAACTACCGAATGTCTTATGGGGGTATTAAACTACCTACAAAACTGCGATAGGTGAGACTCCCTTTAGGTTGGCATACAACACATAAGCGTTTTTGTCGATTGAGTTGGATATACCTAATTTACAAATGCAAAACTTCAATGTGATGGTTAATCAAGTCGGATTAATGGCAAATTTGGACACCATTGATGAAATTAGAGATATTGCAGGAACCAGAGTTGTGGCATACCATCATCGAGCACTTAGGTATTACAATCAAAAAGTAAAGCACAAGGTTTTTTTAACTTAGAGATCTGGTGTGCCAAAATATGAAAGCAATTGGAGTGAAAGAAAGTCAAGAGAAGCTCGATGCAAATTGAGAAGATCCAATCAGGGTCTGGGAAGTCATTGGTGAGGTGGGCTATCGACTAGAAAGGTTGGATGGATTAATCGTCCCTCGAGCATGGAATGTTGAGAATTTGAAACTTTATTTCAACTAATGGCTTAGATGATGTTTATCTCCATTTGTAAGGTGATAGTTTACTTGCTTGTACAATGACAGCTTATTTGTTTATGAGAATTATATTTAAAGTTATATTTTTCTTTTTGATCTATTCATGACTGTAGTTAATAAGTTCAAACTGCATGGCGAACGAACTAATGTAAGTTCTAGCTTATTACAGTTAACCAACTTCAAAAATTAATTCCATAGCCGAATAATATGATTAGTCCAAATCTCAAATAACTAACAGACAAGGTCTATAAAGACACGCGAATTGGGCATGTGAAATAAAACATGCTAAGAAATACTTAACGTGTGAAATGAAACATGCCAAGGAATAAGATCGTATGAAATAAAACACACATATTATTAGAAAAATATCATACATGCTAGGAAAACGTGGTATGTGAAATAAAACGTACTAGAAAACACAAGGTTATATGAAAGGTACTTTTCATTCATCAATAAATTATTACAAATATCAGGCTTATTTTTAGAACACAAAGTAAGAAGAATGAAAGTAAAAAGATAATCCTATCACCTACTCTCGAAGTGAGCAGAAGTAATCTTTGGATTGGAGGCTAGAGCTTTTTCTGAGCAAACTTCTTTCTCAATGCTTGGGGTCTCAGAGTCGACAGATTTCTCTTTACGCTCATAGGGGATTTCCTTTGATTGAGTTTTGTCATCTTCACCTGGATCCTTGACATGAGCTTCGTTATCACCCTTCATAACAATCTTAACGCTTGTTTCATCGTTGTCATCCTCGTTGCAACTGCTAACTTTGTCATTGATGTCGGCGAAGTCAAGGTTGGAGCGATTATAATCAAGGTAAAGCTTTAGGATCTCCTCTCTTACTACCTAGACCCCTTCCAACAACTTCTAATGTAGAAGTCTCTCGTACTGCCGACTAAGAGTGACTATGTTAAGTGTCTCTTCAACAGAAGGTCCTCTTTACACAATCTCCTCTAACTTTACAACACGGCTTTGTAACCTTGTGTTGTTGGCCTCTAGCTCTTTGATTTGCACTCTGAGCTTATCTTACTCATCGCTCATTGTGCAAAGAGTTTGGCCTAGCTCCTAGTACTCTTCTTTCTTCTTCTACAACTCCTCTTTCAAGCCTTCAGACTCCTTGTATTGCTCTTCAACCTTAGCCTTTAGGCTCAAGATTTTATTGGTGACTAAGGTATGTGCCTAGTTCTCTATAGCTAAGTCTTCCTCTAGCTTTCTCGCCAACATTTCAGCCTTTATCCTTACATTCTCGACAATAATAGTCTGGGCTTTGGAGGCATTATACGCATTCTTGATTTTCTATAACAATTTAGTATGAGTATTAGAGGTGACTTAGCATAATATATAAACTACTATTGTTATTACCTTCTTCATTTCTTTGTCGGCCTCATCTAAAGTTGTTAGAACATGACTGCTTATTTAGAAACAAACAAGGGTATTAGCAGCTAAACAAACTCAATAATTAAAAGGATGTTATGGATACTTACATCATCTAACTTGATCATGATATAGGCTTTATTGTAATCGTCGACCTTGTCGACATCCTTCTTAGCAATCTCTTTGTCTTTTGGAAGAATAATTCCTTCCATTAAGGCCAAAGATTTTACCCTGTCTCCTAGGGCCAAGTCGATATGCAAGACAATGTGGCTCCAACACAGGACTAAGTACTCGTCAACCTTCATGTTAGGGATGAATTCGGCATTACTAATGTCGAAAGCTTTACCGCACGCTACCTCCTTCATCCTTTCATCTAGATCTTTGGACCTCTTGGCAAATGGTTGGTTGGTGAGTTTTTTACTTGGCCTCTTATTAGCACTCGATGCCACCTCCACCATCAACGATGATCCTTCGGCGGTAGTGGTAGCTTTGGCCTTACTACGGTGTTGGGTCTCTTGACTAGCCTCTCTTAACTCAGCAGTAGGTTGAATATCCTAAATTGGAGGCTCCCCAGACTGAGCAGCCTCGACCATTACAAGCTTCTCACTTACCTTCTACTTCTTGGTTAGTTAGGATACTTTCTTATGCATTGCCACCCGCTTTGTTGCATCCTCCTTTGTTGCTTTCTTCATAGCAGCAAGCTAAGTAGTAGTGGCCACAGTGGTCGCCTACTTGTTAACCTTTGATTTTTTAGCCTTGGCCTAGGCTAGTAGCATGGCAGGATTTATCTCACTAGTACCCATATCTGTAATATGAATAAATACGTTAACATTAACTTAAGGAAAAAGAATGAACTCACATTCTCCATGCTAAGCAATGCTCAAAGGCGACAATTCTCTCCCCAAGTCACCTGAACAGCTTTCCTCTTCTAGTTATACTCGGCATGGTAACTACTCATTAGCATACCGTTCTTTTTGGAAAAGATTAGCTCTCCGCTTTCATAACACCTAATAATTCTCTTAGCGTCCCAGAAGTACATTTTGTTCCTCCTCGTCTCTTGAATTTTCTTTGCCAATGCGACATCATTTGACATCAGCTCTATATCTTTTATGTGGATTGGTTCAGTCCATTGAGTCCAGAAATCTAACTCCTTGTCTAATACTATTGATACGAATTTATCTTGCCACATATAGATCTTGGACTTCAACCTATCCATGAACTTACGTTCGTGCTTCACAGTAGCAAAATATCAGCCGTTAGGTTACCTTCTAATTGTGAAGAAATACCAAAATAGTTGAGGTGTAGCCCTGACTTTAACTTCTTCATAGATTATCTCAAAAGCCGTTAGAAGCCAATATGTATTCGGTGAGAACATACTCAATGTGACTTGAAAATAATTGAAAATACCCTTTACAAATGCTAAGAAAGGAAAGTGGAACGCAAAATCTAGATATTTCAGGTATACGTGGAATTCACGCTCGCTTGGGAAACATACCCTTTCCCCTTCTCTTGACCTCTTAAGATTCCACAATCTGGGAAGGTCTTGCCAGTACTAGTTGTATTTCACAACAAGGACGCTATCGGTAGCACTAGCTGTTTTATTTGGAGAATTGTGGAAGCAAACTATTGTGTTGTATAAATACTTTACCTCGAATCTCCCTTCTATGTCTGTAGGATAATTGTTTACTACAAGAGCGTTAATCTAGGCGAGTTTATCCCACCTTTCCTTAATACTGTTGGCCGAGCTATTAGGAGAACATGCCACCTTGCTCCTCTTTTGGGGGGTAGAATAGCCTTAGACTCAACTACCTCTAAATTCGAAAGGATGAGTCGACAAATTATGTTACAAATCATACCTGATTAGTCACAAGGAATGTTACGAAAGTTGAAGAATTTAAGAGTGAAGATGAGATGTCGAAAGCAAATGAAAGTTCGTAGGTGCAACTAAAGTAATGTATTTTGATTTTGAAGAGTCCCTTAAATTCAAACAATTCACCCTTGAAACTGCAAATGTGTTTATGACAGTAATGATGCATTGGTTAGATAATGGCACGAATTGTCGATACATGTTTCGAGATAGAAATTTAATGGTTGTCAAGTCTCTGATAGTTATTAGGCTTGTGGTGTAATGATGACTAAGGAGACAGTTGTCATACCTTTTACTTTTTGGTCTCTGAACAAGCAAGAAAAGGAAAGTTGTGACTTTTCATTTAGGATGCAATCTGTCTTCCTTCCCACCTGACTCAGCATCCAAGGAACTACTCTCTACTTAGCCTCCAATATATTATATGTTATTTCCTTTGTCGAATTCTCGAACACTGGAGTTGGAGGGCAAATGTTGATAGTTAATTTTCGTCTACTCGGCTCTACGAGCATTGATAATTAAAGCTTCACTCATTCATCCATTTGGCTGCCGACATGTCGAGTAATCGATATTCTTGGTGCTATGCCGAGTAACACAAATACGTCCCTGATTTGAATTCAAACTCATGGTGCGAATAGTTATCACAAGTACAATTATATTACATAACTGTCTGCTTTCCCTACATTTCAAGGATTGTGTTTAATCAAGAAACTTCCATATATCCTGGCAATTACCACAATAACTATGAGTTTAGACACAACATTTACCTATAAATACAAAAGGGAAACACTGTAAGAGACATCTAATAACTCTTAACCACTCACTTTACTTTCCTTATTCCTACTTATTGACTTAAGTATTGAAGTGGTCACATCGGACTTGCCCAAACACTAAGTGACTTTCTTTTCTTTATAAGATATTCCTAATCACCAAAATCCACCGACAACAACTAGTGAGGGTGGATGGTATGTTAGCTAAGCTCCTCTAAGGGTACTCCTTATGGGTATAAGGTTAGTTTGTTTTCAATTTTTGCGTTAACTCACGAGCTAGATTCTCTAATTTTTCATCCTATTTTCCTCTTGAATTCTCTTTATGCATGCAATACTACAATAGCTTGTTTCTCTCTCTAATTGCTTCTTCTATCTTTGGAATGGCAAATGGGTTCCATTTTCAGCTACTAACCTTTGTAATTTTATAGGCCACTATTTTAATTAATTATATATTTTTAATTATCTAATTGAGTTAAGGAATTAGATCATTAAATAAAAGTGATTATTGGGTTAATAAATATATATTTAGCTTATAAACTCATTTTGTGCACTTTTAGTATGGGCCCAATGTGTATAAACCTAAATATTTTATTTCACCTATTGTGATGAGCCATAATGAAATAAAATAATAAAGATTATATATATAAAGTTGAGGTGCCTAGTTTAGTAGAGTGTAAATAGGATTCTCTACTACCTTTTCCTACATCCCATTAGTGGCAAAATCAAGATTAAGCACTACCATAGACTAGAAGACTAAAAATGATATAGACTCGTGGATGAACATACAAACACAATATCACAGGTAACCAAAGGGATAGGTCCATGTTGCAAGATGGCTTGAAAATTAAATGATAGTTGAGGATGAACAGAAGGGTTCTTATGTATCGACGATAGATATGACGCACCAACGCCTTACACGAGCTTAGGTCACACTTGATATAATGCACAAGTATGACTAAAGGTCACTTGCCACTAGTCTATGCTTGAATGGGCTAGATAAAAGTAGCTCAAGAGTAAGTAGGATGATACTTAGCTCAAGAGAGGGTAAAAGTTCAGTCTATTGTTCTATATGTTATGATGGCTGTTACATTATGTGATTATTTATAGTACCTTGTTAGGGTAAGTTTTACATTATAAAATATTATAAAAATGAATTCCTATTTGCTAAATAAAAGGAAAATAATTTATAGGGAAAACACGAAAATGTGCTCGGCGAACATCATTTGTCAGAAAGGACAGTACAGTTGTAAAAAAGGATAGTGCGTATACGTTTTTACTATGTGATTCTAACAATGGTGTGGTTTGAGTTGGGGTAGGTCTTTGTTCAGGTTTATTCAGCATTAGAAGGGGCTGGATTGGGGTTGGCTTAGGGATAGCTCACAGTGGGGTTGACCTCGGATGGTTAACTCTTGACAATTATCAGCTCAACCTTGGTGCCATGGAGATTGCTATATTCGGATTTGGCGCTTGGATTAGTGCACAATAGAGGGTTTGGTTCGACACATCGGCTAGTCACCTTGGCAATGCCTTAGATGGTATAGACAGCGAAGTAACTTGGCAAATCGGATTAGGGCAAGCACTGGTCCTTAGTGCTTAACTCACCTCAGATAGCTCAGTAAACCACCAGAGAGAGCCCTTAGGCTCAGGAGCGTGTAATCGGTCCTTGATTCCTATCATCCCTTCTAAGTTGTTTGAGATTTGGGATCAAATCTAGTTTAGGTCTAGGTTGCTTGTCTTTAGGAATGTAAGGTTAGAGGTCGGCAATGTTAAGAGAGTCTGAGACTCCATATCCTTCAGGTAATTCAATCCTATAGGTATTAGGATTAATCTTTTTAAGCACTTTGAAAGGTCCATCGGCTCTAGGAGACAACTTGCTCTTCCTTAACTTTAGGAATCGTTCCTTGCTAAGGTGTATCCAAACCAAATCATCTAGTTGAAATTCTCTCTTCCTCGCCTTTGCTTCTCAAGCTTATTATTAGCTCGACCTAGTTGCTCTATAACCTTTTGGTGCATCACTTTGATGGTCTCAACTCTCTCAATGGCTAGCCTATCATCATCAAGCATCAGTTGGGGTGCTTAAGTGACCTCGAATGGAGACATGCTTGTTACACCATGGGTGGTCCTGTTTTAGGCGAACTCAATGATTGGTAGGTACAATCCCAGTCAGCCATGTTTTGTTCGACAGTAACTCGCAGCAAAGTTCTCATGGTTCTATTGACAACTTCGGTATGTCTATCAATTTGTAGGTGATAGGACGTGTTGTATAGTAGCTTAGTTCCCATTCACCTCCATAACGTCCTCCAAAAGTAGCTCATGAACCTAGGGTCTCAGTTTGAAATAATGGTCTAAGGAATGCCATGTAGCTTGATTACTTCCGGTAAGAAAAGAAAAGAGATAGCCGAAGTGCCGTTAGTTTTGGAATAGGGCACGAAATGTGCTAACTTGCTAAATCAATCCATAACCACCATGATGGTTGAAAAACTAAGTAGCCTTGTTTGCAACTTAGTCAAGAGTGTATGTTGTCTTGACAGGGTGTTGACCACTACATTATTCTTTTCGCTCTTGTATTTTACGACATAAGAAAACCCTCCCATGAACTCAACCCACTTGGCTTGTCTCCATGACAACTTTAGTTGGCTCCTTAGATATCTCAAGGATTCATGATTGGTGTAGATCACAAATTCCTTGGGTAGTAGATAGTGTTGCCATACCGTTAGCGCTTGAATTAAGGAGTAGAACTCCTTATCGTAAATGGAATAGTTAAGTGTAGCTCATCAAAGTTTCTCGTTAAAGTAATCAATAGGTTGGCCTTCTTGCATTAGTATAGGACCAATGCTTAGTCCAAACGCATCACACTCTACTTCAAATACCTTATCGAAGCTTGGTAGAGCTAAGATGGGGGTTGTAGTTAGCTTCTCCTTTACATCCTCAAAACTGCTCCTCTCTTTCTCACCCCCATTTGAATTCAACATTCTTCTTTGAGAGTTTGGTGAGTGAAGACATAATCGTACTGAAATTCTTTATGAATCAGCCATAGAATGATGCCAGGCCGTAGAAACTTCTCACATCGATAAAACAGGTGGGCTCAAGCCATTCTATGATCGCTCTTGTCTTCTCTTCATCAACTCAGATGCTACCTTTGGTCACAACAAAACCTAAGAAGATCACCTCAGAATCGCAAAAGTCGCACTTCTTCAAATTGGCGTAAAGCTATTCAGCTCAAAGTTTTGCAAACACTTATTAGAGATGCTCTCGGTGAGTCTCCAAGCTAGGACTATACACTAGAATGTCATTAAAATAAACTATAACAAACCTCCCCAATAATTCTTGGAGCACATGATTCATAAGTCACATGAATGTATTCGGTGCATTAGATAGTCCAAATGGCATTACAAGCCATTCATATAAACCATATTGTGTCTTGAATGCAATCTTCTACTCATTACCATTACGCATTTGAATCTAATGGTTCCTAGCTTTAATGTTGATCTTAGAGAACACTCTTGCTCTACTTAATTCGTTTAGCATATCATCAAGCCTAGCATCAAGCCTAGGTATAGGATACCTGTACTTGATGATGATTCTATTGATCGATCAGCTATCCACATACATTCTCCAAGAACCATCCTTTTTGGGCACTAATAAGGCCAGTACAGCACAGGGGATTAGGGAGTCACAGACATATTCTTTCTTCATTAACTCATTTACTTACCTCCATATTTCGATGGCTTATTCAGGATTTAGCCTATAAGCAAGCTTATTTGGTAGTGCAGCTTCTAGCTGTAGGTCGATTGCATGCTCGATGCCTCGGTTTAGCGGTAGATTATTCAGCAACTCTTCTGGAAACAGATCGGAAAATTCATCCAGTAAGGTTCTTACTTTGGTCGGCAGCTCTTCCTCCCTAGGTCTCACCTCTAGGAGCCTCTTAACAAGCAAATAATTCAGTCCCTCCAGCTCCATTTCTCTTTTTAGTTCAGCTCTGGTCAATACCAAAGCCTCTTTCCTCAGGGTTCGACTAAGTTAGGATTGCATGACTTTCACCTGCTTAGCAGTCATAAGACTCAATTTCAACCTTCTTCCTTCATGCTCCATAGAACATGTATTCCTCTTACCATTATACATAATTGCTCGATCAAACATCCATGGTTGTCTAAGTAGAATATGGGATGTACTTATGGGTAGCACATCATAGAGCACTTCATCTCGATACTTGCCAGTACAGAACGGCACAGACACTTGTTTGCTCACTTATAGGGCTCCCTTATCACTAAGCTAATGAAGCTTGTAAGGTTTCAGGTGGGGCATGGTCAGCAATTTTAGCTACTAGACCATAAATGCAGAGGCTACATTGGTGCAGCTCCCACTATCTATAATCAACATACATAGTGATTCATTCACCTTGCATCCAATATGGAAGAGATTTTCTCTCTATTCGTCTTTAGGTACATGATTAACACTCATTGTCTTCCTCAACACTAAAGTGGTCAGCATGAAGTTGCCTTCCTCACTATAGATAACTTCCTCATCAGATAGCTCGACCTGTTCATCCTCTTTTAGCACCTCTACTTCTTCATCAATATTGTCGACCTCAACAGTCGGCGCCTCACCTTGAATCACCATCATTCGCCTGTTCGAACACTGGGTAGCCATGTATCCAAATCCTTGGTAATTGAAACACTTGATCTCACTCGTTTACCTCCCTAAACCCTTGTAAACCCCTAAAATTTTCTAACCTAACATTTGAAGTAGACTCAAGTGTGTTAGACAATTCTAAGAGTTGATAAGGCTAGTTAAGATAAAAACCTTAAGATAACAATCGAAGATTCAATCATGTATAAAATTTTTAGACCCTTAATGTATGTAAACACTAGAGATTGTACTTAAAAGTGATAAAAACTCTAAAACTGTAATTTTAAGGATATAAAAGTATCAATTCATTATAAATCTACTATAAAACCCTAATTGAATATATATACTTAATAATATGATAAATCCTATAAAATCATTAACAAATGATTAAAAATAACTTCTAATTGTTCATAAATGTGTACAATACTAAATTAATTTATTAGAAACTATGATATTGCATTATAAATCATATTAATCTTATAATTATATAACTAAATTAGTATTATATAAATTTAAGTGTTCAATTAATATTAATACTACATATAGTCCATGTTAGTATTCCAAATTACACTTTTTATGATAGTTATGCTAAGTATTATACTAAATAATATATATAGGACATAAAAAACTCAAAGAAGGATTTTAATAATTTTTTTTACTAATTATTTCGTTTAATTCCATAATTCCCTTCATTTCCTTAATTTTTTCCTAGTTACCTTCAATTCCATCGTTATGTACATTAATTACATTTAAATTAAGAAATTTGACTAAGTCAACATTTGAGTAAGTCAAATGTTGACCAAGTCAAAGTATTGACTAAAGTCAACATGAGTCACTTTCAACTAGAATTCTCTTCTTTTTTCCAAAGGATTTCTTCTCATTCTTCACATGCCATTTCCTTCCTTTTCTTTTCCCTTTGCCATCCCAATTTAGAAGCTCCTAGACCCTACTTTTTTTTCTTCTATTAAACACAAACTAAGATACAAACAAAGCCCCCTTTTCTTCCCCTTCCGAACTGTCACTTTCCCCTTTCTCTTATCTTTCTTCTACTTTTTATTTTTCCTTTTCACTTCATCCATTAACAATTTCCAAACCACTATTTCACATATATATAAACTCCTCTTTCATATTACAAGAAGAAAAAGGTATAATTTCATATAAGTTTTTATTTCAATAAGTGATTTGTTAATTACTTTATTTTAGTATTAGAAACTTGTGTAAGATGTATATAGATGTTATTATAAGTAGGAATCTTTATACCTATATATATAAGTGTAGAAATACTTAAGTACATAAGTAGAAATACATATGAACATATAACATGTGGATACATGTGAAGTATTTATGTATGGATTCTAGTAAAATACATAGTATAAGTATAAGTATAAGTATATATAGATAAGTGTAGAAGGAACACATGTACATATGCTTGAGTATTCTTATATAAGGGTATTCTTGATGTACATAACCAAAAATAAGGAAAATACTAAGTATACATACATATAACTTACTAATTGAACCAATAAGAAGCAAAGACATGAATTATATAAAGATTTCTTAAAGGTGTATAGGGGACATACGAAAATACATATAAAAATATGTATACAACCGTATGTATATATGGATATATATACAAGTTTATTAAAAGTATTCATATACATAACATACATATAGGGTGTATAAATACATAAGTATAAAGTAAGTACATATGTAAGTTATAACATAACCAACTAATATAATAAAACATAATATAATATAATAAAGTAATAATATAATACATATATATATATATGTACATATATGGGACGAAACCCCAATAGACCCCTAATACATATATAAACTTGTATTAACCTTAATTAAGTACACATAATAGTAATAACAATACAAAACTATAAAATATAAGAATCTAATGATTAATTAGATCATAAAGTAATAAAATAAGACACAAAAATAGCAAATAAGAATATTCGAGTCATAATAATTAAGATCATAATGATTCTAACCCATATCGTAAAATACAAGCCTTAACATCCAAAATGGACCTTACCGTGTGAGTGTATATTCAAAAATGATGAAAAACAACTATAAGCCCATAAATATCGAAAATAAAATGAAAAAGTTACATATGGGTAACTATAATGTTCAATTGGAGAAATACTAACAGGAACCTAAGTAGAATTAAGTAAATAAATACTTAGGATCATTAATTAACTTAGTTACTTATTATCATCTTTATCTCGTAATGATCAGGTGATCCTGACTAAAGTTTGGATCTTCTGATAGATTATTATGATTAGCATGAGATGTCATGGCCGAGTCAGTAATGACCCTATGATTCCATGCTTGTGTGTGCTTATAGCAATTGGATTTAAATGACTTTGTTAATTGAATGTTGTGTGGGGTTAGGAAATGCTTGTGAGTGATATTACTGGTTGAACTATGAATTTACATTAAATACTGATAACGAATTGCTTGTTGCATAATAGTATATATAATGAATGTACTCTTTGTGCTATTATTTGGTCATACGATAATCAGATTTAACTATACTCAACCGATAAAAAGAAATTGGAACATGCATTAACATACATCACATATACACTAATTTCGGCTACCACATTATACGAAGGTAAGGAAAGGCCATATGAAGGTTGTTATTTATAAGTATAATGGTTTTATACAGTGCATACATACAATATGACCTTACCTTGGCCCGTATGAATACTAGGCATTAGAGATGCCAACCACCTAGCAAAAGGTTGAGTCTAGAGCCCACTCACAATTATACTTAGAACTTGATTTTTATGAAAATAAGAGATTACCATTTGGAATTCGCATTGGATCATTAACATTTGGAATTCTTTAATGTAAGCATCTATACTCGATCCTCCTTGGCTTAGTTCTTATAGTCTCTTAAAGGCATTCTACAAATAATAGCTCAACACAAACCTTCTCCACATAACTCTCTTCATATCATCCCATCTCCTAATCTCTCGTTCTCCTTCCTTTCTTCTAGTAGCTTGCAAGTTCTTCTACCATAAGACGGCATAACCAATGATTTCCAACACAGCAAGCCTAACTTTTGCATTATTGGGCACTTCTTGGCACTCATACTACTTTTCAATCTTATCTTCCCAATCCAAGTAGTCCTCGACATCAACATTACCAAAGAAACTTAGAATACATATCCTCAATCCTTCAAATCTAGGGGCTCGTGCATTTCTTTCCTTAGGCTCGTAGTACTCCTCTACTTCGTCATCTCCTTTTGCTTCCTCTTCAATCTCTTTAAGCGCTAACCTTCGTCTAGCATCCCTATTAACTCCTTCAGCTCGAGGTAGTCGAGTTAAAGTGTTAACCCAACCAAACTATCCATTGCCTTACTATTACTGTCTGCGCTCCTTAGTAGGGTTATTTCTAGTTCGTTGCCTATCTTCTTGGATAGCAGTACCAGACTAGCTACCAAGTCAACCTTGGCCATGTCGAGTACCATTTTCTTGGTTTCCTAAAGTTTTTTGCACACTTGAATTTAACATTGATGGTTACTTTACAATGACAATTTCACAATAAGCATACAGTCAACCACACTTTGTTTTAGTGTATCGAAAACAGGGGGAAACAAAGTATAAAACACCTCTCAACTACTAAACTTCAAAGCTAACAATTGAATCACTGTCATAAGAAAGCAATGATAAACTACTAAAAGAACACAGTAGCAAAATCCGGCTTCGAACAAAGCTAGGCTCTGATACCAAGATAATACAAGCTTGTAGATGAACACATGGACCCAATATCATGCATAACTAAAGGGATAGGTCTAAGCCACAAGATGACTTGAAAAGTAAATAATAGTCGAGGGTGAGTAAGGGGGTTCTCATGTACCGACGATGGTTATGATACATTAACACCTCACATAAGCTCAAGTTACACTTGATATAACACACAAGTATGACCGAAGGTCACTCGCCACTAATCTATGCTCGAATGGGCTAGATAAGAGTAGCTTAAGAGTAAGCAAGATGACACTTTGCTCAAGAGAGGGTAAAAATTCAATCTATTCTTCTATATGTTATGGCGGTTGTTACATTATGTGATTATTTATAGTATCCTATTAGGGTAAGTTCTACCTTATAGATAATTACAAAAATAAATCCTTATTTTCTAAATAAAAGGAAAATAATTTACAGAGAAAACATGAAATCGTGTGCAGTGAATGTCATTTGTCAAAAAAGATAGTGCACGTGCGTTTTTACTTTGTGATTTTGATAATAGTGTGATCCGAGTAGGGGTAGGCCTTTGTTAAGGTCTATTCAACATTAGAAGGGGCTGGATTGGGGTTTCTTAGGGATGGCACACAATGGGGTTGGTCTCAGATGGTCGGCTCCTAATAGTTATCAACTCAACCTTGGTGCCTTGGAGTTTGCTGTATTCGGATTTGGTGCTTAAACTAGTGCACAGCAAAGGGTTCAGTTTGGCACATCGGCTGGTCACCTCAACAACGCCTTAGATGGCATGGAGAGAGAAGTAGCTCAGCAGATTAGACTGGGCCAAACACTGCTCCTCGACGCTTAACTCACCTTAAATAGCTCAGCAGATCACTTGAAAGAGCCCTGGGCTTGGGAGTGTATAATCAGTCCTTAATCCCCATTAGAAAACCTTTCAAGAAAAATTCTCCTATAGACTCAACTACACTTACATATATCTTGACTAAATTTTTTGTGCCTTAATCTATCACATGAGATCTTAGTGTGTTTGCATATGGAAATCTAAAGTTTTATCTTCAAGAAGTGGTAACAAAGCAATCATGTGTGAAATTAGAACCTTAAGATCATTAAAATTGAAAAGAGTTGATAATTGTTAATTTTTTTATACACATATAATTATTAGATGTTACCATTTGTCTTTCATTGATTAGTTAGGACAATTAGTTAGTTAGTTTGTTGTAGCTTGTATAAATACTAGTTTTATTTTTTAGTTTAAGTTAGACTACTCAGTTGTAACTGTGAGAAACTCTTCTCCTTTATATTCTTTTGTATAAGCTATAGTTTGCTTACTTTGCCGATAATCTGATTGAATAAAGGAATTCATCATGGTATTAGAGCAGGCTTTATCCAAGTATTTCTTCATCTCTCTTTAGATCCTAAATTAGGTATAGATACAATAATAGAGATAAGGATTTTTGCTGAATCTTTTTTATCATGGCTATTGCTTTTGATCTAACAATAAATTATCAATATTACAGATCAAAATAAGATAATTTTGGTATGTTGATAGGTAATCTAGTTTGCAATGGTAGTAACTGTATTTCATAAAGCAAATATGTCAAACTAGCATTAGGCACAAAGATGGAAATTAGCCTCATAGATGGTTCAATTGAGAAACCAAATTCTAATTCTCTTGATTTTGTGAAATGGAATAGATGTGACTACATTATTGGGTGCTAGATCTTGAATTGACTAATGACTTAACACAAAATTTCTTATATACTACTTCTACTTATGAACAATATGGTGTTGCAAATGGACCATTGATCTTCTAAATTCAACATGAAATAGCTAATATGTGTTAGGGAAATCAGCTTGTTAGTGTTTACTTTACTAAGCTGCATAAGTTTTGGGATGAATTAGTGAATTGCATGCTCTCCTTTCTTGCAAATGTAGAAGGTTTAATTTTTATATGTATGCTTCAAAAGAGAGAATTGCTAAGTTTGAGTTACACAATAAGTTGGTATATTTTTTTATGGGATTGAATGAAGCTTATGAGGGGATTTGAAACCAAATTTTTTCAATGGAGCCTTTACCATCAATAAATAGAGCATATTACTTGGTTTAGCAAGTAAAGAAGCATAGATAAGTTCTTGGATCCTTAAGTAATGAAGTGGAAGTTTCAACTTATGTCTCTAACAAAGTTGTTGGGAATTATGGAAAACTTAGGATAGATAGGAAAAAAAAATCCAAGAAAAGCCTATTTTGCAAACACTACAAAAATGAAGGCCATATCATTGATACATGTAATCAATTAGTGGGTTTCCCTGATTGGTACAATGGTAAGAGGATTACTATGAAAGGAAATCAAAGCAATTTAGCATCCTTTTGTTAGAACTAGCTGGACTCTCCTTTTGATCAATTATTGTCATCTAATGCTATGACAGAACAAGTGAGTTCTTCAAAGATTGTTCATAGGCAATTAATTCAGAGCATTTGCTAGGAGATGTTTCAAGTCATAAAGGAAAGAGATGACTCCACAGCAATAGTGAATGTCGCATATGTAGGTTACATTGACACTTCTTTGTGTTTTACTTCAATTAGTAATAATTTAGCATTTTGGATAGAAGATACAGGAGCAATTGATCATATGACACCCTTTTATCATCTGCTTTATGACATTAAACACTTAGCTACACCAATTGTAATTCATCAACTAGATGGATCTTCATTAACTGGTAAAGAAACAATCTCAAACCAACTTGTTCTGTCCAATGTTATTTTTGTTCCTTAATTCATCTATAGTCTCTTATTAGTATAGAAACTTATGAAAGAACATTCTTTTCATGATATCTTTGATCAAACCTCTTGCAAATTTTAGGACTTAAAGTGTAATAAGTTGGTGGCTTTAGCTTAAGCAAAGAAAGGGTTATGTGTACTATGCTCTAATCTAGTAATAATGTTGTTTTTTACAGCAGTTTACTTCCTCCTATTGTCTCTAGTACAAGTAACAATTCAGTGCATTTGATCTATAATTGGTTAGGACTTATGTCCATGTCCAAGTTGCAGCATTTACAATTGTGCCAATGCTTAAAGTTTGATGATTTCTTGTGTAACACCTGTTAAGAAGGCAAATTTCATTGTTTACCTTTCACTATTATCTCTTTTGCTTTTGAATTAATACATTTCTATGTTTACGATCCTTATCACGTGGCTTCATTGAGTGCTACTGATATCAGGCAAGTGCACCTATCAGTTTTAATATAACGGATGTGAGTCTGAGTCAATTTCTCAAAGACTTCGAGTACTAATATTAACCTTAGCTCTATTATCTAACCGGAAAATTGTAATGGGTTGAATGAATTAAAAATGCTGAAATTAACAAACTAAACTAATTATGAGACTTAATTAAGCAATTTAGAAAGCAATAAAACTAAGAACAACTTCAAGTATACAATAACGTATTTAGGAATTATTTCCCCTAGTGTTTAACATGTAATCACTTAAAATATATTCAATTCAGTTTCTATTATTCTTGACCGGAGGGATTCATAATTAAAGTTAATACCTTTCTCAAGCATATTAACCCTAATCCTAAATTATTTACCGAAATCTCTTCACTTAGTAATATAACTTAGAATTGCATTAATGTATAATGAATTCTCACACAAATAATTAACTTTCCGGAAGAAACACGTATCTTATCTCTAAGTATACATGTAATTCTCTCCAATTATGCCTAGATCTTATTATACATGTAATTTTTCAATCATCATGCATAATATCATAAATTGATACTCTAGAATTATCAATCAACAATTAAACAACATAATTGAATCAAGAAAAGATAGAAACTTTATTGAAATTTATAAATTAACCCAAGAGTCACATGAAACCCTAGGTTCCATAATCCTAAATACACGAATTCTAAGCTATCATAATGAATCCAAAAACGAGTTCCATCAAAAACATAAAATAAAACATGAAAAACCCCTTTGGTTGATGAAAAATCTCTCCAATCTTGAAGTTGGTGTTGCTCTCGCCTTTTTCTTCTCCTCAAGTCTCTTCTCTTCTCTCGTGTCTCCTCCGTCTTCTTTAATGTCTCTTATGTCTTTTTCCCCTCATATGTCCTTTTATATATGTATTATAAGGATTCTGTTTTTATCACCAAACACGGCTTGGGACATGGCCGTGTCCCCAGGTTGTGTAACTTTCTGACCTTAGCAAATTTTTCTGGATAGACACAACCTGGAGACATGGCCATGGCCCAGACTGTGTAACTTCAAAACTTCAAAACTTCATAACTCTTTCATTTGAACTCTGAATTGAGTGAAACTTGATACCTTTTCTTCGTTTTCAATCTTAGAACGCATTTAAACCTTGAAATCAAAATTTCACTCAATTAAGTATCAATTTCTTTAAAGAAAACCAAAAATGTAAGGGAAATACTATAAAATCACCATGTGAAATATGTTTAAAATCAGAGTTGTCAGCTACTAAGTATGTTCTTACTATTGTAGATGATTTTACTAAAACAACATGGACCTATTTTATGCATCACAAATATCAAACTTGTTTGCTTCTTAAGCATTTCATTTATTATATAAAGAACCACTTCTCTACTATTCCTAAATTTATTAGAATAGACAATGGGGGGAGAGTTCACGTCTAAAGCTTGTTAAGACCTTTTTCATCGTCATGGCATCTTACACTAACATACCATACCATATACTCCACAACAAAATGGAAGGGTTTAGAGAAAACGTCATCATTTGATTGAAACCTCAAGAGCACTTAGAATCTATGAAAATTTACTGAAAGAATTTTAGGGGTAATGTGTTCTTACGATCACTTTTCTAATAAACAAGATGCTAATATTTGTTCTTGGTTGGAAGTCAACATATGAGATGCTTTTCCATAAACAGCCAGATTATAGTAATATCAAAGTGATGGGGTGCTTATGCTATATTGTAAGGCTTTCAGCTAAGCTTAACAAGTTTAATCTAAAAGGGGTTAAGTTTGTGTTTCTTGGTTACGCTAATAGCCAAAATGGGTATAGAGTGTATAATCTTAATACCAAGCAAATTGTGGTTAGTAAAGATGTAGTGTTCCTTGAGGATATTTTTCCTTTCAAATGACATTCTACTTCTATTGAATCAGATTGTGGTAATCTTTCCTTTAGGCCTTTTCCTCATCCTTCCATTGAAACACCTTTGCTTTATCCTACTGTTACACTTAGCATACGTATTGATTCTTCTTCTTTTGGTCTTCCTTCCAAGCATTTTGCTTTGTTTTAGTCCCTTGCTAATATTGTTGTAGATATTATCAATAGTCCAACACACTCCTCTTGCTATTCAAAGGTCTATTAGAGTGAAACATATACCTCATTGGTTGCAAGATTTTATGCATAGTGCCAGCTGTAATCCTGATTTGCTTGCCGATGCCACTACTAGTACTTCATTTCTTCTCTATTATGATGATTCCTCTTCCCAATTATCTAGTGTTAAATATCCTTTGTTTCATTTTACTTCTTTTTTTATCCCATTCCCCTAAATTTGTTACTTTACTTGCCAATTTATTGACTATAAAAGAGTCATCTAATTATTTTCTAGTAAAACAACAAGAGTAGGTAGATGCTATACAAAAAAGAACTTAGTACTCTTGAAGCAAATGAAACATGGGAACTTACTTCCTTATCTAATGGTAAAAAAGTTATTGATTGTAGATGGGTTTATAAAGTGAAGTATAGGTCGGATCGTAGCGTAGAGAGATATAAGGCTAGATTTGTAGCTAAAGGTAATACACAAGTTGAAGGCGAAGACTTTCATGATACTTTTTCCCTTGTAGCCAAGTTGACTACCATGAGAATCTTGTTAGCTATAGCTATTGTCAATTCTTGGCCCTTATATCAAATTGACATATATAATGCTTTTCTACATGGAAGTTTAGATAAGGAAATTTATATGGTTCCCCCCTAAAGGATACACTTAAGCTAAGCCACATCAAGTTTGTAGGCTAAAGAAGTCTTTATATGGGCTTAAATAAGCATCTAGACAATGAAATTGAGAAATATCTAAGTCCTTAACTTTTTTTGGGTCTAGTCAACCCATTCATGGTCGTGCTTTGTTTATTAAAGATTGTAATTAAGGCTTTGTTGCTATATTGTTGTACGTGGATGACATTCTAATAACTGGCTCTAGTGATACACTTATAGCATCTTTAAAGACTCATTTGCATACAATTTTTATTATCAAAGACCTTAGTTTTGCTCATCATTTCTTAGGGCTAGAGATTTGTAGAATTACTGGCGGTTGTTTGTTGAACCAAAGAAAGTATATTTTGGATTCACTTAAGGACATTAGACTCACTAT
The DNA here is from genome assembly GCA_024138015.1 of Lumnitzera littorea. NCBI lineage: Eukaryota > Viridiplantae > Streptophyta > Magnoliopsida > Myrtales > Combretaceae > Lumnitzera > Lumnitzera littorea. Next base: position 67,323,717 of record JAMXBB010000008.1, read on the forward strand.
TGCTTGGCTTGCTAAAGTTCCATTATGAAGTGGGCTTTGACTTCATTTTGATGATGGGGTTCCTACATAAAATCTAATCGCTTTTTGCTGTTTGATAGACAAGTTGTCATACATTAGTCATACTAGACTTGATATCAGTTTTGCAGTTCACTATTTAAGTAAGCATAGGTCTCATTCTAAGGACATTCATTTTCAAGCAGCTCTTACATGTAGTGCGATATCTTAAAGGAACTTTTTCTTTGGGATTATTTTATCTAGATCAGAATTATCTTGTTTTGCAAGGCTTTTTTTACCCCAATTAGGCTACTGATATGTTAGATAGGAAGTCTATAAGTGGTTATGGTATCATGCTTGAATTGGCTTCGGTTTTGTGGAAAACTAAGAAATAAAATACAATTTCAATATCTTCCATAGAAGCTGAGTATAGAAGTCTTACTAACACAGCTAAGGAAGTAATTTAGACATCTTATATTTTAAGATATTTGAAGGTTGCTATTCAACTTCCTATTTAGCTGCAATGTGACAATAAATCCATCATTTTGATGGCTGCAAATCCTTATCATCATGCATGAACAAAACACCTTGATATAGACATTCATTTTGTCAGGTACGTATTTCTTCAAGTCTTCTTTATGTAGATTATATTCCTTCCAAGTCTTAACTTGCTTATATGTGCACAAAATCTCTTCTTGAATCACAATTGCTATTGTTACTATCCAAGTCGAGGCTTGCATCAACACTAACTTGGGTGGCGGGGCTTTGACTGGTCAGGACAATTAGTAAGTTTGCTATAGCTTGTATAAATATTGGTTTTATTTTTCAATTTAAGTCAGACTGTTTAGTTGCAACTATGAGAAACTCTTCTCCTTCATATTCTTTCATTTGAGTTGTAGTTTGCTTGCTTTCTAGCCAATAATATGATTGAATGAAGGAATTCATAAAAAATTTGAGGCAATTTACATAAGGCATTATTTTTCCTTAATTTTAATGGTTAAGGTTTCAAGGAGTAAACATATGGTTTTTTTCTTTCATGAATATGGTTCAAATATATTTTCTTAATAGTTTCATACATCTTTTCCATCTTCCTATAATATTTCATTGAGATGGATGTCAAGGATCGATCTCCTAACAATTCGTATATGATCACAGTTTGTGGATATGCTTCTATCTTTTATGATATTTTATTGAGGATATATAATAATTATTATCATGAAGATGGAGAAATAGATATCGAAGATTGGTTATACCACTTGACTTTTCTCTTGCCTTTGATATTTGATTTTGCATTCAGTTACCATAAAAGAAGGCTTATTGTTAATGTGCTTTTCAAATAGGATGAATTGACACATAAAAGGAATTTGTTTTGATTATGCTCACAAATTTGGATACTATGAATAAGGTTTTATCAATAACTTTTCAATATTATTTTGGTTTTTATTTGTAACCTATTCCATAAGCTTTCTTTATGAACGTTGAAGAACATGGATCATAATGATGCTTTTGCTTTTTTATTTTTCTTTTGTGAATCTTGTCTATTGATTCAAGATAAATTGAAATAATGCGTTCTAAAGTGACCTCTACTATCTAAGTTTATTTTGAAATATTTGGACATTGGGTTAAAAATTTGTATGAAATATCTATATTTATGCTAATAACAATCAACCTAAAGGGAGTTTATTATTTAGCTAAATGATGATATATGATAATAAATATGTGATAACTTCGGTTTCATGCATATGATTTGTCAACAAAAAGGAAGGCTTGTTGGGAGAATTATTTTATCAATATTATGATGCATTCCACTCTGGATACCATTGTTGATAGGAATCAAGCCACTAGACATTTGACTTGAGCTTGAGGTCGAGGACTTGAAAGTATGGTAAGGTGGATTCTCTCTTTGCGACCAACATCTAAAGAGTTCGAGCTGCAACAGTTTGCCACCTATTGCTCTATCCAAGCCGAACTCTCCCATGCTTCAATAGTTAATAACTACTAACATTAGATGCACTCAGACAATAGCTTAGCTTGCTCGACTACTACCTCAGTTGACCTAAATCTGAACTGCTTAGAGCATGCCCGAGCTGAATTCACTCCAAAAGAATCATCAGCTTAGCTTGGCATCACTACATGACAACAACTAGGTTAATCGTTTATGTTTTGTCTATTTTTGCTAGAAGTCCTTCCTCTAGCTACCAACTACGTATCCAAACACCTATGTGATAGGCTCTTCCATGTAGGACGAATACGCTTTTCTTGATTTTTCATCTATACCCCTTAACAATCCTTCTACATTACATATTTTAGACAGTATTCTTTTAGTCATTTCCATTTATAGTAGTTGCCCTAATATTTTAGGTATAAATATTCTTGTAAATGCAGCAGCAAACATGGTTGTCATATCTCTCAATATAGAATATACTTCATTTTCATAAGCATTCACTTTGCTTATCCTACTCTTATCCTAACCCTTAAGCAAGGCTAGATGGTAAGTACCCTCATTGAGTTAACTTATATGCCATATTAAGTTAAGTCGTAAGTCTACAAAGGTCCTTAGTGCGTCACATCCTTGGATTCATTCGTGGTTTACTTGTTTTACTTCATCGTTTTTTGTGTATTTCCATCCTTGTTTTCAAGTTTTCTACAAGATTGGACCTACCCTTAATATAGTTGCCCTTAGCATGCCCTATTATCTTGATATGAGAGTAGAGACTCATAGTGGGTAAGTTGTTATTTAGTTTCAATTATTACCTTATAATGTGTGGTATTGGTTGTAATAGAGTGAGCTATGGTTGTATTAGTGATAACTATGAGTGTTTAAGTTAGTAGAAGGCGTAGTGGGTTGCTATTGCATGTACTTTGTTGTACTCTATTTTGAGTAGTGAAAACAATGCAAGTAGTGATTCTATGTTTGCTGTAAAGTAGTAAGTTAAGTGTTTAGGAACCATACATGTGTTCTTCTATATAAAGCATTATGTTGCGTAAAGGATGACTAATTCAAGTGTAAGAGATGATAATAGTAGCATTATCCACAATGGTTGACAACCCTAGAATAATCCTAGAAATACTAATGAGTGGTTTGATGAAATGGCCAACTTGATAGTTGACCTAACCAAAGCTATTAATGCGTTAGCCTTTCAACCTACTGATGCTATTCAGAATGCTCCTTGAGCTACTTAGCCTACGAGAGGATAGATCTCAGCTTGACAAAATTGAGGTGAAAGAGTAGGAGAGCATATGAGGAGAAGGATTGACTTGGGGGAAGTAAATGAAGAGGACAAAGAAGAAGAGTATGTTAAAATAGAAGAATGAGCTTAAGTACACCAAGCTACTAATCTTGTGAAGCTTCAAATTTCGAACTTTAATGGTTTTGGAAATGCTGATAACTATCTCTACTGGGAAGAGAAAGTGAAATGAGTCTCTAACTACTACTAGTATCAGGACTATGGGAAAATGAGAGTTACTGCTGTAAAGTTCTCAAGATATGCTGTGATGCAGTGGAGAAAATCCTAGACCATGAGAAGGAGAGAAGTATACAAAGAGGTTAACACCTAGCTTGAGATGAAAAAATAGATTATTGTTGGATACCTACTTACAAGATACTTTTGCTTGACTCCAAGAGTTGAGATAAAGAAGCCAAACTATTGATCAGTATGTTCGAGAATTCCAGATGCTTATGATCTGTATGAAGTAGATGAACCTTTAGCCTGAACATTTTCTAGATTCCTTACTGGTTTGAGGTATGATATTTGAGACATAGTGAAATTATAGCATTTTATCGTGTTGGATAAAGCCCTCACAATTTCCCAACAAGTAGAGAGACAAAGGAAGAATAGGTCAAGCCAACCTTTAATGGTTTAACCATCAACTTGAGTGGAGCAATAGCTAAGCTCCCCAAAGCTCTAACCCTAGTAGAAGAGCTAAGGTAGTGATTGAACTAAAGGGTCGCCCTACGAACCAAGAGTAGCTAAAGAGTACTTATGAGAAAGGGTAAGGATCTAAGAGGAAGATGAGCCATATCAAGTGTTTTAAGCGCCAAGGATTAAGGCACATGGTTGATCAATACTTAATAAGACTAACTACGATCATCAAGGGAGATACCTTAAACATTGAAGTAAACAGCAAGATGAAGAACTTATGGAGAAAAGAGAGTTAAAGGAAGAAGCTAAGGGTAATGACAAGCTAGTTGAGGAAGATGTTTTTGTTGAGGATTTAGATAGGCTAACCTTAATTGTCAAAAGAACAATGAGCATTGAACCATTAGTTGAGGAAGAGCAACGCGAGAACTTATTTCACATCACCTACAAGGTGATCGAGCTAGTATGTCCACTTATAGTAGATAGTGAGAGCTACACCAATGTAACATCTGCCGACCTAGTTAAGAACCTTAAATTGCTAACTATTTTACATCCAAGGCCATAAAAATTGCATTGGCTAAATGAGAAGGAAGCATTATACATTACTTAGTAAGTATTGTTGTGGATCACCATTAGTAACTATTTTTCTGAAATTCTCTCTAACGTACTTGCTCAAGGATTAAAGAAAGCCTTGATTTTAAGTTGTGCCAAGCTCCGAGAAACTATTAAAGTTAACATGCTAACCTTTCTATTGATTAAGCGACTATTAGAGTTAAAGGAGTAAATTGTACTACCCTTAGAGATCAAAGAGCTATTAGATGAGTATGCAAACTTGTTTTTTGAGTAGTTGTCCAAAAGTTACCCCTTCTTTGAGGCATTGAACACTGAATTGACTTAATACTTGATGCTCTTCTACCAAACAAACCAGCTTATCAAATGAGCCTTGAGCAAGCTATCGAACTCCAAAGGTAAGTGAACGAATTGTTAAAGAAAGGGTATGTAAGAGAAAGTTTCAACCCTTACGCTATGCCTACATTACTTATGCCAAAGAAGAATGGTACTTGGCGAATGTGTGTAAATAGTAGAGCTATGAACAAGATCACAATCAAGTATAGGTACCCCATTCTAAAGTTAGATGATATAGTAGATGAATTGAATGGTACCTGAGTGTTTAGGATACCACTAGATTCGTATAAGGCAAGGTGATGAATGGAAAACTACCTTCATGACACAACATGTTTGTATGAGTGGATGGTCATGCCTTTTAGGTTATCAAATGCCCCAAGCACTTTTATGTGATTGATGAACCATGTTCTAAGGGACCTAATTGGAAAATGTGTTATGGTCTACTTTACTAACATCTTTGTCTACAATGTCGACCTAGCAGGCCACACTAACCATCTTCGAGCAATTTTCGATGTCCTCGGAGTAGAGAAATTATTTGAAAATTTGAAGAAGTATTGTTTCTGCCAAGAAGAGGTGATTTTCTTTTGTTACGTTTTTAGTAGAAGAGGATTGAAAGATGATGAAGAGAAATTTTGAGCCATCATTGAGTAGCCAACTCCATCCGCTTGTGTTGAGGTGAGGAGTTTCCGTAGATTGGCTTCCTTTCACCACCATTTTAGTCAAGACTTTAGTTGAACAGTTGCATCCCTTACCAAGCTAACAAAGAAGAATGTAGAGTTTAAGTGGGGAGAGAAAGAGGAGAGGAGTTTTATTGAGGTGAAAGTGAGGTTGATCTCTACCTTATCTTGGCCTTACCAAATTTTGAGAAAGTGTTGGAATTAGAATGTGATGCATCAAGTGTCTAAATCAAAGTTGTATTGATGTAAGAAGGTTGACCTGTTACCTATCATAGTGAAAAGCTCAAGGGAGCACAATTAAACTACTTTATGTATAATAAGGAGCTCTTAGCATTGATCTAAGCATTCATGTATGGCAACACTATCTATTGCCGAAAGAATTTGTTGTATATATTGACCATGAGTTCTTGAGATATTTGAGGAGCCAATCAAAGCTATTGAAGAGACAAGCCTAATTTATTGTGATTAAATACAAATAAGGCAAGACTAACGTTGTTGCAAACACCTTATCTATAGGACATGTTCTTCTCTCTAAACTATAGACTCGACTACTAGGTTTTGCGATAATTAAAGAACAGTACTTGATATGAATCGTTGAGAAGAGGTGATACAAGGCTACCAATATCACATGAACTAGGGATAGGTTCAAAGCTTAAGTTGGTTCGAAAGCCAAATAAGGTTAAGTAGGGGTTATTGTACGTTAATGGTGGATATGATGTACAAACGCCCTATATAAGCTCAGGTTGCACTTAATATTATGCACAAGTATGACTTGAGGGCACTTGCCATTAATCTACACTTACAATAGACTAGATAAGAGTAAACGAGAGTAAGCAAGGGATACTTAGCTCACAAGGGAAAGTATGTATGAAATTCAACATCACTCATTCATGTGGCTATTATATATTACAAGTATTTATATGGCCCAATTAGGGCATAGGTTGATATAAATAACAAAAAGATTCTTATTAGAAACAGAAAGGAATAAATTACAAGGGTAAAGTCATTAATAAACAAAAAGGAATATTCAAGTACAAATAGGATAGTACAGATTTTAGGAAGAAAAAAAAGGCACGCATCAACTGTCTAGTCTATGGTCTTGATGATATTGCTTGCCGAATGATGTTAAGTAAGTGCACCCTATCAAATTGCAATAGTGGATTAAGTCTAAGTATTGATCCATCAAGGACTTTGACTATTAATACTCCCTATATCTCTTTATCTAACATACAAATTCAAGTTTGATAAATTAATTGTAGTCTTTAATAAATTAACACTAATCAAGAATTATTTAAGAACTTAAACAAGAAAGCAATAAAAGTATAAACCATTTCAAGATTTGCAAACCATATCTTGATCTTTGCTTCCCCTAGATCTAACATGTGATTTCCCTTAAAAATAATCTAATTTATTCTTTAATCTTTCTTGACCAGGAGAACTTTTTACTAAAGTTTATCACTTTCTGATGTTAATTACCCTAAAATCTCAATAGCTTGACCTAAAATCTCATTATTACACAACAAATTCTTTATGCTTTAATTCAAAATTCCAGAAAGATCTTACAAATTATCTCTAATCTTGCAACGATCCTCATCAACTATGCTTAGATCTAATCTTATAAGAAATCTCTCGATTCTCTTATAAGATATCAAATTCTAGATTACTACCCTCGAAAAAAATAATCTAAATCATGAAGCATACATAATTGAATCAAGAAAAGACTAAAGAATTAATTAAATTTAATGAAAAATCATATCACGAGTAGATCTAGATTTCACAAAACCTAGTTACCAAAGTTTTACTCTCTACACATCATAAAGCACTAAGCTAAAATCAAAGAGTAGAGAAAAATAGATGAAAGAATCATGAAATCTAAAGTAGTTCAAATCTTGAAGTCTTCTTTTTATCTTGCTTTCTTAAGTGTTCTTGCCTTGAAAAACTATCAAAAAGTTGTGTTAAAAGTTCTCTCTAAAACCAAATCCTAACAAGGCTTTATATAAGAAGTGATAAAAAAAAAAAAATAGGTCGACTGCAATTGATACAACCGGGGACACGACCGTATCCACTGGTTATGTCCTTGATTGTGATTAAACATAGTCATCATTTGATCATCCCCTTAATACATACTTTATTTTGGAAGGTTTCAAATATACTAAATTTATATTATTAATTAAGCACATTATTTAAAGACAATTGTATTGGCAAAGGGAAAGGATCTTACTCTTTTAACAGACCAAGATTGATCCATATTGACCAAGATCAATCCATATCGACCAAGATCGTCTCATGTTGGTAGCAAGAAAGAACCTTGCTCTTTTAAAGAACCAAGGTCAATCCATACCAATTTATTCTTTAAGTTTGCTTTTGCATTGGCAGTAGAATTTAACCTTGCTCTTCTGATAGACCAAGGTGAATTCTTACCAATTTTGCCTTTTTGTTATTGATTATTCATGTAATTTTTATCATTTTCTTCCTCCAACTATTTCAAGTTATCAGGGGTTTCTCAAAAGACAAACTTCATTTGTTTATTTACTAAGAATTATAGGACTCTAAAAATTTTTAAGAGAAAACTATATATCAAAGTAAGCTTCAAAAATAATCGTAAGTAACCCCTAACTAGTGATGTTGCTCTAGTCTCAAGTCCTTAAAATCTTAGGCTAAATAATCCATAAATTTACTCCACAAAGGTGTCACCTATCAACTCTAGCATTGTATAATTCATCCATCAAAGATCAAGTATTCAAATTACAATACCATCCATTGGAAGTTGTTAATTTCTAACATAATTGCAAGTCAACTAAAATAATTTGATTAAATGCTAAAAAAAAAGATTGGTTTCCTAAGTAGCAAAAGTTTCTATAAGTTTCTTTATCCTCTTCCCCACTCTTAAAACCATACATTGTCCTTAATATACGAATTAAGTCACATAATGGAAAATATATCAATCAAAACAATCATGGGTAAGACGATATAAAAGTAAGTAAGGAAAACTAATACTCCCTTGTAATTTGAGTACACAATTCACAATCTAAGAAGTTTGAAGTCATAATGTCCAAAGACCATTTACAAATAGAGCTTCTAAGTTCCATTTCCAAGACTTTGCAATAGAACTTCAACATGAGCTTCAAGGTTCCTAGACCAATGCCTTGCAACATAACTCACTTGAAACTAAGTCTATGAATAACCAATATAAATGAATCAAGAAAAAAAAAAAAGAAAAGATATCAAGCAACCTCATCTACTCCACAATCCTCTAAGTCAAAGGCATCATCCATAACTTCATCCTCGTCCTCTTCATATTCTTCATCCTCCTCCTCTTCCTTAACAACTTCTTCTTTTAAACTTAAAGCTTAGTTTGTGGTGCCATGGTCCTATTCAAAAGAAAAGAAAATTTAAGTCACTATTTTATTGACCAAAAGCTTCATCACACTTAGAACAAAGAACTATACCAAAATCATAATCAAGTGTAGCCTATCAAATTATAGTAGTGGATTAAGTCTAAGTATAGATCCCTCAAGGATTTTGACTACTAATACTCATTAGATCTCTATTATCTAACCTACAAATTCAATATTGAGAATTTAAAGAATCCAAATTAATAGCAGCAATTGCTAAATTAACACTAATCAAGAATTATTCAAGAACATAAACAAGAAAGCAATAAAATAATTGTTCTTGTAATCATTGTATTAATCACTCTAGGTTATGGATTAGTGTAGTTTAGTTAACAATTAGAGTCTTAATAATTGATCACTTAGTAAATTTGATTGCTAGATAATAGGAAAATTATTAAGTACTAATGTTTGAGTCATTTTCCTAGTAGAGATAACCCTATACTCATCCGTGATAAAAAAAAAAAAAAGAAGATAAATACACTTACCCGTCGAACCGAATTAAGGATAAAATATAGGTTTATAAATTGTAAAACTCGGAAGCTTTAAAAAGCGACGATTAAGTTTTTAGCACCGTTGCTGAGAAAAATCGGCATCATCATTAGGAACATTAGGATTCCTGTTCTTCTAGCCTTTGTTTTTCTTTTTATTATTGTTAGTAGTTTAGTCAAAATACTTGTGCTCATATTTGATTATTTAGTGAATTACAGTTTATACCACGAAGCAACACTACTAATTTAGCTAACTTCAATCCTAAACCTGAGAGAACACTTAGAAGTAACTTAAAGAATGTTCGAGAGTATTTTGAGAAGCAAGCATCAGCTAGTAAGGAAGTAAGAGCATAAGAAACATTGAGATCCAAAATGAATAATCCAGATCAAAACACCGAGCCGTTAGTAGGAAATCAATTCTTAAATCCAAATGATGGTATCCAAGGTAATCCACCATTGATTTTGGACCCACATCTTGAGGGAAATCGGAATGTAGTATGAGCGAGAAACAAGCTAAGAGTAAATTTGCCTGTGGCTTTAAGGATAATGTTAGATTATTGTAGGCCTAACCTAGATCGAGCTAGTATTAATATAGCTTGGCCTAGAGTTCAAGCCAATACATTTGAAATCAAGCCGAGTATCATTCAAATGATCCAATAATGTGTTCAGTTTGATAGGTTCTATGATGAAGACCTCAATAACCATTAGCAGCAGTTCTTAGAGATATGTGACACATTCAAGATAGGTGGAGTTTCTAAGGATGCTATTAGACTTAAGCTATTTTCGTTTTCATTAAGGTCCAATGCAAAGTAGTGGCTCAATTTTATGCCACAGAATTCCATTAATACTTGGCAAGAAATGGCTAAACTATTTATGAGAAAATATTTCCACCTTCAAGGATAGCTAAGCTAAGGGCAAATATTTCTTCTTTCAGTCAAATGGATTCAGAGACTATATGAAGCATGGGAAAGGTGGAAGGAGTTGTTAAGAAAATGTCCTCCTCATAGTCTTTCGAATTGGCATCAAGTTCAGGCATTCTATAATAGATTGAACTACACCACCAAGCTGGAGGAAGCTTTAACCATAAGTTACCTGAGCAATTCATTCAATTGTTTGAAGACATGGCCAATAATCATTATCAATGGTCATCTGTAAGAGCAAGAAAGAGAAAGTCAGCGGGAAAACATGAATTCGATGCTACTTCCGCTTTAGCACATAAGGTGGAAGTGTTGACAAGGAAGCTGGATAGCTTCACAATAGGTTAGAACAAGGCTTTGGCACTTCAGATTTAAAGTTGCCTAAAACTTTAGTGATGGATCATGCGGAAGAGGTCAACTACATAGGGAACTTGATTAGACCTAGGAATGATCCTTTCAGCAACACCTACAACCCGGGTTGGAGAAATCATCCAAATTTCTGATGAGGCAACAACACTGGTTAGAGTTCTAATATGCAACCTCCTAGATTTCAAAAACAAATGCTACCTTCTCAAGGTAACCCAATGTCCATTGAGGAAATGTTGGCTCAATACATCAAGACCTTTGAGAACCACCACCAAGCCATAGAAGTAGCCTTAATAAATCAAGGAGCCTCAATACATAACTTAGAAAATCAACTTACGTAGATTTCTAAGATCTTATCCAAAAGAGCTCCTGGATTGCTACCGAGCAACATGGAGATAAACCTTAAGGAGTACGTTAAGGCTATGACTCCTAGAAGTGGTAAGGAGTTACAAACTTTTGAGACGATCGAAGAAAGTGGAAAAGAAGTTAAGGCCACGAATGGGGATCAGCTAGTGAATAATGGATCACCAGAAGAGAAAGTTTTACCAATAGCACCTAAAGAATATAAGCCACATTTGCCATACCCTTCTAGACTAAGGAAAGATAAGGATGACAACCATTGTAAGAAGTTTTTGGAACTCTTCAAGCAGTTGTACATTAACCTTCCTTTGGTGGAAGATTTGGGCCAAATGCCTAAGTATACAAAATTTTTTAAGGAGCTTCTTTCCAATAAGAGAAAATTAGAGGAACTTTTTACTGTTATCCTAGGTGGAGAATGCTCTGCAATTCTTATGAACAAGTTACCTAGGAAACTCAAAGATCCTAGTAGCTTTATTATCCCTTGTTTGATAAGAGACCTTCCAATAGAGAAGGCATTGGCAAATCTTGGAGCCAGCATAAATTTGATGCCCTATAGTTTGTTCAAGAGATTAAATTTGAGGGAGCCCAAAAGTACTCGAATGAGCATCTAGTTAGCAGACAGATCCATGTGGTTCCTAAAAGGACTAGTGGAAGATGTTTTAGTTAAAGTACGTGACTTTATTTTTCCTATAGATTTTGTAGTATTGGACATAAATGAGGATATCAAGGCTCTACTCATATTGGGAAGACCATTCTTAGCAATTGTAGGTGTTGTGATTGATGTCAAGAATGGGAAGCTAGTCCTTTAGGTTGAAAACGAGGAAATGGTGATCAAAATGCTCAACATCTTTCAAAAATCAATGAGCGATGATGATGAATGCTTTGCTATTGATTCGTTTGACTTTATCGTTTCTGAGTTTTTGCAAGATATCTTGAGTAAGGATCCTTTAGAGTTATGCTTGGTAAAAGAAATTGAGGTAGATGAAGTGGAAGAAGTGAAAGAGATGATCACTTAGTTAGAGGTATGTAGTACATAAGTGAAGAATTTCGGGATGGAAGAGATTGACAGGAGTTTGATTACTCATATAAAGCCTTCGATTGAGGAGCCCCCTAACTTAGAAATGAAATAATTGCCCACTTATTTAGAATATGCTTTTCTATTTGAAGATTCTTAGCTATCGGTGATCATATCATCAAGGCTAGATTCTTATCAAAAAGAAAATTTTTTATCAGTTCTTAAAGAACATAAGAGGGCAATTGCATTGAAGATATTAGACATCTAGGGAATTAATCCCTCATTTTGTACACATAAAATTTTGATGGAGGATGAATGTAAATCAATAGTGCAACCTAAAAGGAGAATGAATCCTAACATGAAGGAAGTCGTTAAGAAAGAGGTAGTGAAGCTGATAAATGTAGGACTCATCTACCCAATATTAGATAGTCCATAGGTGAGTCTAGTTTAGGTAGTTCCAAAGAAGGGCAGCATGATAGTAGTAGCAAACGAGAAGAATAAGTTGATACCAATGCGTACTATGACTAGTTAGAGAGTATGCATTGATTACAAGAAACTCAATGACATTACAAGGAAAGACTACTTTCCATTACCCTTTATTGATTAAATGCTGGAGAGATTAGTGGGTCATGAATACTACTGTTTCCTAAATGGGATGTCTAGTTATTTTTAGATTCTGATAGCTCTAAAAGACTAAGAGAAGACTATCTTTACTTACCCTTATGGTACTTTTACATACTGTAGAATGCCGTTTGGACTATGTAACGCACTTGCCACTTTTCGGCGTTGTATGATGGCTATTTTTGGAGATTTAGTAGAAGATGTGCTGGAAGTCTTTATAGATGATTTTTTCGTGTTTGGTAATACATTTGGTGGATGCCTTACAAATTTACAAAGGGTTCTATAGAGGTGTGAAGAAACGAACTTAGTTCTCAACTAGGAAAAGTGCCATTTTATGGTATAGCAAGGCATTGTGTTAGGACACAATATATCAAACAAAGGCATCGAAGTAGATAAGGCAAAGATAGAAGTGATATCAAGGTTACCACCACCATTATCTATGAAGGCTATGAGAAGCTTTTTGGGACATGTTAGATTTTATTGGCGATTCATTAAGAACTTCTCTAAGATAGCAAGGCCATTGATGAAGCTCCTTGAGAAAGGTGTACCATTTAGAGGCTTTTAACATTTTGAAAGAAAAATTGACTAATGCTCCAATCATGGTAGTTCTTGACTAGACCATGTCGTTTGAATTAATGTGTGATGTAAGTGACTCAATAGTAGGAGCAGTATTGGGGTAAAGAAAAGACCAACACTTTCAATCGATATATTATGCTAGCAAGACACTCACTCCAACTTAAGTGAATTACACCACAAACTGAGAAAGAATTGTTAACGATTGTTTTTTCATTTGACAAATTTTGGCCCTATCTAATTCTCTTGAAAGTGAATGTTTATACCGATCACCTAGCTTTAAGATACCTTTTTCTAAATTTGACACGAAACTTCGGTTGATCCATTGGGTACTATTGCTACAAGAATTTGATTTAGAAATAAGGAACAAGAAGGGGCCGAAAATTTGGCTACAGACCATTTGTCTAGGTTGGATAATCCACATCTGGAAGAATTGGATGAGGATGACATTAATGATAAATTTCCCAAAGAAAGCTTGTTTTCCATTTGCACAATAGCAACCCATAACGTTCCATGGTTTCTTGATATAGCAAATTATTTGGTTGGGAAGGTTTTACAGCAAGATTTGGATCACTACAAGAAAAAGAAGTTTTTCTCGGAGTTAAAACATTACTTTTAGGAAGATCCTTTTCTTTTTCAAGTGTATGCTGATTAGATTATCCAACGCTATGTATCACATGAAGAAGGACGGAAAATTTTGTTCCATTGCTATAGTGGACTAACAGGTGGTCACTATAGTGTAAATGGAATAGCTTAGAAAGTGTTAGAGGCTAGTTTTTATTAGCCAAGTATATTTTAAGAGGCTCATGGTTATGTTGCAGCTTACGATAGGTGTCAAAGATTTAGGAATGTTTCTAGGAAGGATGAAATCCCACAAAATTATATATTAGAATGTGAAATCTTTGATGTTTGGGGAATAGACTTCATGGGGCCATTCCTAAGTTCATATGGTAATAAGTACATTCTAGTTGCAATTGATTATATGTCAAAGTGGGTTGAAGCTCAATTTTTATCGACAAATGATTCTAGGGTGGTAGCGAAATTTTTGAGAAAGTTATTTTCTAGATTTGGAGCACTTCGAGCATTAATTAGTGAAAGAGGAACCTACATTTACAACAACCAAATTGAATGAGTCCTTAATAGATATGGGGTATACCATAAGATAGCCACTCCTTACCATATATAAACAAGTGGCCAAGTAAAGGTATCTAATAGGGACTTGAAAAAGGTTTTGGAGAAGATTGTAGCACATAATAGAAAAGATTGGGCTGATAAACTAGATGATGCTTTATGGGCATACTAAACTGCTTACATGACTCCATTAGGTACTACTCCTTATCGATTAATGTGTGGTAAGGCCTACCATTTACCAATGGAGATTAAGCATAAGACTTATTAGGCTTTGAAGATGGCAAATTTGGATTATGAAGCAACCGATAAACTTAGGCATTTGTAACTTAATGAATTGGACAAGTGGCATTGGATAGCTTATTAGAACAATTGAATGTCTTATTAGAACAATTAAATGTATAAGGAGCAAGCTAAACATCTTCATGATTCTAAGATTAAGCACCCTAAGCAATTCAAAGAGGGTGATCCGGTATTGTTGTACAATTTTAGACTTCAATTATTTCTTGGAAAACTTAAGTCTAAGTGGTTAGGTCCATTTTTAGTGAAAAAAGGCATTTCCATATGGAGCGGTAGAGGTTGAACACCTGGAAAAGGGGATATTCAAGGTTAATGGGCAATGGTTGAAGATATACCATGGAGAAGTTAATTGAAAAGAAGGAAAGGAGGAGTTAAGACTTCTCCAATTTAAGGAACGAAGATACATACTTTAGGAATGTCAAGCTTGAGATGTTAAACAAGCATGTTTATTTTTTCTTTTTTTTATTATTATTAGACTTTCAATTTCATTTTGTTTATTTTGAATACTTTAAGAATTGTTGAGTTTTAATTTTAATTAATTGCCATTATTATTAGTGGTTAGGAATGTTTTAAGTGTTTTGTTTATAATTTCATGCACAAAGAAAGAGATCATAGAGTGAAAGTCATGGCAATTTAGAGAGAAGAGAAGAATTCATAAAGTGTGGAGACATGGATGGAAATTGGAAGCCTAATACGCATCTCGGTCGTGATATAGGTAAGTATTTGAATTTCACAAGTAAAGCAACCATCACGATATCAATTACGGCCGTAATAAATTAATAAGGCTGATCCACCTGTCCATTATGGCTGTGATCAATCCCCTATAAGAGTTTATACCTCAATCACAACCGTAATCAATACCCTAGGAGTTTTTTGTAACATCATGGCCATGATCTAATGAGATAATTGTGAAATCTAAGGCCACAGTATCAATCATGGGTGTGATCACGCCTGTAAGCATAAAAGGGGAAAGGCCATGATGGTTTAAAAATTTTGGGCACCGAGCTTATCATAGGAATCATTATGCCTATGATCAAGCTTTAAAAAGGGGGTCACAGCTTGAGTCACAGTCGTGATCATATTCTTATTGCCCTACAATACAAGAAATCTCTCCCTCTCTGTCTCTCTCTCCTCATTTGTTACATTTCAAATTTCCACCCCATGATAATACTCTCTACGTCTATCCCTCATGAAAAACCTACATCATTTTTTGTCACATAAATCCTTACTCCAACACTTATACGATCATTCTCATCACAATAACACTCTTCTAAGGTTTGATTTCCCCCTTTTTCTTTACGTGTACAGTGATTCATTTCATGTAACTTTAGGGTTTGCTATGATTTGTGAAAGTGCTGTTATTGCATTTGCTTGAACATACATTGCACTTCATAAGTTAGTTGATTACCTTGTTTATGTTTGTGATATATTTTTAAGTCCTACGTCCTAACTTACTGAACTGTGGTTGCTCTCATCCCTATAGTCATTGTTGTAGGTGCTAGCGATGAAGCGGCCTATAATCACCTTAACACTAGCAACTATAGGATCTTGGGGAGTGAGGATGTAAACAAAAGACCAAAGTCATTCTCTAGTCAGAATTATTTTAAAGTTTTTAATATTAGATTACAAATTACTCAATTAAATTGTGAATAGATTGCTAAATCTTGTAAATACACTCAGATTAATTTAATGTAAATATTTATTTTTTTTAAATTCACAAGTAAACAATTTATTTAACTTATGAACTGTTTACTTTAAAGCGGGTTAATCGTAAACACCTTATATAGATCAGGTCTAGGATAGCGATTATAAGGCTAACTTCTATCTTAGAATGGTTTGCACGGTGAGGCTATTACGACTCTGCCGCTTTAAGGCATGACAGTTTTAAATTGGTATCAGAGCAAAGTTTTAATGAACTTGCTTTGAACAATAACAATTTAAAAGAATTAGACATTTTATGAGTACATTGAGAGTAAGCAGAAATAAATGGATATTAAAGTATCATACTACAAATTATAGGATAAGTAGTAACTATAACACTAAACTAAGGTAAAGGTTAATCAAATTTAATTCTAGTGATGGAATCATATAAAGAATTTGTGGTTAGTTGAAGTAATTTCAGTGGAATGAAGGAGAATTCCTGATCCAATACAGAATTGAGATGTAGAGAACAATATTAGAATTAGTTAGTTGGGATATGTTAATATTATGGATGAGATTATTGAGAAGTTTGTTAATGAAGTTGTGTTGTAATTAATGAGAAGTGATGAAGTGATGAGACCTATGGACAATAACAAAGATTAATTAAAGTTTTAGAACAATAGAGATGATTAAGGTGAATTAGAGACCTATGGACTTTCAGAGATGATCTTAGTTTGGTGCTTAGCACAAATACGATATGGTATAGTTGGAAGTGAATTAAAGCATGGTGTTAAAGAGGATCTTAGAAAGCTAAAACATTGAAAGAGAAAAGTTCGAAACTAATTTAGAAATGAATCAGAACCTATATTAGAGATATAATCAAAACCTAATTTAGGAGTAAATCTTATATAGAATGAGAATGCGGCATAGGAGATGATAGATAATGACAACATTAAGGAGTCTAATAATGATAAGGTATATGAAATGATTGTTATTTCTGATTTTCCTGTGGAAGTATAAAGTACTAAATCAACAAGTAGAAATGATACTGAATTAATTAGAAGACAAATGTGGTGGAATTCTTTTGAATGAATAGTTGTTATAAGTAATTTGAATTATGGATATGGTATGATAGCTAATTATGTTTTCCTAAGAATTAGAATTGATCTTACATTAGTTATTCATTTATGTGAATATCATAACGATTTCTTAATGGATGTAATTATGCTTCTCAACGAAAGTGTATTCTTTTAGACATGTGCAAATGCAATGACGATTGACATATTTATAGCTAGGAGTGTAAAAAGATCAAATGTATTTTGGTGATCAATCTTGGAAGTCCTTTATATGTGTAAGAACGGTAAAAGAAATAGTGCTATGAGACTATAATCAGATTATGAATTCTTAGGCTTTTAGTGAATCATGAATTGAAGAATTATAGTTTAGAGTGATAATTAAGTGTGAGTGAAGCCAAATGAATATGCAATGGATAATGAGATTTTTATGCAATGTTGAGGCAAGTGGAATTATATCATTATATAGTACTTATAATTAGTTATAGAAGATGGATAGTTATTAAATGATACATGATAAATAAAGTAAGATTGTTATGTAAACTGCAACTGAATATGTATCTAGGTACCTTAAAATATTAATATGATGAGTAACAAGTGACGATGGAGATGGAATTAAAGCAACAAGTTGGAGATGATTAAGACTTTTAATCAAAAGTTACTTAGTTGTCTTAAAATCAATCTAGAAAGATATAACCCTCCAAAAAGTGAATTCTATAAGACGGTTATCTATTAGTAAACTAATTATGATAGGATGATAAGGAATATTGATTACAGATAGTTATTTAGGGATTGAAGCTTAAAGAAGTTAAGAGATAAGTAGTGATTTCAGTGAAGGACTTTCATTTGATCTTAGTTGAATAATAATAAATATGAACAAAAGGATTGGTTAATGAGTATCATCATTGTAGGGTATGTACAAATGGATGAAATACAAATAAAATAATAATATTGAAGTGTTCATCCCCTACAAGTTAGAAACTAGTGGATGGAAAGAGACTTAAGGTGATTAGAATTATCATTACTTGTCAATTTATATTGGAAGAAGGATATGAATCCAAAAAACTGTAGGATATGATTAAAGTGGAATTTAAAAGGAAAACTACTGATGGTAGATGATAAGAAGTTTGTTGATATTTATAAATAAGAGACTGAAGAAAATTCCAATAAGTATTGAATCCACTAATAACATATAAAGGTTTAAATGTATTTCTGAAGATTATTTTGTGGATTTTTGAACTTTATGATTCATTTAACTAAGAATCAAATATATAGTAGAAATTATGTATTAGATAACGTAAATGGAGCCTTAGGAGTTAAAGGAATGACTATGTTTTTCTAGAATAACATTAGATTGGAATAGTATCAATATAGGATCAATACATAGATTGTATTCACAAAATTGTAAGAATCGTAGGCATACCAACTGTATATGAAAACGCTTGTTATGGTAACCGTCAATAGTATTTTGATATAAAAAGTATCTATAGATAGCATTATTGAAGTTGAGTGATCATAAGTAGTATATTGAAATGGAAAATATGTGATTTTTAGAGGAGATAATACTTCTTTCATTAAGCAAGTTATATTTGGAAAAGAAATTTCTATGGATATTGAAATGGTTGAATTGATGATTAGAGGAAAATCCATTGAGGTAACCCAATGTACAGGAAAGCTATGAAGTTACACTACACTTCATATGAGCAGTTGCAATAGGTAACTCAATAGAAGAATGGCAAATCTAAGATAGTCAATTCATCATTGTTGAGTCTTATGTCGTGTTCATTTTATCAGTATATCCTGTTATGTCATGTCTTGTCTAATAATAATGTCAATACTATCTCTTTTACTGAATCTATTAATCAAGAGTCATATTCATTCTTATCAAGTCGAGTCAAGTCAAATCAAATTGAGTTGTTAACCATCTCATTTGAATTCGAGATGAAAAAATGTTGAGATTTGCCAAATTTGCTTCTGTTGATCCTATGCTGAGCTGTATGAAAAACAAATCAGAAGTTATAATAGCAGTATAGTCATTGCGAGTAGAAGATTATAGCTAAGAGGAAAGGTGATAATATGAGGTGAACTTAGAACCGTTGATGATCACGAAGCAAACCTAGGAATTAGTAAAACAAGGAACAAATGGAAGATAAACCAACTAGAGAATTTGTGAGCTTATAAAACTAAGTCATAAGGTAGTATAAGCAACGAGAGGATTTCGGTAATAGAATAAGGCATGAGCAATATCAAAGTACAGAATGTAAAGAAGGAAAATACGATTGAGAATTTGGAAGATAAAATAAGAGATCGAGCAAAGGTTTAGGTAGGGAAGTAGTTGAAAATTAATCAAAAAGCGATTCAAAAGCTTAATTAGAGATAATTCGATAGAATGGAAAAAGGAATTGCAAAGTTGTGAAGCAATAAAAATATTAGATAATCAGGTTTAGAAGTTAAAGCAGTTGAGATAGGGGATATGTGAAGATATAATAGGGGAAAGTTCAAACTTGGAAGTCACTATAGAACAAAACTTAGTAAATATAAAACCTTACTCAAAGTTCTTTTGATTTTCAAGATAGTAAATGAATATAAGCTATCAATCTTAATTAAGTAAACAATACATAGATATACAGTAGTTTCGAGGATGAAACTATTGTAAGGGAGGTGGAAATATAAAACCCACAACTAACTACTCAGAGTTCCAATCAACTAAAGGATCCAATCGAGCCTAAATTATAAAATAAAGCTAGAAATATTAGTAAAAATAATCCTGTAAGTTTGAATTTAAAAAAATAATTAATAAAATAAAAGAATATAAAATTTTCAAATTTTAAGTATATTACTCGTTATTTATTGAAAATGCGTAAAATGCATTTTGATAATTAATCAATTACTAGAGACATATTATATGCATACTAAAACTCATAAAATAACTTAAATAATATTTAGAAATATTTATTTGTACTATATATGAATTTACATGTAGGTAAAAATACGCGTAATTACTTAAAATAGGTGAATGTGCTAAAATAATACTAAATAATTAAAGAAAATTCATAATTAATTAAGGAAAAATAAAGAAAAATCAAGAAAAATGAGGAAAATTCTAGAAAGTGGTCATGATAATTTGAAATTGAAGAAACAAAATCAACCAATTAAAATGCAACAAATGGAAAGTGAAAAAAAAAAAAAAAGAAGAGATAAGGTAATTGTCTTGTTTAATTAATGCACAATAATTCCCCAAGACCTCTATAAATACCCAAAATTTTTCAAAGGCTCATTTTGGATCTCTAGAATTTTAGAAAATTAGAGAGAAGCGAAATTGAAAGGAAATTAGGGTTTTACAAAAAATTACATAAAAACTACATAGTTGGGGCTTCTAAAGAGAACCCAGACCCGACAAGCACCTAGGAGTGGACAGCCACCACCACCATACTATGGTAATAGTGCCTAGACCGATTGACAAGGCCACGGCAGCCAACGATGGACGAAGCTACCCATATTGGTGAGTCCGGTTTCCAACCCGATTTTGTTTAATTTTTTAAAAATATTAAATATTCTTATAAAATTATGAAACTTGTTATTCTAGAATATTTTTGTATGTAGTTTTTAGGAAAAATATTATTTTGATGAAAATATGTCCTGTGATACATGATCCTTAAGAAATTGAACAAAACCAAACATGTTTAGGATTAGAAATAAATGACCTTAAGAGTGTAAGTTTAAGCCCAAAATTTTTGTATAGACTACTTAGATGATATAAAACAGTGCCACGAAAGCCCTTTTTCAAAAATTAATTTTCAAAATTTTTAGATAATTTTTAGGCTTAAAAATGATGCATAAAATGGGTTATTTTTGGTTAATTACTGATTTAGTAAATCATTATATGTTTTAAGATGTTTAAATCCGATGAAGTATGATATTTGTATCCTTTAGGGCGTTAGATATAATTGTTAGAGTAATTATGTAATAAATAAGTAATAGAGAAAAATAGTAAATTTTAAGTTAATTTTGTAAATTAGGGTAATTAGGTGTAAAATTTGATTTGGGATGAATTTAAACATTTTGAAATGTTAATTGATATTGGGAGATGGTAATTGGAGTGATAGAAATATTAGATGTATATTATGTACATAATAGGTGATAATATATAATATGTAATTATTGGAANTTAGATGTATATTATGTACATAATAGGTGATAATATATAATATGTAATTATAGGAAATATAATAAATAGAAGATATTAGGATAAAAATTGATATTATATAAATAATAGGAATATATAATAAATCTAATAGAAAACTTAAATTTATGTAATTATATGAAAAATATAAAAATTTCTCACATCAGGAGTAAATTTGGTACATTAATAAGGATTTAAGTGTACCAGTTAGAATAAAATATTAACTAAAGGTAATTATGGAATTTAGGATATATGGAAGTAATGTGATTAATTTTACATTATGAGTTGAAACGAGTTTCTACGGTTTGTGTATAAAACGATACTTAGAAATTGTACTAAAACCTAATTTAAAAATCGATGCGGAAACTGAACCCGAACCTAGCCCCAAACCTAAAATAATTGTAAAAGATTTGAGAACCTAGATAATTGGACATATTAAACCCTAAACCAAATATAACAATAAGTGTTATAGGATAAAAACTAATCTATAACAGTTATATGAAAACTGAGAGAACGTTGGTATTATAGGGATAATCGACAATGGCCTGAGCGAGTCTGATCTCAAGTGAGCAAGCGAGGAGTCCAAGCAAGTTGAGATTAATATAGTGTCGTATTTTACAGGCTTGAAATTGTACTTGATTGTGTTTGTTTTGAGCTGATGATATGATTTTTGATTTGCTGCTTGGCTTGTATTGTATGATTTGTATGAAATGATTAATCACCCTAAACTAAACCTAATCAAATATACGACCTATAATCATAAATTGGACCTGCATAGCAACCCATTAGGGGAAACCTAAGATTCTTCAGCCATATACCGACCCTTTCGAAAGGGATAGTGCTGGATAGCATAATGGGTCACTTCTTCATCCTTAGTCGAACTAAGTGATAGGTGAGGACGTCGCGGTAAGGGTAAAGTTAATGGTTCAAAGGTAGTCAGGGGAGGAGTGGTGTCTCCATTGCATAAGCCTAGGTTTGGTCATGAGTTGTTGCATTAACAACAACTCCTCAACCCTATTAGAGTAGGCACAATTTCTCTAATCTCACGACGGGCTGGATAACGTCATGTGATTGCATTTACTTGAACATACATTACACTTCATAAGTTGGTTGATAACCTTGTTTATGTTTGTGATATATTTTTAAGTCCTCCGTCCTAACTTACTGAGTTATGGTTGCTCTTATCCCTATAGTCGTTGTTGTAAGTGCTAGCGATGAAGTGGCCTATAATCACCTTGACGCTAGCAACTGCAAGATCCTAGGGAGTGAGAATGTAAACAGAAGACCAATGTCATTCTCTAGTGAGAATTATTTTAAAGCTTTTAACATTAGATTACAAATTACTTAATTAGATTGTGAATAGATCGCTGAATCTTGTAAATACACTCAGATTAATTTAATGTAAATATTTATTTTTCTTAAATTCACAAGTAAACAATTTATTTAACTTATAAACCGTTTACTTCAAAGCAAGTTAGTCATGGATGCCTTATGTACATCAGGTCTAGGACAGCGGTTATAAGGCTAACTTCTATCTTAGAATGGTTTGTACAGAAGGACTGTTACGACTCTATCGCTTCGGGGTGTAACAGCCATTATCACGAGTGTAATGATATCTAATAATGCAACGAAGAGTTCACGGCCTTAATAACGGCTGTAATTGGTGAAAAATATTGTCTTTCGAGACTATCATATCCTAAGTCATGGGCGTAATAAAAGGGGCACAACTATTCTTTTCAACCTTTTCACATGAACCAGTACATGGAAAACATCAAGTGGTGCCATGAAGGGGTAGATTCAAGTCCTTTGATGAGAAGAATATAAAAATATTGCAACTTGTAGAGAAAGGAGATCATCATCATAAACATCATCATCAGCGTCATAATCAAATTCAGACATAAAAATTTGATTAGAGTATAGCACCATCAAGAACAACACATCCATTCACCCGTCCTTGTACCCAATTGTATTTTTCCATTGTCTTTTGTATAGTTATCTAAGTGTTGTACTATACTTTCCTGGAATTACTCGAGAGAGACAACAAGAATTCATTGTTCATGTATTCGTCAAACTTCTTCAGTAGAATAAAAAAGGGTTTTTACTTTTAACTTATTCCATGTTTTATTTCTATTTAATTATGTTTCCTATTAGTTTGTGTTGTTGTTTTCTCATATGTGAGTAATTCGTTAGGGCTTGCTACATCACTTAATATGATCAAGTTCTTGAAAAAGTAATATCCTGACATTTGTTAATTCCGATTAATGTCATTTAATAAATCTAAGTATGGTGTAGTGCATGACATTGACTTAGGATAGATTTCAATAGAATATATCGAGAGATAATTCTATTGATTAGATCTAGTTTATTAGAACAACTTACTCCTAATAATAGAGATATTATTAGAAAAGTTGCTACATCCTTAAGGGAATTGATACATTAATACGACCTTAATGCAATCTTAGTTGGCTTTAATTAGGAAGGGATTCCAATCGACACAATTAGGATTAGAAGTAAGTAGTTTTGAGAAAAATGCTTATATGCTATAATTTCCTACTATTAACAAGTATTAGGATAAAAAGTATTTTGGTAAGATTATGCTAAGTGATGAAGCAAGTCTGCATGTTAAGTGTATTTTTAGTAATTGTCCTTGTAATCATTGTATTAATCACTCTAGGTTGTGGATTAGTGTAGTTTAATTAACAATTAGAGTCTTAATAATCAATCACTTAGTAAATTTTACTGCTAGATAATAGGAAAATTATTAAGTACTGGTGTTTGAGTCATTTTCCTAATGGAGACAACCCTATACTCATCCGTGCTAAAAAAAAACAATAGGTACACTTGCTTATCTAACCGAATTAAGGATAGAATATAGGTATATAAATTGTAAAACTCAAAAGCTCTAAAAAGAGGCAGTAAAAAATCTTGTAAAATCACTAAATAAAATGTATGTAAATAAGAACCTATCATCAAGTAGAGTTGATTCTAAGTAGAATAGGTTTGGTCAACTGCTTGGCGGCTCTCTTATTCAAGGCTTAAGAATGGTTGGTCTAATGGGTAGTCATTCTTCTAATCAACTTCAGTTGGTCAGATCAGGAGTGAGGCAACTCAACAGGGGGTAGATTCATTGTTCAACTTTAGACTGGTACGATATAAAGAGGGTAGCTTGGTAATAGGTTAGACACCTTAGGGGTTCCAGCAATGAGATTGAGAGAGGTCGAAATGGGATAGGTTAGTAGGTCGAAGTGGATTAAGCATTGCTCTTTAGGGTTCAACTCCCCTAGAATAGCTAGGCAAACCATGTGGGCAAGTCCTCAAGCATGGGAGCAAGTGATTGGTTTATGATCCTTATCATCCCCTTCAAGTTGTTTGAGATTTAAGATCAAATCTAGCTTAGCCTCCTATTGCTTATCTTTCGGAACATAAAATGAAGGTCAAAAACTTTAAAGGAGTTTGAGATGCCAAACTCTTCAGGCAATCCAATCTTGTAGGCTTTAGGATTTATCTTTCAAGCACTTTAAATGGTCCATCAACTTTTGAAGATAACTTGCTCTTCCTTAACCTTGGGAATCAATCTTTACTAAAGTAGATCTAAACCAAGTAACCAAGATGAAATTCTCCACCCTTTTGTTCTTTGCCTCACCTCTTGAGCTTGGTAGTAGCTTAGCTAACTTGTTCTACAACCTTTTGGTACATTATCTTGATGGCCTTTAACTCATTAACAGCGAATCGGTCTTCTTGCTGGTTGGTTGTGGCATTTGATCTAGTGGAAGCTCAGGGTTGAATCCATAAGCAATTTCAAATGCGGATTTACTTATGATGCTATGTGTAGTTTTGACGTAGGTAAACTCGATTATGGGTAGTGATATGGCTTATGAGTGTATGTAGTGGGACTCGAGCTATAACTAAGTATTCGGGGTTTTAGAGGAAATGAGAAAAAAAAGGAAATGAAGAAGGTTTTGACAATGAATGTATATGGATATTACACACCAAGACACAAACACAATTAGGGATTGAGCTCAAAATAGGGTTTAATACGACTTACGAATACTAAATGTCACTTAGGTTTCAAATGAGGGTTAGATACAACTCACTAACTTGCTTAAATGAGGGGTTTACCATCAGCTTCAAGTCAAGATGGATAATAACACAAGAAAGATTAAAGAGTTAATAAGCAATCAATAATCTGGAGAGTAAGCTCTAAGAACTTGGAGAATATCCTTACTCAAAAAGGAATGTTCAAGTGTAATCTCTTATCCGTGTATTCTTTGACTGTCCAACTAATTACAAATGTTGCTATTTATAACAAGTCCTAAAACCTTAGTGGAAAAACTGTAAATAATATATAAGGCCTTAAACCCTAAAGAATAGACCTATAATTAAAATAAAGAAAATATTCACAAGAATACAAAACTATGTGTTTAATAGAAGAAGTCAGCATGCAGTCATTCGGGTTGTCTTGGAAAGAGCAAGATCCTAACTGGGCAGGGTCAGCAATTGGATGTTCAGGTTCAGGTAGGAGCCCCTGAAGTCTTGCAATGCTTGGCCGAGATGCCTAAAAGGTCGGTCCATAGTTGTTGAGTTTTATAATTACTCGACACTAGTCTTTCCATGCTGTACCGAGTAAATCTTTGGCCTTGAAGCCTCGGTTATGTAGTCTCTTAACTTCTTGACAAATGATAGACTTGATGCCGAGTGGCTCCTTTTCGACATCTCGGTCTTTGAGTGTCAGTCTAACATAGGCAAAAGTAGATTGGCTTCAGCTTCAAACAATTTGACCTCAAGTTAGAACAAGTCGGCTTTAGCTTCTGGCAAGTCAACATTGATTTGGGACATGCCGGCCTTAGCTTTGGATAGGTCGATCATCACCATAGGACCGAAAAGAAGTCATCCTTGACATTAAACAATGAGTACATGCTTGAATGTAAAACAAACTTCTCTTCCCCTTTCTCTTCACCATAGGTACCAAGTTGCTTATGGGGATCAAGCAATAGCTTTTCCCATCCTTTTGAACTCTATAAGTATTGAAGAAGCAATCATAGATCACCTTCTAGTCATACTCCTTAGGTTGACTAAGAAGTAAATTTGCTACATTCATAGGTACCATGTCAAAGTCAATCTCGTCCTCATATTACACAGCCTTGAATGCTACCTGAGCTTTCTTATGTCCGTGGACCATACCCTTGTCATTAAACCACTTCAATCCCTAAGGTCAGGGATGCAGGTAGGTTGGCAATCTCATCTTCTCCACTAGCTTGGCGGAAACAATGTTGGTGTAACTTCCTCCATCAACAACCAAGGAATAGGTCTTCCCATTCACCAAACATCGAATATGAAATAAGTTTTCCCTTTAACCTGGATCTGCTTTTAGGTCGACTTGTCAGCTCATCATGGATAAGAGTCCATCTAGATCAGCATAGACATTCTCTTTTATCAACTCACCTTTTGAGCTCTTATCACTTTGACTCTGTACTTGACCATTGGGTCCTTTGACTTTCAAAATCATGACCTCTTATTCGAACATTAGGAAGCAATATGTTCGTAGCCCAAACATTTGAAGCACTTAACTTCTTAGGCCTTAATGCTGTGTACTTTCTCCTTCTCTTCCTTCTTCGTTTCAGCCTAATCAGGTCGACTAAACTTACCTTTATCTATCTTCTTCTATGGCCTTCTCTCAACATACCTCTTAAGCTTAGGGTTGACTTGTTGAGGTCGATTAGTTGGCCTCTTATGTCTTTTCCTCATCTGCTTCTCCAACCTTAAGGTTAAGTTGATTAGTTCATCTAATGAGTTGAACGATTGCAATTTGACTATATCGGTGATGTCATCTCAAAGTCTACTCAGGAGCCTAGTAATAGTGTGGTCCTGGGGCTCAACTACCTCTCATTTGGTCATTAGAGTTTCAAACTCTTGTAAGTACTCCATGACAGTGTTTTGACCTTACCTCAAGTGTTGGAAAGCATGGAGCATCTCTTACTTAAAGTAGGTTAGCACAAAACATTGGTTCATTAACCTTTTCATAAGTCTCTAAGTTCTGATAAGCTCTTCTCCCTTAGCATTATGCTTAGCAACTAACTTATCCCACCAAAGGCTTGCGTAATCAACAAAAGATAATGAAGCTAGCTTAACCTTTGTTTGGTCATTACATTTGTAGCATTCAAATAGCATTTCAACTCAAGGAACCTAATTTAAGAACTCTTCATGTCAACAGCTACTACTAAAAGTCGATAGCTTAAGCTTGATATTATAAAGTCCTCGACTAGGTGTTAGGGGTTCATCCCTAGCATTCTAAGTTAGTCAATTTACCTTGGATTGGCCACTCCTATTGGAGCTTTACTTGGCCATATTCCTTCTCGTCCTCAGCTCTCTTCTTCGGGCTTCTATGTTATCGGCGTCAACACTTCTATCATTGCTTCTTCTTGACTCAATTTAGTTCTCTCGTCTTGTCAACTCAGCAGTTCTTCTTGGATGTCATTCATCATTATCAATCTTGTTAGAGCTACTTCTACTGATGGGTGCTTGTTCCTTTCTTTCACCTTAGCTAACACATTTGCGGCCTTTAACTAAACTAGTAAGCTCTTGGATAGAATCAGTAAGGCTCTAAATATGATATTCTAAGTTATCAACACGTCTCCTCAAGCTTACGTGAGGACTATCTCTATTGTTATTGACACTATCTTTAAACATTACGGTTTGTACAATAAATTCCAAAGAGAAAATTTAACAAACATGTAACACATTTAGCTATACTTGACTTAGAACCACCACTAAGACAATTCCACAAATACTACTGCAACAAAATGCAACTAATAATAACCCAAAAATTACTATTACCTGATTTTTGTAACTACCCATACCTAATAAACACTACAGGAACTAGAATCAACTATTTAAATTACTACTACTCAACTCAATAAGCCAGTACAAATAGTATAATACCATGACTACTAAGAACATAAACAACACACTACACTACAGAACAATGATTAATAGAAATGTTCAAACAATGAATAAAACTTTGAAGAACACTAACATACATATCTCCCTAAAGCTCTAATACTAAGATGATACAGCTTACGAGTGTATACAACAGGACTCAAGCCACAACTGGGTATTCAAGGTTTTAGGGGAAATGAGAAAAAAGGGAAGTGAAGAAGGTTTTGACAGTGAATGTGTATGGATATTACACACCAAGATACAAACACAATTAGGGGTTGAGCTTAAAATAGGGTACGATACGACTTATGAACACTAAATGTCACTCAAGTTTCAAATAAGGGTTAGATGTAATTGACTAACTTGCTCAAATGAGGGGTTCACCATAGTCTTCAGGTCAAGATGGATAAGAACACAAGAAATATTAAAGAGTTAATCGGCACTCAGTAATCTGAAGAGCAAGCTCTAAGAACATGGAGAATATCCTTACTCAAAAAGGAATGTTCAAGTGTAATCTCTTATCTGTGCATTCTTTGATTGTTCGATTAATTATAAATATTGCTATTTTTAGCAAGTCCTAAAACCTTAGTGATAAAACTGTAAATAATATACAAGACCTTAAACCTTAAAGAATGGGCCCCTAATTAAAATAAAGAAAATATTCACAAAAATACAAAATTGTACGTTTAATAGAAGAAGTCAGCATGTAGTCATTCAGGTTGTCTTGGAAGGAGCAAGATCCAAACTAGGTAAGATCAACAATTGGATGTCTGGGTTCAGGTAAGAGCTCCTATAGTCTTGTAATGCTTAGTTGAGATGCCTAAAAGGTCAGCTTACGATTGTCGAGTTCTATGATTAGTCGACACTACTTTTTCTATGTTGTGCCGAGTGAATCTTTAACCTTGAGGCCTCAGTTGTATGGTCTCTTGGTTTTACAACAAATGATAAACTTGATGCCGAGTGGCTCCTTTTCCACCTCTTAACCTTTAAGTATCAATTTGGCCTCGATAAAAGCAAATCGGCCTTAGCTTTGAATAGTTTGGCCTTAGGTTAGAATAGGTCAGCTTCAGCTTCAGCTTTTAGTAGGTCAACATTGGTTTGGGACATGTTAGCTGTAGCCTTAGATAGGTCGACCTTGGCTTATAATAGGTCAGCTTCGGCTTGGAGACAGTCGTAGGTTGATTCCTATTAGGTAGGCATACATCCTAATCAATTAGGTTTCGTCCAATAGTGACTCTAAGAGGGTTCCTAATGTTTTATTGACAACCTAAGTGTGTCCATTGATTTAAGGGTGGTAAGTTGTACTAATTAGCAACTTACTTCCTAGTTGCTTCTATAAGGTTCTTCAGAAGTGGCTCATGAATTTTTTATCTTAATTAGATACAATTATTTTGGGTACTCCATAGAGTTTGACTACTTCTTACAAGAAAAGAAAAGAGATAGCCGAAGTATTATTAGTTTTGGAATAGGGCACGAAATGTACCATCTTGATAAACCAGTCCATGACTACCATGATGGAGTCCTTCCCTCAAGATGTCCTTGGCAATCCTAACACAAAGTCCATGCTCAACTAGGACCATGGTTTGGTTAAGATTGGCAAAGGTAAGTGTTGCCCTTGCTTAGCTCAACTCTTAGCCCATCTATAAGTAATACATCTTACCAATATGGTTTAGACATCTCTCATCATCCTTGGCCAAAAGAATCTAGAGGCTAGTACCTCATGAGTTCGGTGCTTACCAAAATGCCCAAATAATTCTCCACCATGCACCTCGTGCACTAGCAATTCTTGCATAGAGCAAGTCAGGTTACATAACCTTCTCTTCCTAAAGAGGTATCTATAATCCTTATGATATTCATCAAGTGTTTTGCCATCTTCACATTGTGCATAGATGGGTCCAAAGTATAGATTCTTAGCATACAAGTTCTTTATCATAGAAAATCTAAGTAACTTGGTTTGCAGGCTAGTCAAGAAGGAGTGTCGTCTTGATAGGGCATCATCTACTACATTATTCCTACCGTTCTTGTACTTGACAACGTAGGAAAATCCCTCCATAAAATCAAACCACTTGGCTTGTCTTCAAGACAACTTAAGCTAGCTCTTCAGATATCTCAAAGATTAATGATCAGTATAGATCACAAATTCTTTTAGTAACAAATAATGTTGCCAGATAATCAGAGCTTGGATTAAAGGAGTAGAACTCCTTATCATATATAAAGTAGTTGAGTGTAGCTCTTCTAAACTTCTCACTAAAATGGGTAATAGGTTGGCCTTCCTGCATTAGCATGTCTCCTATGCTTAGTCCAAATGCATTACACTTTACTTCAAATACTTTGTCAAAGCTTGGTAGAGCTAAGATAAGCACAGTAGTTAACTTCTCCTTCACCTCCTTAAAATTCCTTTACTCTTTCTCTTCCCACCTAAACTTTGCATTTTTCTTCAACAGCTTAGTGAGCTAAGCCACAATAGTATTGAAATTTCTTATAAATTGGTGGTAAAATGATGTTAGGTCGTGGAAGCTTCGCACACAAATAGAGTTAGTCAACATTGGCCAATTAATAATCACCTTCACCTTCTCATCATCAACTCATATACTACTATACAACATATCCTAGAAATATCACTTCGAGTTAGTAAAAGTCACATTTCTTCAGCTTAGTGTAAAGCTTTTCGACTCGAAGGTACGCACTGTAAGCCTCCAAGTTAGGGCTATAGACTAGAATGTCATCAAAATATACAACAACAAATTTCCCTATCAGTTCTTGTAGCACATGGTTCATCAGTCTCATGAATGTGCTAGGTACGTTCGATAGCCTAAAGGGCATCACAAACCGTTCATATAATTTAGTATGGGTCTTAAACATGGTCTTCCATTCATCTCCCTCTTGCATTCAAATCTAATGGTATCCGAATTCAGGATCACTCGTGGAGAATATTTTTGGAAACTCTAAAATAGTCTTAATTTGGAAAAAGGTCTATTTATTTTCATTTATTTTTAGAAAACTTAATTTTTTCTAAGTGTGAAAACTATTTTTGTTTACCAACCTATTTATTTATTTTTATTTTTATTATATTATCTTATTTATTTTATACTTATTATATCTATTTCTATTAAAATAAATAAATAGACTACTTCCTTTCTTTTTTTTCTCTTTTTTTTTTCTCCTCTTTCTTTTTTCTTTTTCGTTCTTTTTTCTTTTTCTCATTTATAACATTTATAAATAAATAAATGAATAAAAATAAAAAATAAAAAACAAGGTTAGCTCAGATTGGCTTCGAATCAGCTCAGACGACTCAAAGGCGGCTCGGATCAGCTCACTTTAACTTGGATTGGCTCAGTCGGCTTAGATCAGCTCAGTTGGCGCACTTCGGCTTAGATCGACTTGGAGTCAGCTCATGTCGTCTCGAGAAATCCTATAGTGGTGGTTTTCGTAAAAAAAAATACCGTAGGGAATGCTATCCTAAAGAGAGAGGAACTGTACTAAAGAGAGATAACTTCGATTTTTGTTTTTTCTAAAGTGTTTAGTTTTCGTTGTGTTTTGAAAGTGAAGAGTAGACACCTATTTATAGGTGTCATGGTCGAGTTAAGGATGGAAAAAATTAAATGCAATATGATTTTCTTCCAATTTTGGATTAAACGAACCTAGACAATATGTGGTACCAAATACATAGCTGCACGTATATGAATGTGCTGGAGTGTGTCTACCACACTAAGAAGTAGTTGGCAAATGACATGGCGATGAGGTGGCCTGTAACGTGGCAATAACATGGTAATAAAGTGAGAAAAGAAAATGAAAGATACATTTTGTACCTTCTATGGATTGAACCCAAGATCCCCAAGTCATATGCAATATTAAGTCCAAGTGCTTATCCAGCTGAGTTATTGGTTTTTCTTTATTCATATGTCTAATTAATTGCACATATGGATTAGGTTAACCTAAGCTAAATTCAAATCTAAGCCTAGACCTAACAGTTTTTTATTTAAAACTATTGAAATTAAAATTATATTCTATTTAAACAACCTAAAAATTTATTATTTTCTAAATTCCCTATTTTATTTTGTGACTTTTCAAATTTCTTACTTTTTTGTATTTTTTCTAAATTTCTTATTTTCTATGCTTTTTCCCATTTTCCTTTTTTTTTTTAAGTTTTCCTAAAACTCCTATTTTTCTAAATTTCTTCATTTTTTAGGGTTTTTCTTTAATTTTCTATTTTTTCAACTTTTCTAATTTAGAACCCTATAACCTAAATTGAAAAATAAGGGGAGAGGGGCAAAAATTAGGTATCTACATCCTACCATCCCTAAACTGATGGGCAAACTAAGGTTATCGATAGAACAGTAAGAACTTTGTTATGGGTTACTGTTAGATGAAACACAGCAGATTGGGATCTGTATCTACCAATCATTAAGTTCACCTACAATAGGACTGCCCATAATGTAATAAGCACGTCTCCATTTAAGGTTGCCTATGGGTTTAACCCTGAGCTCTCAATGGACCAAGCACCTCAGCTTAGACCTGATGATGATCGACCAATTGTAGAAAGAGTTAAGGCCATGAAAGCCATGTATCAAAAGGTTATAAAGCAATTAAACCGAACTACTACTAAGCTCAAGAAGCGAGGCTGAGGACAAAAGAAGAAAGAGTTTCAACTAGGTGATCTGGTCTGGCTACATCTCAGCAAGGAACGATTCCCAAACTTGAGGAAGAGCAAGATGTCTCCCAAAGCCGACGAACCTTTCAAAGTGGTTGATAAGATCAATCCTAATGCCTACAAGATTGAACTACCTAAGGGATATGGAGTCTCGGATGCCTTTAACTACCAATCTCTAACCATACACTCTAGAGGACTAGCAACCTAGAGCTGAGCTAGATTTGATCCCAAATCTCAAACAAACCAAAGGGGATGATAGTAATCAAGGACCAATCACACACTTTCGAACTTGAGGGCTCACTTAGATGGTTTATCGAGCTATCCAAGGTGAGTTGAGTACCAAGGAACAATGTATTCCTTAATCCAACCTACCAAGTTACTTTGCTCTTCACACCATCTAGGAAACTCTTAAGGTGACTAGCCAATGTATCGAGCCGACCCTACCATCATACACTAGTCTAAGCATCAAATCAGGATATTGCCAACTTCACTAGTATCAAAGCCAAGCTGATAGTAAGCAGGAGTTAATCACCCAAGGTCGACCCGAAAATGAGTTACCCCTAAACCAATGCTAGTCTAGTCCCAATTGTCTGAGATATCGAACTGCTAATGTTGACTTGACCAGATCAGGATCTACCCCTACCTGACAAGCAACATCATTAGGACCATAGAATGAGCAAATTAGATGCACATTGTCCTTTTTTTTACATCAACACTATCCTTATTGCCAATAGATATTCTTTTTGCACGGTTACAATGATACTCCTGTAAATTATTCTCTTTTTCCTTTACTAGTAAGAATCTTTTTTGTAATTGACTTTCACCTAGGATTTACCCTAATTTAGTCATATAAATACTTATACATTCTAATTACTACAACAGTTATCAGATTGAAATTTTTTGTTTAGGCATATTCTCTTGAGCTAAGTGTTCTATTACTTACTCTCGAACTATTCTTATCTAACCCATTGAGCATAGACCAGTAGCGAGTAACCTTTGGCCATACTTGTGCATCATATCAAGTGTGACCCAACCTCATGGAAGTCGCTGGTGCATCATATCCATCGTTGGTACACAAGATTCCCTACTCATCCTTCGACTATCATTTACTTTTCAAGCCATCTCACGGCCCAAATCTACCACTTGGTTACATATGATATTGGGTATATATGTTCATCTATGAATCCATGTCAACCTATAAAAAGCCCCATGTAGATGTGTCCACGAAGGCCCCTCAACACTCAAGTTAGTAAGGAGGACAAGAAGGATAAAGATTCGGGGAGCCCGAGCACTAGTTGTCCTTAGGGAGAGTGCTTGGGTGCAATAAAGAAGTATGAGAGTTTTAGGTAATGATTGGTTTGGGTAGATCTAGAATCCCCTTACCTATTGACTTAGCATACAAGTACCTAGAAAAATGTTGGTTTGGGAGTCATCCATACTAGCTATTGGCAGGGGACATATGTTGTAGAGTTAATAAGGTGGCTTTGGGAGTTAGTTGGCCATGGCCATGTTAATAGCTACATTTATAATCTGTAGGCTTGACATCTTCAAGGTATGTCTAGTATACTAGTTGCACCACATGTCGGGTTGTAATTAATGAGCCGGGGTGGTATGCTAATGCTAGAGACAAAGAGGGAGCGAGAAGGGAAGAGAGGCAGTATGAGTACGTTAAGAGTGGCTAGCTGAGTATTAGGCAGCTCGTAAGGCTGGAAGTATCCTAACGTGTCATACTCAGGCTAAATGGGAGAGTGATCTATCGCATCTTAAGCTTGGTTGGTCTATTGGTAGAGTCCTCATGCTTCGAGTGAACTTTCCATCTTTGGACTTATTGGAGTAGTTACCTGCGTCCACAAGGAGGCATTCAGTAAATTGTATCTCACAAAGCTTAAAGATGGCAAAGGTGTTTGAGTAAGTTGGGAAACTTAGAGTGTCGATGGGCCTTCAAGGATCTCCATTCAAGTTGGGCCTCAGGCGAGGTGAGGATTTGGTATCAACATTTGACCCTCGCCCTACTTTCCTCAACATCAAGGATGAAAGGAGAGTAGATAAGCCATGAAGCTAGGCTTGAGGTGAGGAAGAAATGGTTCCGGGCAAGGAACCTAGTTCCTTCATGCTATGATGTGACATCTAGCATCCGATTAGGCCTATTGAATTGTACAATGATGCTTAGCATGACTAATGCGACTGTTGGGGCACTCAAGGTGCCGTGATTGTTTTTAGAAAGAGTAATGTGCATTGATGGCTTTCTTGGAAACAGCTGTATAAGTAGCAGGCCAGTGCACATAATCACGTCAGCGATGGGTGTGTATATCAATCTAAAACATCTGTAAGAGGAGTGGGACATATGAATGGCCAACATGTAGCATACATCTTTGTAGTTAATACGTACTTCAGTAGTAGGGGGAAACTGTTTGTCTCCCCTTTAAGTTCATCTATATAAGGGAGTTTCACTTTTTGCTTTCCACTAAAAGGATACTTTACCAAAATCTATGCTTGCAAGCTCATTTCTTATCCCTTTCTTTCTTCACCTCAATTTTAACTATAGCTGATTAGAGTGCATCCGATTATTGAAGTAAGTCTTAGCATGGATCTATAGAGAGATTAATGAGGACTATGAGTAGATGGTCCTTAAAAGGGGTAATAACTCTACTCTCCCCCAAATGACAACAACGATGGCAATGATTGATGGTGATGGCAAAGGGATGCTACTTACATGGCATAAGGGGAGAGGTTTTGTTATTAGGAGGCCTCAAGATGTATATGTGCCCAATAACGATGATAAAAAACATACAAAGACATTGCATACAATCAACAATAATGAGAAGGCTTATGCTCATGTTTATTTTATAGAAGACAAGGCGAAGTAGAGGTTGGTTAATCGGACAGTTAAGGATGTGCCCAGATGGTAAGTAAAGTTGCTCGTGAGTATTGAGAAGGCCTTCAAAATAAGGGACGAGTAGTCATTCTATATGTATGTAAAGCCATTTGAGCTAGGATTGTGGCTGTTGTTCTCAAAGTTTTTAATCAAAGTGTTCAGTTACTTCAAGATTACTCTAAGATCTCTTCATGCCAATGCTTAAGCACAGCTACTAGGTTTCAAGGTAGTTTGCTTATGGCGGTTGAGAAGACCAACAACTCGATTGTTTGGAAACCTATTCCAAGTGAAGAAGGTACTTAATGGTTAGTTTTATATCTCCAATCGAGGTGGTCCATTAGAGGTATTTAATAAGCTTCCAATAAGGTTGATCGCTGGAAATAATATTTCTTCCGTATTCGAACATCGGAGCATCCAAACTTTCTCATAGCTTAGATGATGCCCATTCGAAACAAACCTGTGAACTACTTGTTAGTAAAGGATGACGAGGTAAAGGAAGAGTCATTGGACCTTACCAATTGGAAGAAGCTCTATCTATTAGCCATTGCCCAGAAGCATTCCAAAGATAAAGGGCACTTCAAGTTTGAGATAGATATCTCCTATCGCTCACCCAAGGGGAGTGCCAAGGTATCTACCGCGTCATATTGTCACTATTGTGGGGGATTAGACCTTCTCATCCTCGACTTCATGAGTGTAAATATTTTATTTGTGGTTTATTATGTTGAGTTTATATTTGTGATTGCAGTTATGTAACTGGCCTTGGATAAAGTCAAAGAGAAGCTACTTATAGTTAAGGCTAAGCATACAGAGAAAACTATAAAGGCCAATAAGAAGAGGAAGGAACCAAATGTGGAGGGGAAGGGGGAGACCCCATAGCCCCACTCGAAGAAGAAGGTGAGCAAGCAACAAACTATTTCGAAGGCAATGTGGCATGTAGTGGAGAATGTTCCTAAGGGTGTTCCAATTTCATCAACTGTAGGGGGAAGGTCGGGGCGAGTACTGATTGCATTTGGAAGGTGTGGTTATTAAGCTATATAGGTTATGGAGCCTTGAGGAACTAAGGAGGTTCAGGGTGGTGGCTCTAGAGGTGACCTAGTGAGGTATCGTAGGTCAACTCGATGAGGTAGTACTTATCCCTAGGAGTAGTAAGGGGATTCTAAAGTAACCCCCCAGGACATTGGGGTCCAAGCCATCAACATGCCTAAAGATGAGGAGCCCTTGCCATTAGTGCCTTGAGGCAAATTGCCTATCATACAGCAGGAGCCTAAGCCTTTAGTTAGCTTGGTAAAGAGACCCGTGCAAAGGATAGATTAGTTGAAGGCCAAATTAGAGCAGTCATTCACCGAAAAGAGCGACATTAAGGCCTCTACGAAGCTGCTTTGGAGGCATAATGAGGTAAATTGCTTGTTGCCATTTGTTCAAGTGTTAATTTGCTTGTTACCATTTGTTCAAGTGTTTTATGCTACTCGTGTAGCAAAAGTTAAGTCTTTATCTCTATTTGTAACTGTATGACATTCTTGACTATGTGCTCACATTAAACTATGAGTACCAAAGGTTAAAAGGTACAAGGTAAGGGTCAAGGTAGCGAGGCACTAAGAGATGCTAGAGGAGGAGAAGCTGTGTGAGGAACTCTCCACTAGGTATGGAGGTTTAGAGCACCAGCAACAAGAGGTCGAAGAGCAACTTGGGAAGTTAAGGGCCAATCTAAAAGAAGCCTAGGCCTCTGCCAAAGCCTTTAAGGAGGAACTAACCAAGTTACAGGCAAAGCTCGAAGCGAAGAATAAAGAGCTCGAAGGTACTTAGGCTGGTTTTACTTAGAAGGAGGTCGAGCTGCTAAGGGGTAAGGGTCTGTCTATCAAAGTGAAGCAAAAACTTTTCTTTAAGACGCTGAATTACCCCTTCATGGGAAAGGCTCTAAGTGATGCTAGCTTTGCCTTTACAAAAGAGGCTCAAAAGTAAGTTTGCAAGCACTTCTTGAAGGCAAACCTAACTTTCCTTAATTGGCTCAATGATCCGAAGGTTACCGCTAGTAAAGGATAAGGGGAGGCATCATTAAAGGGCTTTACTAAGGGAAGCTCTAATAATGGCAGTGGGGAGGACCAAGGAAGGAGGCTGACCAAGAGGAGGAGGTAGAGGAGAATATAGTCATAAACTAAGCCAAAGTGGCCTCGCTTTTGTTTTTTCTTATTTTTGCTCAAATGTTGTACGTAACTTCAGCATTGTGCCCGTTTCCTTTGCTTTTGGGGGGATTAAGATGTTGATCCCTTTCTAATGTAAATGACCAACTAACTGAATGCGATCATCCTCATATTTTTTGCTTGCTTCCATTATGTCCTCTCTCATTATCTTCTTTTTTTGCATTGTCATACTACTATCCTTGGTGTTTTGGTGGGAACTAGGATCATTGAATTTTTTTGAGTCCTTATGTATGCTCATTATTTAACCTACTTTTCTTGTATCTTTGGACTTAGCCTTCTAGGTATTTAATCGGGCAAAACATATTTGGATTATACATGGTTCGCCTGCATTAAGAGTGAAGTAGGTTAGTTAGCTCAAGTAGATCTTCTTTAATGTAATGTGATCTTTTAACAAGGGTATGCCTATTTTAGACGGATCTTTTGTGATGTGATGTGGTCTCTTAGATAAGTCACACCTTAAGTAGAGTGCATGCCTAGTAAATGTACCATCTTAGGCAATATACCTTCTAGAAGTCATTTAATGCGTGTACAATGCATTAATGTTTCCCAGGTGGTTGATTAGACTTCCCTTTCTTATGAGCCATCAAAGGAGTGCTACATGGGCAGTTAGGGTTATTTTGGCCCCCTATATAAAGGATGCATGGGTCCTTTGTTTCCCTCATCAAAGACATTCTAACATTCTCCTATTGTAGGGATAACTTGAGAGCTGATATCTCCTTTTGTTTGATCTTGAGCAAATCAAGGACAATCAAAGTGAAAGGGAGTGTAAAGCTTAAGCTATGCCCTCGCGACGAGCTTATTGGGCACTAGCTAAGGGATGTAAAAGACTGCTTGGCAACTAGTAATAGCTTTTGAGCACTTATCTGTATGCAAATCTTGCTATCCCTTGATCTTTACTTTATTGTTCATCTTCAGATTGCCATGGTACTGACGTAGTGGACACTCGGGCTCCCACAATTGGTGTTACGTACTATCAACTGTCTATGATTTTTTTAGCCTTAAGAGGGGAGACTCTAATGGTTAAGGGGTTCCTAACCTTCATTAGTCGGAGGACTTCTAAGGGTCTATAAGCCTCGATAGCATGGTATTCTATACAAGTTTGTATGCTCTCTTGCATCCATCAATGGTTATCCCTACAAGCTTAGAGTACTCGAGTGATTTCCAAGGTTCCCCAATGGTTTCTGGCCGTATATTCCAATAGGTCAAGTGTTTCCTAGCTACTAGTGAGTGTAACACATGTTGATAGTCAGTTTTCGCTCATCTAGCATATTTGTTCATTCAGCCGCCGATAAGCCAAATATTTGAATCTCTCGGCATACCTCTGGAAAGATGACACACGACATTTATGTCGAGTAGGTTAAATCCATTTCCAATTTGAATTCAAGCCCATAGCGCAAACAGTTATCACAAGCATTGTTATATTACATAACCGCCTACTCTCCTTACATATCAGGACAGATGTCAAATCAAGAAGCTTCCATGTGTCTTAACAATTACTCTGACAACTGCCTTAGACATTATAGCTAACTATAAATATGGTAAAGAAAACTCCGTAAGATCTCTATGACACTTACTTTCTATACAAAGTCACCTTACTAACTTAGACATCGAAGTAACCACATCGGACTAACCCCAGTACTAAGCATTTCATTCTTTTTTGCAGGATTTACCTTCATCCCAAAATTCACTAACAACATTTAGCGCTGTTTGTTTTCTCTTAAACATACCCATATGGCTAAAATANACTAACAACATTTAGCGCTGTTTGTTTTCTCTTAAACATACCCATATGGCTAAAATAAGAGTATCTAAGAGTATAGGTGTCGGCACTGCCTCCAAACACCCTGAAGGGGGGAGTCAGCATACTGATGAACAGCGATTGGCTAAGCTCAAGCAACTCTACCTCGACTTAGCCAAAGAAAACTAAGAATTAAACAAAAAACACGAGCAAGTCCTTAACTTGCTCCATAGTAATATTCAACTAAATCCGACCCAAAATAAAGACCAAGGTGATTATGATGCTGAAAAAAGCGATGATTCCATTTATTCACCCGAGTTGCAAAAAAAAGCAAGCCAAGAATACGATAGGACCTTCGATTCCTGCTTTCAAAAGGAATGACAAAGGCAAACAACTGTAATAAGTGCACCATATGGGTCCTTTGCATGTCAGCATCCCCGCTACCCCAAGCAAACAATTCAAAATTAAAAAGAGTCCCCTTTTTCCAAAAATTTTGGAGGAAGTAATAGCTCGGCACATAAAGTTGCTACAATTTAAGACTTACGATGGAACAAAAGACCTTAAAAACCACTTAGAGTACTACTGTATGTTAACTAAGTTGCATAGCTTGAGCGATGCAATGGCCTATCAAGCTTTTCCATCAACATTGAGGAATGAAGACAATATATGGTTTAAACATTTGAAACCAAATACCATTTTTTGTTTCGATGAACTAGCAGAAGTGTTCCTTCAACACTTTCTTGCAAGCAAACTTCCTGCTAAGGACTCCTCAATCCTTAACACCATTAAACAAAAGTCCAATGAGTCAATCAGGGACTATTTGGCTAGATTTATGGTCGAGATGGTCCAAATCCTAGAACTAGATATGATTGTGGCCCTCAATGCTGTAATCAATAGAGTCAAGCCTCATGAAGACTTCTTCAAGTCTCTCACAAAGAACAAGCCAAAAACTTTAGCTGAGTTTAAGGCTAAAGCTACCTCATACATCTGACAGGAAGACAACATAAAGGCACGACGAAAGGCCAATCAGAGTAGAAGAGACAAAAAGAATGACAAGCGAAAAAGTGTAAAGGATAGACTCGGTACAAACAATGACCACAGTTCAAATGTCGAAAGGAAGAGACCAAGGATCCTGAAATTCTCATCCTACATACATATCAATCGTCCAATCTCAGATATTTTGATGGAGGTACGTAAGGAGAGAGGCATCCTCTAGTGGCCAAAAAGAATGTGAGGGAATCCCTTAAGAAGAAATTCGAACAAGTACTATGATTTCCACCATGACAAAGGTCATGATACAGATCAGTGCATTCAACTCAAGAATGCAATTAAAGATGTAATACAATACAGGCACCTATGAATGATGCCGAAAGAGTCGAAACACAGTCTTAGAGGAGATGAGAGGAACAAGAGGATGACTCTCGGCTAGCAATAGCCGTGAGAGATGCAAGGAATGTTAACCCTAACAGAGCACCCAACGAAGTAATTAATACCATTTTCAGCAGACCTAGCACAGGCCAGTCGAGCTCTTTGAGCTTGATTAATGGCAAAAATTACATATGTAACATTCAAGGCAAAAAGGTTAGGATCGACAATACAATTTCTTTCAGATAAGAAGATTTCGAAGGTATCCAGATGATGCACTTGTTATAAGTACAAGGGTCACTAACTTTGAAGTCAAGAAAATTCTTATTGACATAGGAAGTTCAACTGACATCACTTTTCAACATGCATTTGATCCAATGAGACCTAAGATCAAGACATAGTTAAGGTCTTATAAGTATGATCTCTATACCTTCAATAATCAGCCTATCTAAGTAGCTGGAGTAATCACACTGTCGATTCATATCAGCAACGATGAGCATATTGCAGAGGATAAGGTAGACTTCCTCGTCGTCAAATGCTGGTCCCCATACAACATGATAATGGGAAGTTTGTATCAACACTTATTCATCATTGTCCCTTCAACTATACATTTAAAAGCTAAGTTCTCGACTCTTACGAGAGTTAATGTGTACAAAGGAGATCGACAACTGGTACGATCCTTATATATAAGGGCCTTAAGACTAGAGGAAGTATTTCAAGTTAAAACCTGTCTAGAAGGCAAGTCAATCGGCATAGAGAATGCCGAGAATGATATTAAGGAAATTCCTTTAGGAAATGATCCCAGGAAGACAATAAGGATAGGAAAACCCTTGTCAACAGATGTCTGGCAAAGTCTGATTGACTTCCTACAAGCCAATGTAGACGTGTTTGCATGGTCACCTTTAGACATGCTGGGTATTCTGAGAGAAGTTATGGTACACAATCTCCAGATTGATCCGAATGTAAAGGTGGTCCAATAGAAAAAGCGACATTTTACACCAGAGAGACAAGTGGCAATAGAAGAAGAGGTCCAAAAATTATTGAAGGCAAGATTCATCCAAGAAGAACCTTATCTGACTTGGTTAGCAAATTGTGTGCTAGTCAAGAAGTCTAACGGCAATTGGCAAATGTGCATAGACTTCATGGATCTTAACAAGGCCTGTCCCAAGGATTATTTCCTATTGCCAAAAATCGATCAGATG
Organism: Lumnitzera littorea; assembly: GCA_024138015.1. NCBI lineage: Eukaryota > Viridiplantae > Streptophyta > Magnoliopsida > Myrtales > Combretaceae > Lumnitzera > Lumnitzera littorea. The sequence continues at coordinate 67,366,179 of JAMXBB010000008.1, forward strand.
GTAGACACAACCACAGGACATGCATTACTTTTTTTTATGGACACTTTCTCTAGTTACACTCAAATCAAGATGGATAAGGCAAATGAAGTCCATACATCTTTTGTTACCAATTTTGCAACATACTGTTATATGGTGATGCTCTTTGGGCTAAAGAACGCTGGTGCAACATACTAGAGATTAGTAATATAGATGTTCAAATCTTAGATCCATAGGAATATTGAAGTATATGTGAATGAAATGATTATGAGGAATATGGAGGAAGATTAGCATCTTGCTGATCTAGAGGAGACGTTTACCGCATTAAAGAGATATAGCATGAAACTCGACCTACAGAAGTGCGTCTTTGGCGCAACATAAAGGAAATTTCTCGGATATATGGTTACTTGATGTGGCAGGGGCCAATTCGAGAAAGATTAAAGCCATGAGGAATATGAAATCACCTTACACAGTCAAAGAGGTACAAGAAATCACTAGGCAAATTGCTGCCCTCTACAAATTTTTATCGAGAAGTGTAGATAGGTGTGTAAAATTCTTTAAAATTTTAAAGAATTCAATTGGATCGATGATTGCGAAAGAGCTTTCAACGAGCTCAAGGAATTTCTTGTGTTACCCTCGATACTGTTGACACCTATTCTTGGAGAAAATTTATATTTATATCTATTAGTCAACTGCTGAGCACTTTCCTCTATACTAGTCTAAATTGACGACAAAAAGCGTCGACCCATTTAATATGTAAGTCATTATCTGTAGGGGCTAGAGCTTCATACACAAAGATTAAAAAATTTGTATTAGCAGTAGTTCTCTCAATGAGAAAGTTGAAGTTGTATTTTGAAGCTCACCAAATCTATTTGTCAAGCTGTACTGCAATAGCCTGTTTGCTTGGGGAGGATGATGAAATATGCCTTCGAGCTCGGTACCCACAATGTACAATATAAACCCAGAATGGCACTAAAGGCCTAAGCACTGGTAGATTTTGTAGCTAAATTCATTGGAGAGGAAGATCGTATAGAGATAGTCGAGATACCTATCTAGTTTCCTTATGTCGATGGTTCATCAACACGAGAAGGAAGTGGTGCAAGCCTAATTCTTCAAGGCCCCCATAATGTCAAAGTTTATTACACTCTGAAATTTGGATTCCTAGCTAGTAATAATGAAGCAGAGTACGAAGCTCTAACTGCTAGATTAAAACTAGCAAAAGACATTAGTGCCGAGAAACTCAAAGTGTTCTCTGACTCCCAACTGGTGGTAAATCAAGTCACCGGAAGTTACGTGGCAAGAGAAGAAGAAATTAGCAAGTACCTACTGGTGGTACAAATGCTCGTAGAAGAATTCCTATTTTTCTCCATTCACAAAATTCTAAGAAACAAGAATATTGCTACTAATAAGTTGTCAAAGTTGGCCAGTATAGCATTCCCTAAGCTAAGCAAAAAACTTTTTGTCGAGTTTCTTCCATAGAAAAGCTTATCTAATCTCTTGCAGAGCTGTGAGTTAGCTCCTTATCTAAGAGAAGAATCATGGATGGATTCCCTAGTGAATTATCTAAAAGATGATACTGTCCTTGACCACAAAAAAGAGGCACGAAGATTAGCTTACCAGCTTGTGAACTACATGCTGACTGATGGTCAGCTGTATAAGCGTAGCATATCTCAACCGTACCTCCGATGCCTTTCCCCAAGAGATGCCTAGAGGTTGTTATCTGAACTACATGATGGCATATGCAATAACTACGTAAAGGCACAAACACTATACATTCGAGCTCTACAACTCGGCTATTACTAGCCAACAATGAGAGAAGACACAAAAGACATTATCCGATACTATCCTCAATGCCAGAAGCATGACTCGCCGAGCAACACGCCAACCACTGAGTTATGTAGCTTAACCAGCCCTTGGCCTTTCGCTTAGTGGGGGCTAGACATCCTCGAACCCTTTCCAAAATCTACTACCCAGCGACAATTCGCCATTATCGTCATGGATTATTTTACCAGATGAGCCAAAGCTAAGGCAATGGCGAAGACCACTGAGTAGAAGGTGGAAGCATTTGTCTCCGGTTCTATCATATCAAGATTTAAAGTTCCTAACACGATAATCACATATGACAATCCGCAGTTTGACAACAATAAGTTCCGGGCATTTTGCGAGAAACATGGCATTTGCCTCAACTATATGTCAATAGTGTTAGATATCTCTCATGGTCATGGATTTTGATGATAACAAAAAGAGAAGAACACTAATGAATTAACAAGTGTACAGGTATTCAAATGGATTCTTAGAAAGTTTAATTTCACAAAACTAAGTTGTATTCAAAAGCTTATTCAGAAACTTTGAATTGATTGAAAATAGACTAGTTTGGAAATTTTTCAGAAAGTATTTCAGAAGCTTTTATAAGAAGAATTGGTACAACACTTTAGAAGCTTATTTAAAAACTTCAGAAACAAAAAGCTAATATTCTTCAGAAAGTTGTTCAGAAGGTAAGTCTAGAAGTATGACGTTGAAATTAGTTTTAAATCAAATTCAAATTATTCAAGTCCTAGCTTTACTAGATTGAGTATATTAGAAAAATACATTTAATCCCGTTTTACTCAAGATGGAATTAAGATTCATAGGGATTTATTTTAAGAGAAAATATATTTGGATAAGTCAAGATATGCAAAAGAATGGAAAAGGATAAGGTTGATTCGGAATTTGTGAAGTTTCAAATTTTTGAACATAAGGCTTATCCAAAAGTTACCAACAAAAGTAAATCTTTTTAAATTTAAATCAAAAGCATATCTTATGGTTATGGATTGAAGTTTATCTGATCTAAACAAATTAAGGAGAGTTGTTTTGAAATTCAAATGATCGAGATCTTCTAAAAAATATCCAAGGAATTATCTTAAATAACTAACGATTGGATAATTTTGGAAGTGAAGATAATCTTCATCAAATTAACCATTGGAAGATCTCAATATAAAAGGAAGAAGGATTCAAAATGTCAGACACAACTTTGAAGGAATATTATCGTTGCATAAAAATTATTGATCAGTTTTTACCTTCTAAAAAGCTTCAAATACTTCTTCGAAAAGCTACACCGAATCAAAGTTCTATAACAAGTGTTATTTCTTTCAAGTGCAGAATTAGCCTAGATTGAATGGAGGCTAAATAAGCAGAGTAAAATATTGTAAAGTCATTGTGACGAATGATTGTAATTTGTTTTAGTAGATCAAGTGAAACGATACCAACAAAGTAGACCAAGTCCCCAATAGTGGAGCTAAAAGAGATCGATATACAGAAAGCCAAAGCTCTATAAAATCTCTATCTGATATTCTCCTTCCTTACTTTTTTAATTTGTGTTATTTAACTATTGTTTAATTGTACGTTGAAATACCATTGTTCTCCAAATTAAGTAATTAAGAGGGGTAATCTTATTTTTATATCGAAAAGTTTTCAAAAGTATAACGATATCAATTCACCCCCTCCCCCTTGATATCTTATATGGGACCAACAAATAGCATACCCTTAGACAAATTGTCAGGACCCTAAAGGGGGCCTAGTAAGATTACCTAAAATTTTCATAATATGTGTGCACCCATGATATGAAAACCGTCTTGCAAGTCAGAGATTGCAAGACCCTAAATAATAAATCACTAAGATTAATGATTTTCAAGTAAATAATTTATTATAACATGACATAAGATATAATTATAAATAACTATGGATGTTCGATATCCCACAGTTCCTCAGAACCGCAGAGAATCGGTATCCCCTACCAAATAATAAGACAGGATTACCAACATTATAAAACTGCAGGTAGAATTAAATTATATTAAATTCTAACATGTGAATATTTTCTACAAAGAGTCTTTATGTATTACTTATAAAAAAAATCTCAACTAATCCTAACACTAATGTACATATCTTCATCTCGCACTTAGCACTCGAGACATATCCCAATCCTATCGTATGTAAACCTACAAAAGAAACTAAGGGGGACTGAGCATAAAACAGCTCAGTGAGTTCATTCCTCACCACTACCGGTCAAGCAAGTTTTCATACATTATTATCACACATGCAAGCAAGCTATCTACATACATAATGAGTGTAGGCGTGATGAATGCAAGCAACACATCCATAAGAGTCCGGAACTATGGAAGGTGTAGAATTACGTCGTCCACACTTCGATTATCCCCTGTACTTACCCGCACAGGGTACCTCAGCTTATCCGCAGAGGCTACCTAAGGGCACCACCCCACTAGGCAAAACTCGACTATTACCTTAGCCGAGAAAAAAAAATTTCAATCCAAATAGGGGGAGTCCGAACTAGGACTATCCACCCTCCAAGGCCCCTTGGGCACAAACATGCGAGTCCTCTCGCAACCAAAAATAACCAAGGCCTTTCAGGCACAATAAAGCGAGTCCTCTCGCTATCAAGTGGAGAACCCATGCTAGCTTTGCCTTAACATTAAAAATACTATTTATGGCTTCACAAGCCCTTACAGCGATCATGCAAAAATTTGTTTAAGGTTAGAAAAGCTTTTGCCAAAAATACTTTTCTTAAAATTTTTGCAAGGCTAGCACTCTCCATTCATACCTTTACCAAGTCATAGACATGCGACGAGTAAAACCGGTTATTTAGGTCAGACATTTATATTTATCAACTCAAAAAGGTGATCACACAGATGATGGCATACAAACAGAACAGTTATTCAAACATACAAGCAATAGCAAACAACAAAACATCATACAAATAACACGCACAAGCAAGTAGTAGGTCATCAGAATTCCCTCACCTGGATTATTGCTCATTCTCCAAGCCTTTAGGGTTTCCAGGACTCGATATCGAACGCCTAAATCAAAATGGTAAACCTTATAAGTGTTCTGAGAATTTATACTCCTTAGTCCACTAAAAGTCTATCGTCGTTTATCTAGTTTTCCTCCAATATAACCCGAGTATAGTATGTATAGGGTTTCCATGCTCCATGAGATTAATAGTAACGATTTTCTTATATTAGTAAGGTATGAGGCTTCCTTTATGTATTTTGTAATCTTTTTGTTCTGATTCCGATATTTGCAAACTTATAGTCGTTTTTCATCGTTTTCGAACGCACGTTCACACGGTAATGTCCGTTTTGGACGTTAAGACCCGTGTTTTATGATATGGGCTAAATTTATTAAAATTTTATTTTATTGAAGTTTAATCACTCCTATCGACTAGTTTTATGTTCCATTTTAGCTGTTAATGATTTAATTAGCCATTTAGTCTTACACTGAGAGGCTTTTACTTTGCTATTATTAATTTATGTACTTAATTAAGTATGATTCAATTTAGAAAGTGTATTAGGGTTTACTAATTTAGGATCCTAATTATGATACACTCTTCTTCTTTTCTTAGTTTATAATCTATGCTTATGTCATGCTTACATCATCATTTGCTTATGTCATCTTTTGCTTATGTTATGGCTTATGTCATCATGTGCTTACCTTATCACTCACCTCATCATTTAATTACCTAAGCTTCACATCATGCTTATGTCATGTCTTAATGTCTTATGTGTACTTTAATTAAACTACTATGTACATATACCTTTACTATACTTATATGTATACTAGTATACTTAAACATATACTTATACATGTACTTATACTTATACCGTATTTATACATGTATACCTACTCATATACCTATACGGTTGGATACGTATTTTTATACTAAAATTCGTATGCCTAAGTTTTTCCTTAAGAAAAGCTTCCTAATTCTATTCTTTTGTATTTTTTTGTATGTATTTAGTATAGTATACACATATATAGCTAGATATGGTCTTAATTCAAGTTATGTACATGATAAATACTCATGTACAAAGGTTCACATACATGTATTCTTTTAGTATTCCCTTATGTGAACATACTTATAGACGTATACTCATGTCTTCCTTTCTTCTTCTTCACAATTCCTAATTTCTACACTTAAAGATGGGAACTTTGCTCCCTTTTCTTCAAGGCAAAACTAAACACATAACTACTTATCTAATCTACCTAATTAACTAACTAATTAACTAACTAATGAATAAGATAAAACAAGATAAAGTAACTTAGATACATACCTTTAATTGTGTTGAAATTGAGAAGACAAAAGTGAAGAAATGAAAGTGAAAGGAGGAGATGAAGCTCACGGCAATGGAGGATTGTTTTTGTTTTGTTTCTTTTGTTTTGTGTTCATTATGGAAGAAGGCAAATGGTGGGGCCAAAGTGAGGAATAAGTGGACGGCAACATTTGAGAGAAAAGGGAAAGAAAAATCAAAAGAAAAGGAAAAGAAAAGACATCATGAAGAAGAAGATATTTTTCCTTATCTCTTATTGTCTTTTGTTGACTTTTTCAAAGTGTTGACTTGGTCAACATTCCTTAAGCTTATGTAATTTTGTACACATAATGTAGTAATTAAGGGAAATCAAGGGAAAAATGAAGGAAATGAGAGGAAATGAGGTATTTGATGAATTGATTAGTAAGAGTAGATGATGAGATCTTACTTTAAGTATTTATAACCTATAAACATCATTTGGTAAACTACTTAGTGTAATTAAGATGAAAAATGTCATTTAGGGTATTAAGGTTTACTACATTTAACCTAATCTTCAACTATAACCCTAACTCTAAGTGAGACTATCCTAATCATATACTTAAGACATAAATGTAATCTATGATTCATTATCTTAGTTTCTAAGGGATCATTTAAGCATTCTATATGTTTATGCATGATTGAGGGTTATCTTCAGTCGTTTACCGATGAAATGGCAAAATATGGAGGATATATTATCACTTAGGGTTTTAAGGTAAATTATGGTGAATTAGTGCTTTTATATCCTTAAAGTTATGGTTTTAGGGGTCTTATTACTTTAAGGCACCATCTCTAATGTTTTTACACATTTAGGGTTTCATATATTCTTATGCGATTAAATCTTCGATTGTCATCTTAGGGTTTTGATAAGGTTCGAGGTTTTAGGGTCTTTGTATGTAGTTAGAGATTGAATTGATGATTTAAGGTTCTTCGTATCCACTTTAGGTTTTGGATTGAGATTTTTATTGGTTTTAAATCTCACTGGCTCTTTTGAGTTCGGGAAATTATCTACAGTTTAGACGTTCGTTTCTATACTTAGAAAGCTAAATTCGCGAGGTTTACACAAATGGATAAGTCAAAGCAGTCAACAAGATCATATTACACGACTTAAGAAGGAAGGTAAATCGGGTTAGGGGGAGATGGGTAGACAAAATATCAAACGTCTTATGGGGATATAGAACCACTCACAAAACTGTAATGGGAGAGACACCATTTAAGTTAGCATACGGTACGAAAGCCATGTTGTCGATCGAGCTAGACTTACCTAATTTATAGACACATAATTTTGATGTTATGCTTAATCAAGTTGGACTGACAGCGAATTGAGACATTGCAAGAGCCAGGGTTATGGCATACCAACATAAAGCAGGAAGGTACTACAATCAGAAAGTGAAGCACAAGGTTTTCCAACCTAAAGATCTAGTTTGCCATAAGATGGAAGCTACTGGTGCACGAGCGAGTCAAGGAAAGCTCATCGAGAATTAGGAGGATCCTATCAAGATCCGAAAAGTTGTTGGTGAGGGGGCCTATCAACTAGAAAGGTTAGATGGATCTATCATCCCTCGAGCATGGACTGCCGAGAATCTGAAATTTTATTTCAATTAATCTGTCAGATAATTTCTATCTTCACTTGTTTAGTTACAGCCAACATGTTTGTAAAACTGCAGTACTTATTTATGAGAATTATATTTAAAGTCTCATTATGTTTATTTTCTTCATGAATGCCAAATTAACGAGTTCTAGGCTGCAGGCAAATGAATTGACCTAGGTTCTAGCCTAACACGGTTAACAAACTATACAAATTAACCTTATGGCCGAGAAATGCGGCTAGTCCACGCCTCAAATGGTTAACGGACAGTATAAAACGATGGGTATGTGAAATAAAACATGCCGAGAAAAAAATAGCAAATAAAATAAAACATGCTAAGAAATACTAAGCGTGTAAAATAAAACATGCTAACGAATAAGAGTGTAAAGCAACATACGTATACCATACACGCCGCGAAAGTGCAATACGTGAAATTAAATGTATTAGAGATATGTAAACTATTTTCGCTCAACCAGTGTCATAAGTACTCAACATTGCCTTAAATATATGTTAGTTGATAATTACAAGATAATGCAATGTGCCAATACAATAAAAGTCCTATGGCCTATCCTTAGATTCAACAGAAGTGTTTTTTAAATCAATGGCTGGGGCTTCCTTGACAACCAAGGTCTCAGAGTGGGCAACTTCCTCGGTATGAGCTTCATTATCACCTTGATTCATACTTTGAGCACCTGTTTCATTGCCTTCATCTTCATCGGCACTACTAACTTTGTCGTCAATGTCAGCAAAGTCAAGACAGGAGAGATTGTATTCAAGATGAAGCTTCAAGACCTCTTCTCTTGCCACTTAAATCCCTTCCAATAACTTCTTCCATAAAAGCCTCTCATATTGTCGATTGGGAGTAACTATATCGAGAGCCTCTTTAACTAATGGTCCTCTCCTTAGAGTCTCCTCCAACTTGGTCGCATGGCTCTATAAGTTGAAGTAGTTGGTCTCCAACTCCTTTATTTGCATCCTAAGCTTATCTCCACTATCACTCATCGTACAAATTGTTCGGCCCAAGCCTCAGCACTCTTTTTTCTTCTTCTGTAGCTCCTCTTTTAGGCCTCTCGACTTTTTGTATAGCTCTTCCATCTTAGCCTTCAGGCTAGAGATTTCATCGGCGATGAGGACATGTGCCAATTTCTTAGTAGCAAGTTCTTCTTGGAGCTTTCTTGCCTCCATCTCCACCCTTATCCTTGCATTCTCGGCAATAGCAGTTTGGGCTTTTGATGCAATGTATACATCCTCAACTCTCTATAGCAAATTCATTTAACATAATCAGGAATGGTTAGGCATAAAAAATGGATACAACTTAAGATACTATCTCATTTGCCTCTTTGCCGGCCTCATCCAAAGCCATCAGAATATGGCTGCTCATCTAGAAAAGGAAATGTGTTAATAACCTGAACAAATTTGATATTAAAAGAGATGTTTATGGATACTCACATCATATAATTTGGCCACAATATAGGCCTTATTGCAACTGCTAACCCTATTGACATCCTTCTTGGCAATATCTCTATCTTTCAAAAAAATAATCCCTTCCATCAAAGATAAAGATTTTGTCCTACCTCCTAGGGTCGAGTCGATATCCAAAATTTAGTAGCTCCAATAAGGGATGAAGTACTCGCCAACCTCATTGATGGGGACAAATTCAACACTACTGATGCCAAGAGCTTTCGATCGCATTGCCTCCTTCACCCTGTTGTCCAAGTACCTAACTTTCTTGGTAGGTGGTTGGCCGGTTAGTTCCGGTTAGTTCCTTCCTTATTCTTTTATCAACACTCGGGGCTGCCTCAATTGCTAGTGATGACCCTTCTACAATAGTAACTATCTAATCCTCCTCCTCAGGATGTATCCCTCAATGGTCATCATCCCTCGGCTCAACAGAAGCTTGAATAATCTCAATTGGAGGCTCCTCGAAATGAACCTCGGTCGGTAGTGTCTTCTCACTCTCCTTCTTCCTCTCGACAAGATGAGAGGTCTTCTACATAGCTATCTACTTCGCTGCAGCTTCCTTTGCTGGTTTCTTTGCAACAACAAGCCAAGTAGTAGCTACTGAAGTAGTCGCCCTCTTATCAGCCTTAGATTTTTTTACCTTGGCTTGACCTAGTAACTTTGCCAGATTCACCTCACTAGCACCCATATCTGTGATACAAGTAAACGAATTAATATAAACATAGGCAAAAAATGAACTTACATTTTCCGTACCAAGCAAGGCTCAAAGGCCATTATTCTCTGCCCAAGTCTCAAGAACAGCTTTCCTTTTATGGCTATACTCGGCACAGTAGTAACACATTAACGTACCTTCTTTTTTGAGAAAAGATTGGGTCTTCATTTTCGTAATGCCATATAATTCTCTTAGCGTCCTAGAAGAACATTTTGTTCCTCCTCCTCTCTTGAATTTTCTTTGCTATTGCTGCATCATTCGACATTAGATTTATATCTTTTATATGTATCAACTCAGTCCATTGGGTCTAGAAGTCCAAGTCCTCATCAGATACTATTGATACGAATTTGTCATGCCACTTGTAAATCTTGGATTCTAACTCGTCCATAAACTTACACCCATTCCTCACAACCAGCAAAGTACTACCCTTTAAGCTGCCTCTGAATAGTAAAGAAAAACTGAAACAACTGAGGCGTAGCCTTGACTTTGACTTCTTTGCAGACAATCTCAAAAGCCACCAGAAGCCAGTATGTGTTAGGTGAGAACATACTTGACACAACTCTGAAGTAGTTGAAGAAGCCCTTGACAAAAGCCGAAAAAGGGAAACACAACCCAAAATCCAAACATTTCAAGTATATATGGAACCCACACTCCCTTAGGAAACATACCCTTTCCCCATCTCTCGGCCTCCTCAAGTTCCATGTTTCAAGAAGGTCTCACCAATACTAGTTGTATTTTGTGATAAGAACTCTGTTGACAGAATTGGCAATTCCATCTAGAGAGTCTTGAAAATAAGCTATTATGTTGTACAGATATCTTATCGTAGACCTCCCTTCCTTATCCTCAGGATAATTATCTATAGGAATCTCGTTAATCCAAGCAAGTTCATCCTACTTTACCTCCATACTATCAACCGAACTGCCCAAAGAACATGCCGCCGCGCTCCTTATTTGTGGGGGAAAAGTGGCCTCAATTTTTGTTGCCTCAAAATCAAATAGAATAAGTTGACGAGCAACGTTGCGAACCATACCTGAATGGTTATATGAAATGAAATAACATAAGTTGAAGATGAAAAAGCAAATGAAAGTTTATGTAACCAAAGAAATGAAATCTAATTATGAATAGTACCTTATATATGGATGATCCGTCCTCGTAACTACAAGTTTGCTTTTGACAGTAATGATGCGCTAATTTGGTAATGGCGCGGATTGTTGATACATGTTTCGTGATAGAAATCTAACGATTGATAACTTTCTAACAATTATTAGGCCTGCAACAAAATGATGACCTAAGCAACAGATGTCATACCTCTAATTTCTTGGTTTTTCAAACAGGAGGGAATTTAGAAATTGTGACCTTTCGACTAAGATGTGATCCATCCCACTTCCCATCTTGCTTGGAATCAATCTAAAGAATCGGTCCTCCACTCAACCTCTAGTGCAATATATATATGTCACTCCCTTTATTGACTACTCGAACACAGGAGTTGGGGGGCAAATGTTGATAGTTAGTCTTTGCTCATCTGGCATACTCATTCATTCGGCTGCCGATAAGCTGAATATTTGAATCTCTCGGCATATCTCTAGAAAGATGACACATGGCATTTATGCCGAGTAGCTTAAATCTGTTCCTAATTTAAATTCAAGCCCATAGCGCGAATAGTTATCATAAGCATGGTTATATTACATAACCGCTTGCTCTCCCTACATATCAAGAAAGATGTCAAATCAAGAAGCTTTCACGTATCTTAATAGTTACTCCGACAACTGCCTTAGAAATTACAGCCAGCTATAAATATGGGAAAGAAAACTCCGTAAGATCTCTCTAACACTTATTTACTTTCTATATAAAGTCAACTTACTAACTTAGGCATCAAAGTAGGCGCACCAGACTAGCCCTAATACTAAGCATTTCATTCTCTTTTACAGGATTTACCTTCATCCCAAAATTCACTAACAACAACATGCATCCTTTCTATGGTTGTTGTTGTAACATGAGCACAACAAAGGAAAAGTGTGCTACCGCAACTATTGGACTAATGCAAGGGCCTTTATTTAAAGGAGATTGTAGTGATAGGGGAGGCGCGGCAAGTATGGTCTTCTAAGTACCCTAGCCATTAGCTTGGAGTCGAGTCAAAGTTGAGAGTAGTTGTACCCAATGAAGAAACTCATGCAAGCTAGCAAGTCGAAGATGAGAGCAACCATCAAGATTTGGTGCCAAATAGTAAACTAGGGATTGGCCTCAAGCCTCTTGTAAATTTTCCTCTTCATTTGCAAATGTACTCAGGGTCAAGATGCTGACCGGTAAAGCTTTGTAATCCTTCTCTATTTAATGAAATAACAATGTTTTGCTCACGCTTGTTCACTTCACTTTTTATTTGACTCACCTTTTTTGCTGCTTCTTATCTTTTAACGTGAGCTTTGTGATTTTAGTTATGCTCCCCCGTAATCTTAACGGGCAAGAACACATCAAACCTAAGTAAGAAAACTCTTCCAATAGGTAGTGTACCCCTGACTGATTTAAGGGCTAATTTGGCTTAGCTCGAACGGAGGGGGTAGTGGGGCTGGCCTCCATCTGTAATCAGAGCTATAATCTTTGTAATATTGGTATGGGTACCAAGTTAAGGCACATCCTCAGGCCGAAGATTGACCCAGGTGATAGAGTGCGAGGAGAACCTGTGCTAGTGGACTATGCATGGCCCATACAGTTAATGTAGATACTAACTCCAAGCATATGCTCAGAGATGAAAATCGATGTTAAGTTAGGAAGGCACGATGCAAACTAGTGCTCGATTGTTGTCATATGAATTCACTATGTTAGTGTAAGTACTAACTACGGGCGCATGATCATGGATGAAAATTGACCTTAGATAGGGAGCACAATATAAAGCATCGCTCGATTGTTGTTATATTATCCCACAATGTTAGTGTCGATACTAACTTAGGGCATGTACTCGGGGATGAGAATTGAACAAGGGGTAGGAGGGTATAATGTAGACTATCGCCCAATTTTCATTACATGACCTCACTGCATTAGTGTAAGTACTAACTTCGAGTACGTATGCAAAGATAAAGATCAACCCGTAGATAAGGGTCCGCAGCATAAGCCTTTGATGTAGGAAAACAATACAAATAAGTGTAAGGAACTTTTCATTTCATTAATTACAATAATAACCACAACCATTTTTTGTTATGCCACTCAATGGAAATATGGTCATAGGTTGTTAGCATTTCATGCTTAAGGGATAGGCTAACCGTTGAAGGTCTCTAACTTATAAGCTCCCTTACTTGTGTCTTCTACCATACGCACCAAGTCTTCCCAATTGGGTACAAGTTTGCCCTATACTTTGCATAAGCTAGTGGCCTCTAATTTTCTACACACTAAGTTCCTAGGATGGACAATTTTGTGCTTTACTTTTTTGTTGTAACATTGGACCAATCATTGATGGTACAATACCGTACCGTGTAGATGCACACAATGTCACGTACCTCCTTATTGGTGTTAAAGCTTGCCTAGAGGGCCATGTAGTTGGTGTTTACATCAAAGTTCTAGACCTTACTTATGAGGAGCTCTAGCTCAACTAGGAGGATAGTCTCTAAGCTAAAGGCCAGACCAAAGGGGGTAAAAGTTCTATGCATTGTGCAATACCCTAGAGTATGTTAGGGAGCTCATCTACCCATTCGCCTCTAGCTCGCTCAACTCATTTCTTTAGGGTGGTGAGGACAAGAATAGAAGATATTTAAGTGATAAATGAATTTCCCGATGTATTTCCAAAAGAGCAAACAGGATTGCCACCTAAGAGGGAAATGAATTTCGCCATTGATTTAGTGCCGAGAACTGAGCCAATTTCTAAGGCTCCTTATACGATGGCTCCAATAAAGTTAAAGGAACTAAAGAAATAGCTTTGAGAGTTATTGGACTAAGGTTTCATTAAACTAAGTGTCTCACCTTAGGGAGCACCTGTTTTGTTTGTTAAGAAGAAGGACGATTCTCTTAGACTCTATATCAACTACAAGGAACTAAACCGAGTTACCATAAAGAACAAGTATCTTTTACCTCGTATTGATGACTTGTTCGATCAACTACAAGGCACGAGTGTATTCTCCCTTATTGATCTAAGATCGAGGTATCACCAATTAAGGATCAAACCAAAGGATGTACCTAAGATAGCATTTAAGACAAGATATGGACATTACGAGTATTTCATGATGCCATTCGGATTGACCAATGCGCCTGCAGTATTCATGGATTTGATGAACAAAGTGTTCAAAGCATATTTGGATAAGTGTGTAATTATATTTATCGACGATATCTTGGTGTACTAGTCGACTCCAGAACAACATCAAGAACACTTGAGGCTAGTGTTGCAGACTTTGAGGGAATACAAGCTATATGCTAAGTTATCCAAGTGTGACCTCTAGTTGAAGGAGATATCCTTTTTAAGGCATGTAGTTTTAGGAGAAGGAATAAAAGTAAACCCTGAAAAGATAAGAGCTATCATTGATTGGAAAAGGCTTGATAACATCACTGAAGTGTGAAGTTTTCTTGGTTTGGTTAGATAATACCAAAAGTTTGTGAAGGACTTCTCAAAAATTGCTAAACCACTTATTAGTTGACTCAAAATAATGAGAAGTTTGAATGGAATAAGGAAAGAGAAGATAGCTTCTAAGAGTTGAAGAAGAGATTGATTTTAGCACTGGTCTTGGTTTTACCCAACAATGAAGAACCTTTCTTAGTGTATAGTGATGCTTCTAAGAATGGTTTAAAGTGCATATTGATGCAAAATGGGAAAGTAATCGCTTATGCTTCGTGACAATTGCGACCGTACAAACAAAATTATTCCACCCATGACCTAAAAGTTAGCAACCATAGTGTTCGCAATAAAGCTGTGGAGGTATTACTTATATAGTGTCAAGAGTGAGATTTAAACCTATCATAAGAGCTTGAAATATCTATTCACCCAAAAAGAGTTGAACATGAGGCAACAGCATTGGCTAGAATTGATAAAGGATTATGATCTCAATATCAATTACTATCCTGGGAGAGTGAATGTAGTAACCAATGCCTTAAGTCGAAAGAACCATGTAGAAGTTGAATCCCTTCTCACTGAGTAAAAAGAGTTTATCAAGGAATTTGAGAGGATGAATTTGGAATTTTCATGGCATGAAGCTAATGCCGAATTATTAAACTTAGTCCTTAAGCCAACATTGCAAGAAAGAATCAAAGAAGCACAATAAGAAGACCCTACTCTACAACATGTAAAGGAGCAAATGATACTTAGGAGGTACATGGATTTCAATCATGACAAAGATGGAATGATCTGAATGAAATGATGTATATGTGTACCTAATGGCCTTGAACTTAAGAAGGAGATTTTAAAGGAAGCCCACTATTCTAGATATACAATATATCCTAAAGGAACTAAAATGTACCAAGATCTCAAGAAGAACTTTTAGTGGAGTGGGATGTAATAGGATGTTACAAAATATGTGCTTAAATGCGACACATGCTGGAGAGTTAAGGCAGAGCACCAGCGATCAGGAGGACTGTTACAACCATTATCAATCCTTGAGTGAAAATGGACCAAATCACCATAGATTTTGTATGTGGATTGCTTAGAACAGCAATAAACCATAATCCTATATGGGTAGTGGTAGATCGACTCACAAAGTCAGCACACTTTCTACCCATCAATATGACCTATTCCCTAGAGAAGTTGGCTCGAATATATCTCAAGCAAATAGCACGTTTGTATGGAGTGCTAGCTAGAATAGTATTTGTTAGAGACCTAAGGTTTGTATCCAAGTTCTGGGAAAGCTTACAAAAAGTATGAGGAATGTCAAGCTTGGTTTTTTACCTTCTTATTTTTTTAAAATTAAGTCTTCTTTAAACTGATTAGTACTAAACCCTTACCCTTTGATTAGGGCTTAAAGAAAATTGGTTTTTATATTTTGAAAACACCTTGGAGTCACCACACAACTAGAGTCAGGAAAAAGAGTTAAGTTATAACCAATTGGTTATAACTTAGCTATTGGTCTATCAATTAAACCATTTTATAAAACGGTCTTTGAAACCAGAGTTCTTAATTCGAGGGTTAGGAATTTTAAACCCTTACAAGTACCACTAACTTTCCAAATTTAATTTTAACCTTAAAAATCACCTTTCAATTTTAAAAGACATAACTCAATTATTTACCTAAATGAGATAATTCAAACTATCTAAACTAAAAAGGGAAAATCAAGTTTTTTATTTCTATCGTCACTCTGTAAGTACCTACGTACTAACTATTTAGGATCAAACATACGTAATTTTTTTATAAAATTTAAGAGGGTTAGTTTTTTTTTAAATTATGAAAGAGAGTCAAGTTTACATTTTAATTTAGTTCGGGTTTATTTAAGGAAATTTCTAAAAGAAAAAGGGTCCTAAATTAGAATTTTTGAAAAATTCTAAAATGCCCTAAATTTGAATATGGATTGATTTATTTTTCTTATTTGGAAAAACGTTTTTCTAAGTGATAAGATAATTATTCATTCACCAACCTATTTATTTTTATTCTTATTTTATTTATTTTTTCTTATTTATTTATTTTTTATCCTATTTTTTATTTCATCTAAAAAATAAATAAGTAGACTACTTTTTTTTCATTTTCCTTTTTTTTCTTTCTTTTCTTTCTCTTTTTTTCTTTTTTTTTTCTTCTTTTTTTTTATTTGCATTCACAATTATATAAAAAGAAGACAAAACAACAACAACTAAATAATAAAATAAAAAGAAATAAATAAATAATTCAACTTGAGCTTTAAATGTAGTAGGCACTCGCAAGTCGGATCTAAAAATTGAACTGGGTCAATTTCTCTCCAAGCTCTCCTTTAGTAGCTTGCCTAGGTTGATTTTGCTTTATTCGACCACCAAAACGAGCGGGCAAAGGGTTTTTTTATGTGTTTTAGATTGGGATTGGTTGGGGATGGCGGGGGAAGGGGGGTAAGTTCAATGCCTTAAGGTTTGAAGGTGGTTTTAGAGAGTGGTGGTTGGCGATAGTGGAGCTGCATTTACAATGGCGGCTACTAGGTGTGAATGGAGAATGTGGTGTAGGGTTTTGAAGTGTAGGGAGTTCAACCATTTGGTTGGTTTAGGTCAAAGAAGGTCGAAGGTGGTGGTTCGAGAGGGGAGCAACACAATGGTTAGGGTTTAGGGTTGGTGATCCACGGTATGGCTAAGGGCTACGGTAGTAGATGAAGGTGGCTAAGCTTGGAAGCTTGCAAGGTGGGGAAGCTAAAGAGGGTGGTAATGTTCTTCAAGGATGACTAGAGAGAGGAAGTTGAAGAGAGAGAGACAGTGGTGGTTGAGCTAAAGTAAACGAGAAGAGAGAAAGAGCTTATAGGTAGTCTCTCGGTTCACGTATGTTAAACAAGGATGGAGGATCCAATTTATAATGAGTTTAGTTGATATAAGCTTGGAAAGTCCTTTAATGGTGAATTGTAAATTTTCGAAAGTTGAGCTTTTTTCCCATCTTAGGAACTTGACTTAACTAATGGAAAGGATGAATCTGGTCTTGTTCTTTGATTTAATTCGAAGTAGGCCATGCAGAGGATGAAATTGCACCATTAATTGGTGTGTTTAAGCAAGGAAATCATACGATAATTAGGGCTAAAGTGAGGAAGTTAAAGTTGTGTAGCTGAGGAAAGTGGAGGAAATTTAGGGGAAATGAAGGGAAAGGGAGAGAAAAAGGAAAGAAAGGGACGGAAAAAGGAGCTGACGTGGCACTACGTCAGCCCTTCCAACCAACGAAAGGCTACCATATGTCCTCACATGACACGTGGTAGTTGACATAGCATGCCATGCGGCACCATGTCAGCACGTATCCAATCTGATGATACTACGTATCAGGATACGTAACGCAATGAAATCCTGAGACGTAGCAATACAACATAGTATGTTATCTAAAAATAAATAAAAGGCTTTTGTCGAGCCTAGTTTTTCACCCTCTCGATTATTTTTATAAAATTAGGTCTTCTTTAAACCGATCAATACTAAGCCTTACCCGCTTAATATTGACCCTCGACTAGGGTTTAAAGAAGATCATTTTTTCCAACTTAAAAAAATTTGGAGTCGCCACCCGATCGGAGTCGAAAAAAAGGGTTAAGTTATAACCAATTTGGTGGATTAGTTATAACTTATCTACTAGTCTATCGATTAAAAAACTAATTTGTAAAACGACTTTTTTTGAAAACCAAAGATTTAAGTTAGGGGGCTAATTTATTAAACCCTAAACGAGTACTACTTTTTAACTTTCCGAATTTAACTTTGCTTTTCAAATATACACTTTTTAATTTCTAAAAACATCTAATTATGATACATGCGACTAAATTAATTAATTTACATAAATATCTAAAAATGGAAAAAAAATAAAACTTTCCATATTTTAAGTCGCCTTATACTTGCATACAAGTGCCTATGTACTCGTTATTTGAGATCAAACTTCTGTAGTTTGTTTATAAAAAAACTTTAGTGGGTGGTTTGATTTTAATTTTTGAAAAAAGATCGCATTTACGTTTTTACTCAGTTCAATTTATCCAAAGAAATTTTTTAAAAGGGTCCTAATTGGTGTTTTATTTTTGGAAACTCTAAAATAATCTTAATTTGAAAAAAAGTCTATTTTATTTTCATTTATTTTTAGAAAACTTAATTTTTCTAAGTGTGAGAACAATTTTTATTTACTAACCTATTTATTTATTTTTATTTTTATTATATTATCTTATTTATTTTATACTTAATCTATCTATTTCTATTAAAATAAATAAATAAACTACTTCCTTTCTTTTTTTTTTTTCTCTTTTTGTTTTTTCTTCTCTTTCTTTTTTTTCGTTCTTTTTTCTCTTTTTTTTTCTCATTTATAACATTTATAAATAAACAAATGAATAAATAAATAAATTAAAGAAAAAAGAAAAATCAAGTCGGCTCTAATTGGCTTCGGACCTCGGATCGGCTCACTTCGGCTTGGATTAGCTCGATCGACCCACTTTGACTTGGATCAACTTACTTCAACTTGAATCGACTCGATCGGCTCACTTCGGCTTGGATCGGCTTAAAGTTGGTTTGTTCAGCTCGAGAAATCCAATGGTGGTGGTTTTCGTAAAAACACCGTAAGGAATACTATCCTAGAGAGAGAAGAACTGTACTAGAGAGAGGAAACTTCGATTTTTGTTTTTCTAAAGTGTTTCAAAGTTTTTCTTGTGTTTTGAAAGTGAAGAGTAGACCCCTATTTATAGGTATCATGGTTGTATTAAGGATGGAAAAAATTAAATGCAATATGATTTTCTTCCAATTTTGGATTGGACGAACCTAGACAATACATAGTGCTAAATACATAGCTGCTCGTGTGTAAATGTGCCGGAGTGTATTGAAATGTGTCTATCATACTTAGAAGTGAGTTGGCAAATGACGTAGCAATGACGTAGCCCGTAACGTGGCGATGACATTGCAATAAAGTAAGAAAAGAAAATAAAAGATACATTTTGCACATTCCATGGATTAAACCTAAGATCTCTAAGTCGTATGCAATATTAAGTCTAAATGCTTATCCAACTGAGCTATTAGTTTTTCTTTATCCATATATGTAATTAATTACATATATGGACAAAGTCAGCCTGAGCTAGATTTAAATCTAAGCATAAACCCAACAGCCTTTTATTCAAAACTATTGAAATTGAAATTAAAATTATATTCTATTTAAACAACCTAAAAATTTATTATTTTCTAAATACCTTATTTTATTTTGTGACTTTTCAAATTTTTTTTTTTGTATTTTTTCTAAATTTCTTATTTTTTTTGTACTTTTTCCTATTTTCCTATTTTTTTTATATTTTTCTAGAATTCCTATTTTTTTTCTAAATTTCTTCATTTTGTGGGGCTTTCTTTAATTTTCTATTTTTTTGAACTTTTTCTAATTTAGGACCTTATAACCTAATTTGAAAAATAAAAGGGAGAGCAAAAATTAGGTGTCAACAGCTTTTATATACCTTTACCAAGATTCAAACCCAATACCAAGTCCATGTATTTATCCATTAGGCCATTAGTTAGTACCTTCTCCATATGTGTAGATTCAAATCTAAGCTCAGGCCCAACAGTTCTACTTCTAAACTTATTTAAAATTAAAAAAAAAAAAATCTATCCTATTAAATTATTATTTTCTAAATTCCCTAAAATCTTCTATTTTTTTAATTTTCTATTTTTTATGACTTTTTCAATTTTCTAAATTTTTCAATTTTTTTGTATTTTCTAAATTTCTTATTTTTTGTGTTTCTTCCTATTTTCCTATATGTTTCCCAAATTTGTTATTTTTTGTGCTTTTTCCTATTTTTCTAAATTTCTTTTTTTTCTCTAATTTTCTATTTTTTTATTTTTTCTAATTTAGTACCCCCTGAGAGAATAAAATAAAATAAATGAGGCAAAAACTAAGTGTCTACAAAGAACAAACTTGAAGTTTAGTACAGCATATCACCCCCAAACAGATGGACAATCAGTGAGGACAATTCAAATACTGGACGATATGCTTCAGGCTTGCATCATGGAATTCAAGGGAAATTGGGATTCTCACTTACCTTTGGTTGAGTTTACATACAATAATAGCTACCATTCATCCATTCAGATGCTACCGTATGAAGCTTTATAT
Source organism: Lumnitzera littorea (assembly GCA_024138015.1). Taxonomy (NCBI): domain Eukaryota; kingdom Viridiplantae; phylum Streptophyta; class Magnoliopsida; order Myrtales; family Combretaceae; genus Lumnitzera; species Lumnitzera littorea. The sequence continues at coordinate 67,386,701 of JAMXBB010000008.1, forward strand.
GGGAGAAAATGCCGATCTCCATTATTTTGGGATGATGTAGAGAAGGTAGCTTTGGACCAGATTTGGTTCAAGAGGCAACTAAGAAAGTAGCTACCATCCAAAAGAGAATAAAAGAAGCCTAAGACAGGCAAAAGAGTTGGGCCGCTTGAAGAGAAGAGAATTGGAGTCCAATGTAGGAGAACACATGTATTTGAAGGTAAGTCCGATCAAGAGCATACATCAAGTAAGGACTCAAGGGAAGCTAAGCTCTAGGTTTATCGAACGGTTTGAGATTCTCGAAAGAGTAGGGAATCTTGTGTATTACTTAGCATTACCCCCAAATATGACTAGAACACACAATGTGTTTCATGTGTTGGTGTTGAGGAAACATATATCCAACTCGAACAATGTCATTGAGCTAGAACCAATACAACTTAAGGAAAATCTAATGTATGAAGAGCACCCAATCTAGACCACCAATAACAAAGTTTAGAAGTTAAGGAATAAGGAAATCAGGTATTTAAAATTACTCTAGAGGAACCACAAAAGAGAAGAGGCTACCTGGGAAGCCAAGGAAGAAGTGAGATGAAAGTACCCCTAGTTATTTAAAGATTCAGGTACGTCTTTAAGTTTTAAGGACAAAACTTATTTTAATATAAACCCTACTACTTAAGTGACATGTGATTAAGAGTACTTCTCGATTATTCCCAATGATGAACTAAACTAAGAATTTAAGTTTACATTTAAAAATGAACTTAGTTTTTCAATTTGAAAGTCTATTACCCATAAAAACTCGAATACGAGAATAATTGACCTTAAGTCACCTAAAACCCCAAACCCTAAGATAATTAAAAAGTTATAATACTAAGCGACTAATTGAGAATTTAATTTGAATAATTTTATTCAACTCTACAAAATTTCATAACTTACAAGTTAATTTAAGAGCCAAATTCTAAAAGAATTACATATAAGACAATCCCCTTATTTTTCCTTATAAGCTATATTAAAAATGGATAAATAAGCCAACCAACCACATTAAATAACTTATCAATTGAGAAATCAATTGAAAATTGGAATCAATTATCAATTGATAACCTATCAAAAGCTAGTGATAAGACAATTTCCATATATCACTATAACCTATACTACATAAGAATACGTTATCACATTATTTCATCAATTCAATTTTTAAACAACTGGTAAGACAACACAATGTACCAAAAGGACTTCCTAATGGCCAATTTGAAAAGAAAGAAGAGGGAGGCCATGCTTTGTCATTTATCCATCAATCCATTTGTCTTTCACATCTACTATTCACCTCGTAATGCTTACATCATCAAATCATTATAAAGTATAGCTCATGTACTTGATAAAAGCCAACAAAAAGAAGCTTGTTGGGTACATTACATACACACAACTAACCAACACCGTCACTCTCATTTTCACTGCTCTTTGATTTCTTTTCTACACCTTAAACACATAAACCAAAAGAAGAAACCAAACCCCACCATCCTACGTTTGCCGCCACTTACTTACATACACCCACATCTCACAACATAAACTTGTTTTGTTGCCTTCCATTGTCCACTTGAAAAGCTATTTTTGGAAACCTTAGAACATCCCCAAAACCTACCCTAAACATCAAGATCTTGGCCACTAAAAGAGCTTGTAAGAAAGGGAAAGAAAACAAGGAGCAAAGGTAGACTCTTAGTTGCACAGCCACCTATTTCTATGCATTAAAGACGAGTAAGTTTATTTCCTTGTTAAAGTATTGTAGTATGCCATGTTAGGAGACTATATTTTCATGATGATATTAGTATGAACATAAGGTGATAACATAGCTAGCCCACTTTAAGAAATAAGCTTATAAATCTCTCATAGGAAAGTTGGAATATCAACAAACTAAGTTAGTATTTTATAGGATACATATCAAGCACTTAGAATAGAAGTTTGTAAGTTGAGAAAATCATGAAATATATACATGGAAGAGGAGATAACATGCTGGACATGTAGAGTATGTAGTGTATTTAGATGTTATTTTTTACTTTATTTGGTCACATATGCTTAAATGTAGCTTTAGGTAATGGAAAATCCATTACATGAAGTTTTTATGAAAAAACCAACCTTTTGAGATATGAACTATGACATAGAGTTTATGATAAGTATGTGATCTATCATTTTTATGTAATACATAAGCTAAATAATCACCTCATGGAAGAGAAGTTAAGTTGTAGTTGGAATTTAAGTAGTATAAGTTCATGATCTAACACCTAAACCTAAGGAAATGATAAAACAAGTTGAAAAACTAAGCTGGAGACCCTTGAACCAAACTGACCAGATCTGGAAGTACAAGAAAACTCACCTAAAAATATGATAAAACCAAGTAAATAAAGTGAAAAGACCAACCAAAGCAAATATAATTAGTGTATAAAGCCTAAAACTCAAAACCAAGCTTAAAATCCTTAAGATGAATTTACAACTCTAAGTTGGGCCTTCACCAAATTTCTAACCAACACCTTAATCTATCAATGAAATTTGAAGCCCATAAAGAGTCCACATAATACTCCCTAAGCCCAAGAAAGTAACTAACCTTAGTTTAGATAAAAGAAAAAGAAAAGCCCATTTGACCACTTAAGCCCACGTAAAAGTCTAAGAAAATGTTGATAGCACTAAGGCCATAAGATAAGGATGGAAATTTGACTTTAGAGAGTATTTTAAGCTTAGAATAAAGTCCTAAGCCTAAGCCTAAAAGATTTCCTAAGATAACAAAAAGGCTAACAACCAAACTAAGCCCAAAAGACTTCAAAAGTTGAAGACTGCTACTATTCCAATTAGTAGATAGATTGGCATGTCTTATCTCAAAAATCTAACCTCATCATGTTAAAGAACACTCGAAAACAATGAAAATCAACTATAAGTTCATAAAAATCAAATTTAAAACAAGAAAGTTATACATGATTAAAGTTTTAAGTAAAACCGGAAAAAATACGAAACTAAGTTAAAAAGTATAACTTAAAGAATCTTAGGTTAGCCTTTCAACTTTATCTCAAACTCTTACCTTTATCATATTGGCAATGTTCAAGGGACTCGACCACAGGAGACAACCTACCCCTAAACTACTACGATTGATCCGCTAGAGCTAAGTGAGTGTTTCTCGATAACTTCATGCTTGGTTTTGCTTATAGTGTAATTGCACTGAAACTTATATAATAAATTTTAAATGCTTATGGGATATGGGAAATGCATGTGTATGATATTATAATTGAATGCCATGACTTCCTAATAAGATAATAATGAGAATTATTGTGATGATAGTTATGCATAGTTGTATGGGATGAAATTGTTTGATCACCATGGAAATTGAATTAATTGAGTATTCGATTAAGAAATTCAATGGATCATGCATTTCTCATGACTGCATTATAACTATACCAATAGCTACCTTATGCGAAAAATGGGAAGGGGCTCACAAGAGCGAGGACTCCTATCAGGATTAAGCAAATGTGTGTCATTTATGTTATTGAGTCTCTATCCTAAGCTTTCAGGCTTACTAGGCACCAAGGGATACTAACCATTAGTGAAGAGCCGTGTCTTGTGACTTTTGCTTAGGGCGTATAATGTGGATTTTGGAGGCCACCATACCATTAAACTTAGGAATTTTAACTTAAAAATTTGATTATTGGAAAAGGAAAGTATACTTTCTGTATAAAAAGTAAAGTTTGTATATATTATATATTTGCTTGAGTTGATTTAAGCATGTTGGTATAAGTGGAATAAAAACGCAAGTGCTAGGACCGAGTTAATGGTTTGTGCAGTAAATTATCTCCAACCCTAACTATAGGGGGTATAATTCTGAGTTGCATGCAATTCATAGGTCGCTGCATGTATTGGTTGGCATTCCGAGTAGTCATGCATTCTATGTTGTGCATTTAAATTATATTATTTATATGACATGGCAGAGGGATTAACTCACTAATCATAAGCTTACACCATCAAATTTTTTTTGTTGTAGGATCACCTCTTCATTCATTCAGGGCGAGGAATGCCTAAGGTGAGTCTCAAGTCGAGACGGGATTATGTGTTAAGGAAGTAAAAAGGGAATTTTGTAATAATAATTCGTAGATATATTTACTTATTTAGTTAGATTTTCTTAATTCAAATTTTCGTAAAACTTTGAATACGTTGTAATATATTTTTTTGTTATTGTAGAATTCTACAAATCCATACTCTAACTTTAGTGCTTTTGTAATTTAAATGTTAATTTTAGTCACCATGCTTGGTATTACATTTCTATGAGTTTAATGGTAATATAGAGTGGAAGGAGCCTTGTGTGTTGTATAGAAGGCCTATGATCAATGAGGAGGTTGATTGTAGATCCTTATATGGTACACGACAATGATACTATTTGGGTCATGATATCCATGCTATGATAACTACCGCTAGGGTGAATTCCCCAAACTTAGTGTACTCAGTCTCCAACCATCATAGGATATGACTGACGTAATATACAAGCCTATATTCTCATCCATCTGCTCAAATAAAGACTGATGATAGCTGTAGACACCTAATTTCCCCAACCCTACCACCACCACCCCCCCCCCCCCCCCTTCCCGCTCCAGCTTTTTATTTTTTAGATTAGATTATAGAGTCTTAAATTATAAAAAAATACAAAAAAATAGAAAATTAAAGAAAACCCCCAAAAAAATGAAGAAATTTAGAAAAAATGGAAAAATTTAAGAAAATATATAAGAAATTTGAAAAGTTACAAAAAAATTAGAAAAAAAAAAAAGAAAGAAGGAATTTAGAAAATAATAAACATTTAAGTTGCTTGGATAGAGTAGATTTTTAATTTAATTAGACTTAAAATAAAGGACCATAAGACCTAGGCTTAGATTTAAATTTAGCCTAAGCTGACCTAGTCCATATGTGCAATTTAATTGTACACATGAACAAGGCATAGCCCAATAGCCTAACGATAAAATACATAGACATTGTAATTGGGTTAACTAGAGATTAGGGGTTTGAGACTCATTGCAGGCATAGAAATGCTTTTTTGTCCTTTTCTTTTTAAACTCCTTACATAGCTATGTGTCAGGCTGTCATTGGGCCACGTGTTTAATTATAACACGTGGTACTTTATGATTGGCCGAGACAGCAAACTTTCTTCCCCCCCCCCCCCCCCCCCCCCCCCCATTTTTTTCTCCCCTTTCCTTATTATTTCCCTATGTTTCTTTCTTTAAAAAAGAAAAAACATACACAACGCACAAAACATACAGAGGAGGGATGATTTTCAAAAAAAAAAAAAAAATACAACACATAGTAGGCAAATGGGGACCCACCACAAAGACAGACCATCTCTCTCTCTCTCTCTCTCCACCATCTCTCTCTCTCATCACTCTCTTTCAGCCCCTTGGAAACCGAGTCTCCCTTTCTTCCCACTACCTCTCTCGATCTCTCTCAGCCTCCTCCCATTCACTGTATCCCGAAGCCCTACCCACCTACTCTCGACCTTCACCTACTTGCATAACCACTACCAATCCATGCGCCAACCAATCGAACCCCCCCATACACACCCTTACTCTCAACTAACAAACATCATACCCGCTCCTTGCCGTCAACCCTGCGAAACTTAAACCCACTCATATGTACACATAACCTAACAAACTAGATACTCTCTCTCTCATAACCAATCCTCTCTCTCTCTCGCACCCTATCTTGAACTCTTTCTCTCTCCACCCTCTTTTTTTAGACAAAATCAAACCCGATGCCCTCTCTTCATCCATCCCCGACCGCACACGATACTACACATACGCACAACTCAACCTATCTCCCCCTACCATACACCGCACCATTGATACCAACTCCTTATACAGCTGACTCTCTCTCGACACACCCATAACTGGCGGATAGCCATACGTAACAACTCCCGCACATAGGCATGCTCACTAACCACTCTCAAACCCAATGCCCATCTTCAACCAGACACCCCTAACACAAATACATGCACCACCGCACTTGATCCATGATACCCTCACTCTCTTACTCACAAACACCACCACTCCACCACACAACTTCCTCCTAAATGACCATTGTTGGCCACAGCATAGCTCCTACCCTTACTAACCTTAATAAGAAACTTCCAAAACTACCTTCACCCGTGAAAAATTGGCCTAGAATCACCTCGGATCACCCTCCGTCAACACCTCTACCTCCTTGCCCCAAATCAAGTCATTTGACCTGAATTCAACCTAAATCCACACCGATCTAACCTATTAAGGCTCCAACCTGAAGTCTAAACCGAGACCGGATCTAATCCATACCCACTAACCTAAGTATCTCCGGTAGTCCAACCCTCTTACAATTTTGTGGTTGATTATTTTTTATTTTTATTTTTATTTATTTATTGTATTTTATTTCATTATTGTAGTTTATTATAACAAAAAAAAAAAGAAGAAAAGAGAGATGAAAAAAAGAAAAGGAAAAAGTGGTCTACTCATTTACTTAGTTATTTATTATTTATTTTTCATTTTTTTAAATAAAAAATAGGATAAAAAACATATATAGAGAAATAAGGAGAAATAATAAAAAATGAGAATGAAATAAATAGGTTAACAATTAAATTGTTTTATCACTTAGAAAATAACTTTTCAAAAATAAAAATAAATCAACAATTTTTTTAAATTAGGTCATTTAGAATTTCCAAAAATAAAATCCAATTTAGGACCCATAAGAAATTTTCTCAAATAAATGAAAATGGGTAAAAACATAAACCTGGATGTTTTTCAAAAATTAAAATTAATCAACCCGCTATATTTTTTATAAACAAACTATGGACGTCTAATCTCAAATAGCGAGTATGTAGACACCTATATATTAGTATGGGGTGCCTTAAAATATGGAAAGTTTTATTTTTTTTTTTCCATTTATAGATATTCTTGTAAATTGATCAATTTAGTTATGTGTATTATAATTAGCTGCTTTAGAAATTAAAAAGGGTATATTTGAAAAGCAAAGTTAAATTCGAGAAGTTAAAAAGTGGTACTCATTTAGGATTCAATAAATTAGCCCCACAACCTAAATCTCTAGTTTTTTTAAAAAACCGTTTTATAAATTGGTCTTTTAATCGATAAACTAGTAGCTAAGTTATAACCAAGTCACCTAATTGATTATAAATTAACTCTTTTTCCCAACTCCGATCAGGTGGTGACACCAGTACCATTTCAAATTGAAAAAAAAAAAAAGGTTTTCTTTATACCCTAGTCGAGGATCGGTATTAAACTGGTAAAGCTTAATACTGATCGGTTTAAAGAAGGTCTAATTTTATAAAAAGAATCGGGATGATGAAAAACCAGACTCAACAACTTGGCAACTCCACTGGGGATTTCAAGAAGGCTAACCACTTAAAAACGTTTCGAAATTAAAATCTGTTTTCAAATTGCCCATCTTGTTTAATTATTAGTTTATTTATTTATATATTCATTTGTTTATTTGTTATTGATTTCGTGTATATATTTGTTTCAATTAGCATATTTATTTTGTAAATAGCATACATTGGGGCATGGGTATTCACTTATTGGATCAAAGATGCAGGATAGATGCAATCAAACCCAGGCTGTCTTAGGACCTTAGGATGGAGAGCCATTATATAAGTTCCGGGTGTAGTAGGACAACTACCGTTTGAGGCCAATTAGACTACCCCACTTAAACTTCAATATGACAAAGGAACCGTTTTGAAGAAACGCATGAGGTTACAGAGTTTAAGAACCTTTAGAACTCTCCTTTCTTGCATACATTCTTCTAAGCTTAGCAAATGGCTAATAGTTTTTAAAATTAGTCCAGATCAAGTAATCCATAGGTGCATTTCCCAAGTTGAGATTAATCAAGTGGGTTCTTTTACTCTAAGAGTTTGACTTAGAAATTAGAGACAAAAAGGGGGTAGAAAATTTGGTAGTCCACCGTATATCTCACCTCAAAAATCCTTCAATGGAGAAACTTAATGAATAGAAGAGCAACGACAAGTTCCTAGACGAGAAGCTATACTTAGTAAGTCCTTAGGAAACTCCTTGATTTGCTAACATAACTAACTATTTAGTGGCTAGAATTATCCCTTTTAGACTAGATTTTAGATAGAAGAAAAAGTTTTTCCATGATTTTAAAAGTTAACTTTAGGAAGACCCATACTTATGTAAAATTAGTCCAGATCAAGTAATCCATAGGTGCATTTCCCAATTAGAAAGTGAGCATATTTTAGCACATTGTCATTCAGGACTGACAAGAAGACACTCAAGCGAGAATAAAATGCTTCACAAAGTCCTTAAATGTGGTTTTCATTGGCCAACACTATTTAAAGATGCCCGAAAGTTTGTTGAACTTTATGATAAATGTCAAAGGGCAAGAAACGTATCTAAAAGAGATGAAGGCCAACGAAATCCAATTTTGATATGCAAAATTTTTTGTATTTGGGATATAGATTTTATAGGACCATTTCCAAATTCAAAGGGAAATAAATATATTTTAGTGGCCATAGATTTTGTATTTGAGTAGGTTGAAGCATATGCTTTGTCAACTAATGACTTTAGGGTAATTAGATAGTGCCTAAAAAGTTTGTTTTCTAGATTTGGCACCTTTAGAGCACTAATAAGTGATAGGGGAACCCATTTTTGTAATGTTCAACTTGAGAAAGTGTTGAAACGATGTGGAGTCAAGCATTTAATTGCAATTCAATACCACCCTCAAACTAATGGACAAGTTGAAGTAGCAAATGGGGACCTTAAATGAATCTTAGAAATGACCATCGAGCATAATAGTAGAGATTAGTCTGAGAAGCTTGACGATGCTCTTTAGGCTTATAGAACTACGTACGAGGCACCAATTAGAACAACCTCATATTAGCTTGTCTATGGTAAAGCGTATCATTTACTTATGAAGATTGAGCATAAGGCCTACTAGGCTATAAAATGTACTAACCTTGATGTTGAGCATGCAGGTAAATATAAGAAACTTTACCTAAATGAGCTAGAAGAGTAGTAAGATATAGCCAACTAAAACTCAAGGATATTCAAGGATAGAGCCAAATGATTTCATGATAACTAGATTAGGCAAGGAAAGCAATTCCAAGTCGAAGATAAAGTTTTGCAATATCGATCTTGGTTGAAGCTCTTCTTATGTAAGCATAAATCTAGATGGTTAGGATCTTACACAATAACATAAGTATTCCTATATGAAGCAGTGGAAATCTCAAGTCCCAAGAAGAGAACTTTCAAGGTAACAAACACTGACTCAAAATATACCTAGGAGCAGAGTTAAGGAAGGAAAATAACCTTAGATACGACCTCCATCCGATCACAAAAAATGAGTAATTTTGATCTTAACTCGTCAAGCAAACAACGTTAACCAAAAGCGCTTCTTAAGGTGCAACCTAAGCATCTTTGATTTCTATTTTGCAAAATTATCCATTTTACATCTTTTTGATTTTTGCACTAAGTCTACATAAAGTGGTTTCTAGGTTTTTCTTAAGCATTTTAGGATCAATCATAGAAAATAAGGAGTTGTGATGACTAAAAAAGAGATCGAAAAGAATCATGATCATGAACTAAAGCATTGGATTCAAGAAGAAGAGGTAAGTTAAAGTCTAGCAAGGACTATGGTCTAAGACCATGCCCATGGCCTTGCTCGTGTTCTTCTTGTCATGAATTAAAATTAAATTTGAAATTTAAAGTTGATAGAAATGTATATAGTTGATATAGAAACCATTGATATAGAAAGTATTCATAAAAGATTATGTATAATATGGTATTTCTTGTGAATTATTAAGTTGTTTTACCTTATCTTAACATTGGTAGAGAATACTGATTCTCTACAATTCTAGTAGACTGTGGAATATTGAATATCCATAGTCATTTACATTTTATAGTAAGTTAATTAATTAAAAATTGAAAACTTTAGTAATTAATTATTTAAAATCTTGCAATCTCTAACTTGCAATGTGGTTTTTGTACCATAAGTATATACGTAATATGAAAATTTTAAACAATCATACTAGACTCTCCTTAGGGTCATGACAACCCTCCTTTCAAAACTTTTGCAATTCCCATTGATGACAAGAATAGCAATTGTACTAAATTTTTCTTAATTCACTATTGCACATGGAACACACTATTGGAACTGAATAGCAAAATTCCTATAAAGCAAAAGTTACATGTTATTTAACCTAAGATTTCAGGATATTAGTTAATTAATTGTTGAAGTTAAGTTTCAACCATGTGCTATTACTAAAATTTACTTAGATATATATATTTATCCCTTTTGATTTTCAAAATTCCATAATCCTAAGTAAATAAGTGGATAAAACTAGTCTTTTGTAATTTTCCCTTAGAAATTTAAATTTGCTAAGGGCAAATTAAAAGTCAATTAGTAAATAGAAATTGGTAAGGATAGGTTTCTGTCTCTTAGAAGAGTAAGATTCTTTCCTGTTGTTAATTTACTGGAAAAAAAAAAAAAAAACAAGGTGAATAATGAAAAATTGATAAGGATCAACCTTAGTCCCCTAAAAGAGCAAAGTACTTTTTATTGTCAATGTTAACTATAAAAATAGCTCATTAAGCAAGGATTGGCCTTAGTCTCTCACAAGAGCAAGGTGCCTTCTTGCTATTAATGAAGCTTTGGTAATAAATTAAATTAAAAAGCCCATCAACAAAACTGTAGTAAAGGGGAATGAGTAGGGGATAAGTAGATATATGTACTTACTCTTAATTATAGCGTTCGATGGAGTTAGTAGAGATTTGTATATATCTTAGCTAAATAAAAAGGAATCATATATGGTTTTTGTCCAATTAAATAAAAATTAGACTAATTCAAGAAAAGTATCCTTGGTTAAAAGATATGATTAAACATCAATTTATAGGAATTAGCCATTGAGATATAGTATTGATGTTAAGGATGCATTGAAAAAGTAAACAAGGAGAAGTGTGTATAGGTAACTAGGAAATTTTAGGGGATGCAAATCTATTCATGGGGATAACTCAATTTTTTTATGATTTATGAATAATAGTAGTTCATCCTAGACTAATTTTTCTTATCGATCCTTATTAAGGATTGATTTATTTGCTTGAGGATAAACAAATGTTTAAGTGTAGGGAAATTTGATGGGTGTAAAATTACACCCATCAATTATACTATTTTCTTGAATATTTTACACTATTTTGATATAATTTAGTTGAATTTGCTATTGATTTGAGTTATTTTTTATTTCAAGACTCAAATTAAGTGAAGTAATGAAAATATGAGAATTCAAGTGATTTTTTAAAAGAATCTCATCTATTTTGAAGAATAAATTGAAGATAGTAAAAAACGAAGAGAATTTATTCAAGAAATAAACATGGAAGACAACTACAATTGCATACCATGGCTATGTTCCTTGGTTGTAAAGCCCCCATATTTAATTTTAAATTGAATTTTGAAAGATTTTTTATCTATGGCCATGTTCTTCTTGTAATTAATTTCAAGACAATTTTGGCAAGAATTATTGTAAGATGTTGTTCACGCCAAGCCACTATGCTCATGCTCATGGCCGTGTAACCTTAGTTTGCTTTGATACACTTTCTATTTGGAGATTATTTAGTCCAAACACTATAAATAGAGGATAGGCAATTGTATCTAAGAGGGAGATAAGGCAAAAGCAAGAGAGAATAGGGAATATAAACATTCTTTTTATCATTCTTTTTGGCATGAAAGTTTGCATTTTTTCTATGATTATATCTTAAAACCAATAATATCTAGATCTGTAAACTATTGACGTAATGATATAGTTTACATGAATTGTTTTGTTTTAATGCAATCTTCCTATTTTTTATTAATTCAATTATATGTTTTATTTTGGATTAAGTTGTTATTTTTAGAGTCTCAACTTAATTTATTTGATTTTATATATTGAAGTCATGAGGCCATTAAATAAATAGATCTATATAATTGAAAGGATTCGCTATAAGCTTAAATATAACTTATAGATTTGTGTATATTCTTAATGCTGTTTTATAGAGTCCTATCATAGAAGTGATTCAAGTAAGATGTAATTAAGATAGAATCTAATAACAAAGCAATTCTTATTAAGTTAATGCTTGAATTCCTCTAGTTAATAAAAATAAGAGATTCATTAAAAATCCAAAGATTCTATATATAATGCTCATGGTAGTTAAAATCTTGGATGAGTAACTACTCAAGACATCATCTTACCACCTTTAGTGGAAATCGTTGATAACATACAGCATATAGCTAGCTTAATGAAACCAATTAATTTGTGTATTCAATTAGAAATTGAGAGGAATCGCGGATATTATATCAAAACACCAAATAATTTTCAAGACAGAAGTTATTCTATATCTTAATTCATGTTTATTTAATTATATTTCATTATTGCATTGTTAATTAATCTTTAATTTAGTTTCTTTTCTTATTTTCATACAATTCACCGTTAATATTGCAAATTAATATAAATTAAAGTAATTAGAATAGGTGAGTAAAAATTCAGTCCTCATGAGATCGATAACCCAAGATTCTTGTAGTTCTTTATATTATTACTTAATAGGTGCACTTGCTTAATAATACGGTATACGCTTCACCATATGCTTAGAATTTGTAGGGTTATAACCGGTATGTAGCTTTTTTTATTAGTTCTTTACATTCCTTGATCTTAACTTAGAAATTAAAGTTACTAGTAACATAGTGGATATACTAATGCCATGCCCAACTAGTTGGCCACACTGCATTTTGTCCTTCAATTGCAAACCACCTTCCAGCATGGCAATTGGAGATCAAACATATGTTCGTACAATCCTTTGTCATGTATATAAGAACACACTTCAAGAACTAACCCAACTGTCTTAACATTCTTCATTGTCCAGTGCAAATGCTACTAGGACAATATGATTTTCACCGTCAAATCAGATCGCTATGAGTAGCTTATACTTGTACTTCCCATAAAAAAATGTACCATCAATGGTAATGATAGGCCTAAAAAGAAAAAAATTAGTTAATTCAACTATTTACATAAGACATAAACAACTAGTTAATTAATACCAAATTATGAGTAGTGGTATCACACTTACAATGTACAAAGGCTTCGATACAAGGTTCGATGGCCTAGAATACTCTATCAAAGAACATATGGCTTATAGTGTTACTATCTCGACATTTTCACTCAACCATAACACTTGGATTAACCTCTTACATAGCTTATAACAAACTCTGATAAGGGGTATTAAGGTCATCATGTTGAAGATTCTCTATCAGGTTGAGTTTTCGCAATTTACCAATGCTACCATTTCGTTTAGGTTGGGATCAATCACAATGACACTCTAGACAAGTCGGAAGGTTTGGAGGTCATCCTTAAGGGTATTGTTCTACATATTGGAAAGGTTGAAATCAGGTTGCAATTGAGTACTTAAACAATTAAGTTTGCCAGACCTTTTGTTCTTGATCAAGTTAGAGGCTTAGGTGCTTGATTCCCATCACATTCCCACCTTATTTATTACAACGATTTCATAAAATTCACAATGTCAATAAAATCAATGTGCTCAATTTACAAATAACACGATCATAGATAAACTTACTAATTAACACCTAGAACATATAAATCACATTCAACAACATCCTGACATTTCTAGAAGAATATACTACAATAACATATAATCCATAGACTTTAATTAACCCCATTCCACATTTATTCACCAATGTACTAATATCTTAAGCATATTCAAATTTAAGTAACTCGTCTACACTTTATTAAGAAAAATATCTTTATTATATCCTAATTTTGAATTGTTCTACACAATAGAGTACTTGTACAATATAGCCACTTGGATCAATGAAGCATATAATGTGTGTTAACACAACTATTTTCTATAATTATCGAAACGTAGAAGTGAACAAAAATAGAAAAAAAAATGCATATCTTTCTTCCTCGTATATAGAGAGAGAGAGAGTGATAGAACTATGAGTATTTATTGAAGTTCTTACAAAATTGATATCAGAAAGTGATGTACCTGTAGCGACAATCTCAAATCTAGTGTCGAATTGAGGAGGAAAAAAGTTCAAAAATATAGGTTTTGGAAGCAAGGCATATGAGGGTTCTTTTTTTTAGAGTGAGAGAAAACCGTTTATTCGTAAAAATGGGAAGAAGGGTACTCTAATATAGTGCCCAACAAAATCACTTCTTCATCCAAAGAATATTGCACGTGAAATTGCCGGTACTTTTGAGATTATTTTCTCAAGAGACATATTTTATTATTATTTTTTTTTGGCATTTTTTTATTCCTTTTACCCTCTACTTTTTACCAAATAACTACTTCGTATCAATGATTATTATATTTTTTTATTTTTTTAATGAATTTTCCATTTTGCTTGCATAAAACATTTATGTTTGTTAAAAATAAATGTACAAATAACAAAATATTCACGGAAAAAATGTGTGAACTGGAAAAAAAGAAAAAACGAAATATGGGAAGATGGCCATTTATCATCAGTAAAGCCCAACAAATTAACTCGGCCCATGGTCTACTCTAACGACGCTATAAAATGTACTTTTCGGCAACAAGGGTTTTGGAATCAGTAACTTGGCAGTTGTTCCACCGGGAAAACAACAGAGCCGAGTGAAAGATGGTAAGCTACTTCGTCTGTCGATCTCTTCGCTTTTTCTGGATGTTTTTAATGAGTTCACCTTGTCGAGTTATTGAATCGTGAATGGTTCTTGTGGTTTTAATTTCGAATTGTAGCCGTCACACAAGACATTCAGGATCAAGAAGAAGTTGGCCAAGAAGATGAGGCAGAACAGGCCCATTCCTCATTGGATTCGCCTCAGGACTGACAATACCATCAGGTTTTTTCCTTTCCCATTTTTTCTTTGGAAAATTAATGAATAAGTGAAATGGTTTAATTCGTGAGTGCTAATGATAACAGGCTACTTGTGCAGGTACAATGCTAAGCGCAGGCACTGGCGGAGAACCAAGCTAGGGTTTTGAGGTTATTTAATGTTTAAACCTAATCAAGTGGATTGTATGTTTCTTTCCCCTATTTCGTAGACATGTACAAGCTTTATTTCACATTTAAATGTTAATTTTGATGAGTTAATCCCGGAATGACACATGTTGCTTCACTCTTTCTTCTCTTATTTCTCTTTTGGGCATATTTGAATTCTGGTTCTATTGCTTGGCATACGGTGATATGCAAAGCCCAAGGACATGATCAATGGTTATTTGCCATTTTTGAATTAAATTTCAAGTATATGTTATGGGCTTGTGCTGGTGTATTGGGATTTCAAGTATT
Source organism: Lumnitzera littorea (assembly GCA_024138015.1). NCBI lineage: Eukaryota > Viridiplantae > Streptophyta > Magnoliopsida > Myrtales > Combretaceae > Lumnitzera > Lumnitzera littorea. Next base: position 67,401,998 of record JAMXBB010000008.1, read on the forward strand.
CATTTCTCCTTGGTAGTTCCGATACAGTTGAATGAGGATACACTAGTCACGATCGGCATGTTTCTAGGATCTATTCATCATCCATAATTTTGCTTCCTGTTACCTATTTTTGTTGCTTCCTTCGTACACCGTGAATTACCTCTACTAGTAAATAGCAAAGCATCTACTTCTGGGTAAGTGATGTGTCATTAGTTGATGCTGTTTTCCACTCCACAGTTTGCAACCAGCTTATAATTTCTTTAAGTTCAAAGCATGTATGTCAATGCGGAATGCCATCTTTCCCATTTTCTATATGCATATGTGATAATATGCTCATTATTTCTGTTCTGCCAGACTAAAGGAATTAGTTTGTTCTCTCTCTTTTTTGAGTCATCCCCTCTTAATGGATGGAAGACTGGATGTGTGTATTCTAATCATTTTTTCACCCAAAGGGCTTGTGGCTTGCTTGACAGATGTTTTTTATGTGTCATGTTCTCAATCTTGCAATAGCAATCGATTAACATTTTCTTGCTAAGTTCAAATTAATGTCAAAGGTGAATGTTGAGAACTAACATCCTTGCATATTGACTTAACTTTTAATTGCTCCTTCTAAACTAGAGCGCCTTGTTCAGTTGGGTTGAATGTAACGTCCATTCCCACTCTATTACTAACCACTCCCCATATTCCATTGTTCAGTTAGTTTTCACATGCGTAATTCCAATTCCACCGAAATGCTGATTCCCCTTAATTCCTGCATCCGGACTCTGTCCCAAAAGAAAAGAATTGTGATTCCTTGCAAGATCGAATTTTTTTTTCCCAATCTCACCTTAGAGACAGAGAGAGAGAGAGAGATAAAGAAAATCCAGAAACAAAAACCCATCACCTCTCATCATCCACCACAGTGACCACCACTGCTGCTGCTGCTGTCGCTGTCACCGCAGCCACTACCACCACAGCTACCACTCGCTACAGTGCACTACTACCGTACTACCATTCTTCTCTGTTGTGCTTTTATCAAATCTTCTCCTCACACTCATAGCACCACCATCATCAATGTATGTATATGTTTTTGTTTTGGGATTATTAGTGTGGTGTAGAGAGAGAAGAGATCAAAGGTAGAGAGAGAAAGGACAATTGAGAGAGAGAGATCGGAGATGGAGAGAGAGAAAGGGAGTTAAATAGAGAGAGAGAGAGAGAGAGAGGGAGGAAAATAGAAGGAGAAAGAAGAGATTAGAGGGACAATAGTGAGAGAGAAAGGAAGGACAATAGTTAAAAGAGGGTAAATTTGTTTTTTACTTTCTATTACATGTTTATTTTCTACTACACTTTTTACTTTTTATTTAACTAAACATTGTAATAAGAATTCTAATTTTATTACTCTTGCATTCCATTCCTTATTAATTCCATTTAGTGAATTAAATGACCCGGAGGAGTGTAAGCGGATATGTGGTAGATGTACATATATTTTTTAAAACTATCCTTTCATTTGACAACACAACTTGGTTCATATTAGGCAATCTACATATAGGGGACAATTTTGCAGCTTCATCATTGCTTCCTTTTACCCTACATTGATTTAATTTCCAATCAGATGCTTTTTAACTTGTTTTCTGTTGTATTCCACTTGTTATAATGGACGAAACCGGGTACTGCTTGTTTCCTGATGATCTTTTGGTTTTTGACAAACTTGTGAGGGACCTTTGGTTGTGTGCTCATAATTCAGTTCCAAATCTACAGTTAGGTATACAGAAGGTGAAAACTGAGTACTTCCTAAGTTGCGATGCGACTTTAGTAAAACTAGTTGAGAATCACCACGAGCTCTCAATTCAGTTGTGCTTTTGATGTATCAGTGTTTTAAGTGTAAATTGTTACCTGAAATAGGGTTTGCTTCTCAATAAGAATCCTCTACCTTTAACATACTGCAATAGAAAAGCGAAGAATCAGCGGTTTCCAAGTGCTCTTGGGTTTCCGAGTTTGGTCGTGTTGTAGTTTCAATGTTGCTCGAGCGTATTGATGCAAAAGAGTACGAGGAAGGTATTCATTCCTGGCCAACAAGGTGAGAGGAAAGCCTTCAATCATAAGTAGGGTTACACGGAAGCCATAATTATTGCAGACCTCTGTAGGTCGAGGTAGTCAGGGCGGTTTAACGGTGGCCTTGTACATTAAATATCCATTTTAGAACAGTTGACTAATGAAGGGTGGAATCATTATATATATATATATATATATATATATATATATAACTTCTCTAGCATGGACCCCGTAATTTCAAGAGTGAACATTTACCACCGTAGAAATTGTACGAGTTCTACGACTCTTGTGATTTGATTGCCTGTGTGTGATTCCGTTTGACTTGTTCATTAAAATAATACAAAAAAGAAAGAAAGAAAGAAACCGCCAACTCAAAATTTAATACCCATTTGTGAATAGAATTAGCTGGATGTAAACTGACCCAATAAAAAAAATAAAAAATCCAACACAGCCCAACTGCAGTAATAATATTGCTTGAACTTTCTTGTCTTTTTCACAAATGGATATCCTTTCTTTGTTCATCAACGCATACATCTTAAGCCAAAAAAAGTGCTAAGCGACGTTATTGTCTATACTCAGGCAAGATTTGGAATTAGAAAGGATTGTAGCACATCCCGCAGACTGAGATTTGAAAACATGAGCCTATAACAATAGCAAAGGTCACTAAATAGATTTAATTGAATTTCCAAAATTGAAGTAAAAATCGTAATAAAAAAGTGCTAAGATAGAAGCACAAGTGGCAGAAGCCACACCTCTTGATTTTTCCTACGCCGTGAAACATAATGAATGGTAGAAACTACAGCTGGTTCGCATGGCTTAATAGCTTTATGCAGATGTCGTGAATGACCGCATTTTGGTTCTCTTGGTGGACCTGGTACGAAACTGCAAATTATTGAGGTTCTTGTCGATTACATCATCATAGCCTAATTTCATCAAGATATGCATTATGCATAGTGTCAATTTTCTTCTTCCTCTCAATGCTGTCACCAATCGAAAAAAGAATTAAGTTGGGGTTTTTTTTTTTTAATTTTTTCCAGTTGGTTCGGTTTACATCCCACTAATTCTTTTGACAAATCGGTAAATTGCCAAGTCAGCATTACATTTTGAGGTGGTATCTACTTTTTTTTTTTTTTTTTTTAATTTTCATTTAGTGTACATGTAGATGGAATGAAACAGAAGCAGCTAAAATCACACACACAAAAAAATAAAAAATGTGGGTCTCATGTCATTTTTTGGGGGTAAGTATTGACTTTTGAAATTATAGGGGATCCATGAAATTTTAAAGGTATTCAAAGGAGATCCATGCAATTTATTTGAATTACAACTTTAAATTCCATTGTCTTTCTCCATATTTGAAAGTATATTTAATAAGTAAAATCGTAGTTTCATGGAATTAGTAGTTATGAAGATAGATTGTGGTTTCATTCCCCCATTTATTATTATTAATCAAAATTACTCATTTAATAATTAAAGATATTTTTTATAATCATTATTATATACATATTTAATTTTATTCTATTATATTCCGTATAATTCCAAATATGAAAAAAGATTTATTAATCTAATCCTTATTTTATTCCATTCCATTCCATCCAAACCATTCTATTCCGTTTATTCTAGACTATCCTATATATCAAACCTGACATGGGTTTGATAATCACTAAACACTTATGATTTTTTGGAATTATATGATATCCCCATTTAATATTGTATTTTCAAGCCATGAATAAGTTACCTTTGAGGGCTTGGTAAAATAAAAGCAATAATTACCAGGCCAGTGTACCAGCACCACAATCACCTCCATCATTGTCATCTAGTCTTATCTTATGATATATAATTAAGATGTATACATACTCATTAAATATAGATATAGATCAAATATACTTTTAAAACTATTAAAGTTTTCATCTAAAGCAATCAAACTGTATTATGAGAAGATTGATGTATAACCAGGCAATGACTTAATAGTGTACACTCCCCACTTATTATCTTCAAACATATCTAATACCAAGCCCATTAAGTCTTACCCAATCCGGCCGTTTAATTTAGATGTAAAACGCGGCCTTATGCCTTGCATAGTTTACGATATCAAATAACCTAGGAGTAAAATTATAAAAGGAACATCATAGATGAGCAAAATTATTATTTTGTTTGGCTGCACTTAAAATGACACTATTAATAAATTAGGAATATATTTATAAATACCGCTATTCTCTTAGCGTAGTCGTGGGAAGATATAGAAATATCCTTGAAAAGTCTAAGGGGTAGTTAGTCCTTCAATTATTTGAAGAAATTGTAATTGGTTATTTGATAGTAATAAGAATTCCATATAATAATTATTTAGTGGACGAATAACATTTCCATTCCACCTCTTTGAAGTTAATTAAACATGCTATCGATATATTGAATATCCTAACATAATTTATCCAATCAACGGTTATAGACAGATAAACAATTATAATGAGAAAAAAATATAGAAATGGCCATTTTTCTTTTCTACTTTTCTATATGAGTCATTCACTTTCTTAATCCTTTTTTTTTTTCAGTCTTTTACTTTATGCCACTTTTCTATTTAAAAGATTCATTATTTAACTTTTTAGTTTGAGTTCCTATCTTTTCAAAATGGCTATAAAAGAATTCCCATCATGTTCATCGATAATTTTGTTCAAAATTTTGTACTTGTATTGTATATGTATGTACATATATATATATAGTTTTGCTTGTATTTTATATTGAAAAAAAAAACAGAAGAAGAAGCTTTCACAATTAATAGTGATCCTTATTTGAAATAGAGAGAAATTGACTCACCACAATTTGAAATCCACCCCAGTTCTCGAACTCTGGAACTCCATCAGGTGTATGATATTCGTTCCAAAAGAAAAAAGTGGGCCAATGATATTGTGCCAAGTGACAATAATAATAAGAAAAGTCTCTATTAAAAATTTTTGACAATGGGAAAATTTTTTCTAATTGTTTTAAATAGTTAAAAACTCTAAACAAAAATTAAAGGGAAGATAGAATGGTTCAAATAGAAAAGTAGTGAAAGTAAAGAAAAACTTTAAAACTATATTTCTCAAGTTGGAAAGCAACAAAAAGTGCATGTCCATGTTTATACTTGTCCCTCGAATAATCTGTTAATCCATGGGTAATAGACGTCTTAGTTGTAACAATGTGACTAAATGGTTTAAGCCGCTTGATCCATCCACGGTGATGGTTGATGGGTTGAGCTACATCCACTTGGTTGCCGCCTGCGGGGAGGGTAGACAAAGAAAGAAAAGGATAAAATTATAAATGCCCGCTTTGGTGCTTCACAGTCGATCTGTAATCATATAATGGGCTAACATATATATCTAGTTGTGGATTAAATGACCTACCTAATTTTAAGGAAAAAGGACGAATTTAGTTGCCCATAAAGTTATTTTTATTACCTGTTCTTAGATTTTTGTTTTCATTCATAATTTTTTACACTAGTATACGTGTACACACACATATGTATACTTCAAGACAACAAGGTAAAGTAAAAGTTGGATTCCATTTTTCTTTGGAAGTTTAGGAAATTAAAGTGTGTGAAACTTAGCTTATAATTCTATTAAAAGTTATTATAGTAAGGTGTTACACCAAGATTCCAGCTTCTAATCTCTAAGAATTTGTGCATTATATAGCTTTCATGATAAAAAATAATGATAGCAATACTGGATAGGGTCACATATGTAAATAATATTTAGCTATTTCATTAGGGGCGTACTATAATGACTTTTAATAGGGGTTTAGACTGAAACTTCCATAGAAAATAAATATATCATACCATATTCAATTGTTTCTCCTCTACATTTTTTTTTGGTCTCATTTGTCCCGATCTAATTTCATTAGCATAAATTATCAAATGCTTAGTAAAATCCTAAAGTCGTCCCTATACGTGGTTAAATCATCTCAATCATACTTCCTTTACTTTTTCATTGACTCATACTCTACCTTTTCTCTCTATTTATTCATTTCTTATATTATCCATCATCGTGGTTCAACTCATTCACTCTGGAATTCTTATTTCCACTACTTCCTATCCTGTCTAGTGATATGTACTAGTCCCTAACAATCATACCGGTAGAGCACCACTAGTCTTATGGTCATCCAATAGAGTACCTTTAAGCCTTATCATGACTTTCCATTCTCCTATTATTCTATGTTCCATATCTTTATCTTGGCCTCCATCCTTTTTCATATTGACTGGTTCAAGGTACTTAAAACTCCACTTAAAGATACCATTAATTCTATTATTGTTCTATAGAACCTGTTGATTGTGGTGAATCAATTAAATATGATAAGAAGGGTTGGACTTTAACTCCTTAGATGGGGGTATTGATGGGCTTCAATATTGATTGAGCTCCTTACTCTAAGTTACTTGGAAAAAGCTTCTTATGAGTTTGTTTACAAAGACCCTCCAACACTTAAGTTAGCAAGAAAGATCGAAGGAAAGGAAATTGAAAGGTATCCAAGAACTTTAGTTCTTCTAAGAAGGTACTCTGTCTAATGGGGGTAAATGTATTAAGGGAACTATGAAGTCATAAGGGTTCGAATCCCGATACCTATTGGCTCTATTCACTATTTATAGTGCAAGGAGTACAACTACCTTAGGCACGTATCAACTTGTGATTTGTTCGTATTAGCTGCTTGTAGGGGATATGCACTGAAGGTATGACAAGGTGGCTCTATGTGTTGGTTGACCAAGACCACGTTAGCAGCTATGTTTGTAATCTAAGGCTCCAACATCTCCAGAGTATGTCAAGTTTGTTGGCTGTACTATGGATGTCAGGTCACAATTAATAAGTCAAAGAGAGGAGAGGATGCTAAAGATAAATGTTTCAAAGGATACAAGGGAAAGGGTCCAAGTAACCTATGAGCTATAGACCAAACTCAAAAGGAGAGCTCGCGAAAGTAGAGAAGGTCTTCACACAATAGGCTCGAGCTCAAAGGTAGTTTGGTCCTTCATAGCTTAAGCTTGCCCCATTGAGTTTAGCACTCAAATAAGGTGAAGAGTTCGATTAACCAACTGTTAAGTGGCCTTAAAGGGTCTCTACCCATATTGGATCTCAAGCCACCCCAAAATAAGGTATCAACACTTATCTATACCCCCTACCTAAACACTTTCCTCAACGTCAAGGACATGATGAAAGTAGGTTTTTTGGGAGCACAAGCTCGAGGCGATGAAGGTCTTGCTACGAGCTGTACATTCGGGTATGTCATTGGCTGAAGTGACATCTAACACACCTGAGAGGGACTGTTCTGGCGTGTGGAGGTCTTCAATGTGGTTGACATGATAATTAGGCTGCTCGAGACACATTGATGGTATCTTAAGGAGAGTAGTGTACATTAATGACTTCTTGGAGAAGGCGGAACACATGGGACATCTATGTGTGTGGCCATGTCAATAATTTGTGTTTACGAGGGATCCGAGCCATTGGTTAGCAAACAAGATACGTAGAAGGTTTGGGGTTACATTAGGCCCCTTATATAAAGAAGCATAGGTCCTTTATTCCCCATTCAAATTCATTCTAATATTCCATATCCCCTATGTTTGAGAGTTGTCTATTCCTCAATTATGAAATAAGCAAGTTAAAGATGATCACAATGATAAGGAGACGGTATGAACTTGAGATGAGGGCCTTGGTTCTTTTAGGGTCATTGATTAAGTGGTGATCGTAAGGTGTAAAGGGTTACCCAATGGTGGTAGGTAGCTCCTGAGTGTCGATTGAGGGTATACATAAGCCTTTCGATTGGGTCTTCCTTCCAGTCGAGAACATCTACACGGAGGTAGATTTTTAGGTGTGCATGTACCATTTGATGAGGGGACCTCACTAACAAGTGTGTTCGTCTACATAAAGTTACTAGTAGAGCTTCCAAGCGCTGTCTCTCAAGTACCTTTGCAAGGGGGGCCTTAGCAATGCTTGGGGGCCTTAGTAATGATTACACCAATAGAGGAAGTCTCTCTTTAGATCCAAAGGCTTTTGGTCAAAGGAAGTTGGGTGAGGGGTTGGTTAGGATAATGTCGAGCCTCCCGTATTGCCCAATGGGAGGCATGGAGAGGGTAGGGAAATCAACCCACATAACCCCCTTTAAGCCATTCGTATGGAAGGTTAGCTCATCTGGCTAATGTAGGGCTTGCCTTAAAGTTGCCAAGGCTACGAAGACCATGGCCATTAGCTCGCCTAACGCTAAGGGGAGGTAGTCATAATTCCCCTAGCCGAGGTTGTAAGCTGAGTTGAAGTTGTAAGTAGAATGGCTTGAATAGGAATCTCCTCCAAGCAGTGGGGTTGAAGTTTAAAGAAGGACAGCCAAATGACAAGGTTGGTACCAAGCATTAAACTAGGGATCAGCCTTGTCATCTTTTTCTTTTTTCTTGTTATATGTATTCAAGATTAGGATGGTGACCCTTAAAGTCTTGTAATGATTTTTTAATTAATGAAATTCCTACTTTTCCTTTTATGTGTTCTTACATGTACTTTTTGTTCACTTTGCTTTATTATTTCGAGCTCACTTACATAAGACTATCTGCTCACTATATTAGTACCTGTATGTGAATGCATCCAAAAGTAACTCAAGCGGGTTTACCAAGTGGGTCGATGTATTTAAGCCTTGACCATATGCCCCTTAGGTAGGAGGACCTTTAGGATGATTAATGCATGGGACCAAGATGATTTTTCTGCTTATACAGCGCGTGTACACTTAGCTTCAAAATTGTGACATTACCCGATCTTCCTCGAAGGAACTCGTCTTGATGGTAAATGGGGCCTTAATCCCCAAATTGTTGGTGCAAATATTAACTTAGAGTATGGGCTCAAGGATGAGAATCAACCTAAGTACATAAATGTGTAGTGCATACAAGCAATGAGAGGAAGTATGTAGGCCCACAACGTTACTATAGGTACTGACTTAGTGCACATCTTCAGGGAAGAGAATTGACCCAATGATACATTATATTTTAGGGGCTAGAATCATGCCATATGCACAGCAAAATTTTAATTTCTATTGTCCTTAATTGTTATAGGATCCAAGCATTTTAATTAAACCGAAAAAAGGACTATGAAGTTTACCTCATATGACGCCTTTTGAAACTCTGAATTAAGTAGATCAACAGGTGTTGCAAATAGCGAACACTCGATATCTACACACGAACAAATGCAATGAAATTGGCTACAGTATGCTAACACTCTGCGATGACTCTGTATTCATGTAGGAATCCACTCACAATCTCTCATGTTTTTCACTATCTATTTAGGTCTGTAGACTTTCTTTGTAGGTCTAATATTGATGACAAAGCATTAGCGTAACCCTAATAAAGAGCTATCTCTATCTATATATAGAGGAACAATAACATCTTCTAAAAGATATTAAGAGATATTAGTAATATATAATAAAATACGTTATTTATTATTTTTCTCCAAAATAACAAATATCATTATTTATCACTCTCAAACTATTTAAGAATAATAAATATTTTAACAATTCCAATTGGGTTTATCTAAAATAAATCCATAGCTTATTTGGCTCATTTTTTGTATGTGATCCTATAGGTTTACTTAATGTTAGCAATAGGCTACAAACTACTTTTTGGACTTACAAGACATAAGTAGCCTCTATTAAGACATTATGCTTACCAAAATCAAGTGAAGATCAATGATTTAACTCTACCTATAAAATAGTTAGTTATTTAGTCCCTTTGTCACATAATATCTAATAATTAAACATAAGGTATGAATCAAGGCACTCTTATATCGTTGAATCACTCGTTTCTTGAATTCAGAGTTCAACTAAATTAAACTGATGATATTGATAACTCTTTATCAATTCATTTGAGTACAACTATGCATTTTTCTCAGTCTAACTCTTCAAGGGGTCCAAAAAATATCTCTCGTAAATTAATGAAAGGGACAAATTCCTTCACAAACACTCAAATTCCTCCACATGTCTAATTTCATATCTAACCACAATCTTCTAATCATCCGATTAAAAACGACAAAGAACTGAGTCAAAACATAGAACTTACTATGTAAGAATCCATAGTATCATCAAGTCAAAGGACTAAAATAATACTGTAGTGAGTAGTACTTATTAGATGATCCATGTAGTATTCTCATGGTAGGTTGATCCATTACAATGTACTTCTACATGTATCTATATACTAAATTTATATCTCATATCCATGATTAGTAAAACATGATTATCATTTAACCAACATATTAGTCTTCATTCATTATTGTTCCATATAATGAGTGACAAGGGATACTTTAGAATAGTGTTCTTATCGTGTTATGGTTTTTCAATTAAAGTTATGCACTTTGATGACCTAAGGAAGAACAAAATATTTAAGGAATCATTTCATCATGGTAAAAACCCTATACTAACGTAATATATAAACTGACTCATATCATAAAGAAAAATAAACATTCAAATGACAAAAAATCCATGTGGCTTAAGACACATCACTAATAACACAAAAGCATGAGGCATTAGCTGCCGATACAAAAAATTATTAGACAAGCGTAAGAAACTCATCGTTTCATTAACATAGCAATTTTTACAAACATTACAAACACTTTACAAAACTTTAGGCAAAATATGCCCTTAGATTACTTGCGGTCTATGTTTTGGGGATGGGCTACCCATCGAGGGTCTTAAGCCTATATGGCCCATTACCTACATCTTCTTTCACATGCACTAGGTCTTCCCAATTTAGGGTAAGCTTGCCTTGTCCTTTGTGTGAACATATGGTTTTTTTCCTTCTATATACCAAGTCTTTAGGGTGAAACACTTTTTACTTTACTTTCTTGTTGTAATATTGAGCCATTCGCTACTGATAAGCCGTTACTCGGGCATGGCTATGTCTTGTACCTCCTCAAACATATTAGGGCTCACTTAAAGGATCATGTAGTTTGTGTTTACATCAAAGCTTTAGACTTTGCTTATAGGTAACTTGAGCTTGATAAGGAGAACACCTTCCAATCTGTAGGCAAGGCGAAACAAAGTCTCTCTTGTGAACATTTGGTGAGTTGTGCAATATCCCCAAAGATGTTGGGGAGCTCGTTTGCCCATCTACCCTCAGTAAGCTCTATCTTCTTCTTCAAGCTATCAAGGATGATCTTATTGAATGCCTTGACTTGACCGTTTGTTTTGGGAGTGAGCAATTAAGTTGTAGTAGAGCCTAATATTGTGCATGTCATAGAACTCTCGGAACTTGTTGCTATCAAATTGCCTACCATTGTCCATGATTAGCGTATAGCACACCTTGAAGCCAAAGGCGATGTGTATGAGAACAAAACCTTTTGGTAGCTCAAGCAATAATGGTTGCCACTACCTAAGCTTCCACCTACGTAGTGAAATAACCAACTACTACCAAAATGAATTGTTGACCTCTAGATGCCTTTGGGAAAGGGCCGAGCATGTCCAATCCCCATTAGGTGAACAGCCATAGGCTTGTCATAGGATGTAGGTTAAAGCTTGGTGTATGGGAGATTAGGGCATGTTTATGACACTCACGGTATTTCTAGACCATGGTTTTGGCATCTGCTTTCATTGTTGGCCAATAATAGCCTAAGCGAAGGGCTTAGATGTATAAGGCCTAAAATGGATGTGGTTACTACACACCTCGACATAAAGCTCTTTTAGAGTACAGATGCCTTTCTTAGTTTAAGGCATCTAAGGAGTAGCATGCTTTGGCCTCGATGGTATAGCATGACATCAATGAGCGTATAGTTAGAGGAAGCCTAGGCCAACCTCTCTAGCTTAGTTCGATCTTTAGATATTCTATCATTAAGTCCATCCAGCAAGGCGGGGAGTCCGCAAGTTAGATCTCGAGAACTTCTTGTTCTCATCCCTTTGTATTACACTTTGGGAGGTATTGGATTATAAGTGATTTGTCACCATCATGCTATGCTGGGACAATGGTAGAGGCTAGCTCAGATAGCCTGTCCACTTTTAAGTTTTTTACTCAAGGGATTTTGTTGATCTTCTAGGAAGTGAACTCTGCAAGGAGCCCTTAGACTATCTGGACGTATATAGTCATTGTCTCCCCTTTTGTTTCATATTCTCACTTTACCTATTGAACTACTAACATAGAGTTCGAATGGATGTCTAATTTTTCTGCTTCAATGTCTTTAGCTATCCTTAGCCTAATGATAAGTGTCTCAAATTCTGCTTCGTTGTTGCTCACCGAGAATCTGAACTTTAAGGCATAAAACATCTTTGTTCTATATGGGCTTTGTAGTGTTATACCCTTGTACTCCCTCCCCTACCCCTACTTAGCTTAAGTGGAGGAGCCATCTATGGGGAGAGTCCATACTAGTATGTTAATGTCTACCTGTGTTTCCTCCTTTCCCGTATAATCTATGATAAAGTTTACAAGAACTTAAACCATGATCACATGCCTTGGCTAGTACTTGACACCATGGGCACTAAGCTTAAGGGCATATTAACCATCCTTCCTAAAGCATTCAGCCTTTGTAGAATGGCTTGGAAGGGCTAATTAGTAAGTATAGTTATTTAGTGAGCTTCAAAGCTTTTGTGTCACAATGACTATTACGAGAGCAAACTTCTGGATCTCAATGTATTTGTTTTCTGGTCCTACAGGATGTGGCTCACATAATACACAGGCTTATATTCTCATCCGTCTGCTAAGATAAGGACTAAAGATAATGCTTTATCACTAACAGTGAGATACAAGTATAGTTCTTCGTTGAGGATGAGATTTGAGAGCACTAGTGGGCTCTCCAAGAATTTCTTTAAACTATTGAATGCTTGCTGACATTGGTTGTTTAACTAAACTCTGAGGGGTTCTTCAAGAATTATCAAGAGCTTAAAAAATTCTAAGCACTTATCCGTGCTTCTAGATACGAAGCAATTTAAGGTAGCGACCCTCCTTATGAGGTGTTGAAATTCCTTCATTGTTTTAAGGGCTATCATGTCACGAACTACTTGGATTTTGCTCAAGTTAGCCTCAATTCCTTGTTCTGTGACCATAAAGCTAAGAAATTTTCCTGATACGACTGCAAAAAAGCATTTTTGGGGGTTAACTTTCATCCAGTAGTGGTAGAGGGTATTGAATGTTTCTCGAAGGTTTTCGATGTAGCATTTCCTTTCCCTGACAATCATGTCATCCACATAGACTCCGATGTTCCTACCGATTTGTGGCATAAATATAGTGGTGACTAGTCTCTAATACATTGCTCCAGCATTCCTTAAATTGGAAGGCATGACTTTGTAATAGTAGGTGCCAAAGTTTGTAACAAATGAGGTGTAGACCTCATCCTTAGGTGGCATTCGGACTTAATTGTAACCTAAAAAGCATCCATGAAACTAAGGAGAGCATATTCTGATGTTGAATTGCTGAGCTGGTCGATGCAAGGAAGCAATCTTTGGGATAGGCCTCATTAAGGTCAGTGTAATCGACGTACATTTGCCATTTCCCATTGGCCTTCTTTATGAAGACCATGTTTATGAGTCATGTTGGACACTTCTCTTACCAGATGAATCCGACCTAAAGCAATTTCTAGACTCTTGTTCTATTGCTACCTAGCACTCGAGTGCGAAGTGTTGTTTACCAGTCATATGTTAAGGTCGATGTTAAGGTGATAAGTTGCTTTAAGGATATCGTTAATACCTAGCATGTCCTCAAGTGCAGACGCAAAGACGATTGTGTTTTTGTTTAAGGAAATCTACAAGTTCAGTCTTCTCGTCCTTGGGTAAGGCTATGCTAATTTGCATAGTCAATCCTGGTGTATTTTCAAGCTAAATTTCCTCAATTTTTTATGCTAGTTCTCTTTGAAGGGTTGGTTTTTTATAAGTGGTAGATTCGATGTTCATAACATTGTCTCTTATTCAAGCTTTAAGGTAAAGAGACTTAGATAGGTTTTGGTCTCCTCGAACTTCACCAACTCTTATTAGTGTCATGAACTTGGCTTTTAGACATCTTTGGCTGATAAGTATGTCAAACTTCTTTATGTTCAATTGTCCTAGTATGATGCTGTATGGCAACTAGTAGTCGACTACAATGAATTCGATGGACTGTGTGGCAACGTATGTACCATCACCTAATCACATTGGCAAGGTGATGAGTCCCTTGGCCGACATAGGTCTACTACCTCCAAAGCCTGTAAGGCCGTATTTGTATGGTTGAAGGGGCTCATCGAGCTAGTCTTTCATTTGCTCGAAGGTGTTGTAGAGCAAAATGTTAACCAAGCTACCACCATTGATGAACATTTTTAGGACATAGAAATAGCCAATCTTGGGGTTAATGACCAAGGTGTCACTATACAGATAGTCGATGCTATATTTGTCGTATAAGGTAAAACTAATAGTGGCATCCATCTTAGGTTTCTTAGTTTTGATGAGGTATACTTCGTGCTTGATGGATGTGGAGGCAATGTTGCTTAGGAGGCTAAGGCCTCTAAAGATGGTATTCACTTGTCCTTGCCTATCGCAAAGGTTTTGATTGTCGACAGCATTGTCTCTTTATTGGTTTTGGTGTTATTGTTAAGGTTATTGTTGTTTAATTCAATGATGTTAGGTTGGTCACTAAAGTTGGTTTCTTTCATCAACAATTAATTGGTCTATGTGGCCCTTACAGAAAAGGCCCTTGATAGCATTCTTGAGGTGACAACATTTGTTGGTGTTGTAGCCATGAACTTGGTAGTAGTCACAATGCTTGATAGAGTTGGCTACATTTCTCTAACATTAGATAGTCAGGAAAGTTGCTCTCGGACTTTGTATATGACCTTTGCGAGGGGGCGGTTGGGAGGTGTGTATGAGGGGTAATCAACAAATCTCTGTTTTTTCTTATCTTTCTTTTCCTTAGAAGAGGATGGTTTGGTGTCTCTTGGGCCTAATTGGTCTTTGATTGAGCCTCAACCATTGTTGTCAGCTTCAAATCTTGCTTTGATGGCATCCTCTTGAGCAACATATTTCTTGCCTACTCACTTGAACACATCGAGTGAGTTCGGCATGTTGAGGGATACTGTATCAAAAAGCTTTCTAGTAGGGTTAATTCCTATAATTAGAGCTTGGAAAGCTACTCCTATGTTAAGGTTTGAGACTTGAAGGACTCTAGGTATGTTCATACGGACTTGTTAAGGCATTATTTGACGTTATAAAGCATTAAGGAGTCTTTGAGTAAGACTTTAGAGCTGAGGAAATGCTTCTAAAACTTACTCGCCAGGTCGTCGTCAAAAGACGTGATGGAGTTATTGGCTAAGGTGTTAAACTATAGTAGAGTTGCCTTCACCAGCGTGCTAAGGAAAGCCTTACACATGATAGTGCCTGTGAAGTTGTGAAGGCTTATCATGGTATGGAAGTAAACTAGGTAGTCATTTGAGTCACCCGTTCCATCATAAGTTTTGAGGTGGGGTAGCTTCATACCTTGAGGTAGTGTCTCCTCAAGGATAAGTTACATGAGTAGGCTCTTTGTTGTTGTTAAGCGCAATGGCCGAGCTAAGGACTTGACCTTCTTCTAGTTACACATGTTAGATGCGCGATGGATGTGCTCGTCCATTTCCTAGATGTTTATCTCCTTGAACACCTTTGGGGATTGTCTTGGGGATAGGTCTTTGGTTTGCTTGTCGCAAAATGCTCACCCTGCGTATACATTTTGCTGCAATTGCTGTTCAACCAATTGCATAAGTCTTCAAAGGCTTGCTAGTCAAGCTAAACTTTGTTGCGTAAATGTAGTAGGCGTAAAGTTTGTGGGTCATTATTTTTGATTGGTTATATGGATGAGCTAACTGTTGCTTCATCATTTTTGGCATGTATTTTTAAGCTAAGCCACATCTCTGTAGAGAGCAGCATTAGACTCTTGAGTCCCTCGATTGTCTTCAAGTGCTTATTAGATAGGTATCTTGAGTTGCCCTATTTTGTACGCTTGAGTGCTTAGTTTAAGGAGTCTTGATGAACATCCTGTAAAGGTGATCTATTATGATCACCCAACTA
Organism: Lumnitzera littorea; assembly: GCA_024138015.1. Classification (NCBI taxonomy): domain Eukaryota; kingdom Viridiplantae; phylum Streptophyta; class Magnoliopsida; order Myrtales; family Combretaceae; genus Lumnitzera; species Lumnitzera littorea. The sequence goes on from JAMXBB010000008.1 coordinate 67,417,979, forward strand.
TGAAGCTTAGGGATTATTGTTTTCACTTTTAGCCATCTTGTATGGATTAGCTTAAAATGATGGGCCCCAAACTATTGATTATGGTAAATCAACTAAATGTGATGAGGGTTAAACTTTAATTCCTTGGATGGAGGTGTTGATGGGCTTCGATAGTGATTGGAATCCTTGCTCCAAGTTACCTATAAAAAGCCCTTTGTGAGTTTGTCCATGAACGCACTCCAATGCTCAAGCTAGCAAGAAGGATTGAAGGAAAGTAAACTAAAAGGTATCCAAGCACTTTGGTTCTTCTAGGAAGGTGCTTAGTCTACTGGGGGTAAATGCGTCAAGGGAACTATGAAGTTCTAAGGGTTTGAATCCCCTTACCTATTGGCTTAATCCATTGTTTATAGTAAAAGGAGTACAACTACCTAGGGTACATGTCAACTTGGGGTTCGTCTGTACTAGCTATTGGCAAAGGATATGCGCTGAAGGGATGGTAAGGTGGCTCTAGGTATTAGTCAACCAAGACCACGCCGATAGCGACATTTGTAATCTAGGGCTCTAACATCTCTAAAGTATATCGAGTGTATTGGCTATACCATAAATGTAAAGCCATAATTAATGAGTTAAGGAGAGGAGTGGATACTAAAGACAAACATTCTTAAGGATATAGGGGAGAGGGTCCAAGCAACTCACAAGCTATAGGCTAGACTCTAAAGGAAAGCTCATAGAAGTAGGGGAAGTCCTTACATAATGGGCTCAAACCTGAAGGTGGATTGGTCCTTCAAAGCTCATGCTTGCCCAGGCGATCAATCAGGTCCTCGGGGAGCAAGTGCTCACCCGGTGTCCTTAAGAGCTCAGTTATCACTAGGACTTACCATAGCATATTAGAACTAATGGGTCCTCCGAAATATCGAAGAAACATAGAGTAAGTAGGTTGACAAACTGACTAGAGTAGCTGACGTGAAGCTACTTGGAGGATATGACCCACCTATAAACACAACACGATATGACACTTCACCTGATATGATGCACAAGTTAATATCAATGTCCAACCGCCACTTGACAAGATTAGATAAGAGTGTATGAAATGAACTTGGAGAGGGTTGTCTTGCAAGAACAATATATTCATTGTCTATCTATAAGGTAAGATGATTGTGGCTTACTAGGAGAAGAGACTATTTATAGTAAGTCCCTAAGGCGACAATATAAATAAAGAAATTACAAAAAGGCATACATAAAAAGGGGATTCCTAGTATATAAGAAAAATGGAAAAAAGGATAAACAAAAAAAAAAGGGAAAAAAATAGTACAGTGTCAAATAAAATAGACAGGTGACAGGGCAACATTGATTCCATACAAAGATTCTCTTATCACATCAAGTGAAAGGAATTAAGATGTTGCGGTAACAAAAAGGTCGAGATGAGAAGTAATGCCGTAAGAGTTAGAAAGAGGCTGAGAGAAAAGTACTCGGCTAGTAGGAGGCTAGCTCTAGTTATTCGGTAGCTGAAGGTTAGGTCACTCAACACAGAGCCCTTAACCAAAGAATAGTCAACATCGGCATAAGAAAGATAATAAAGCATAGTATAACAACCTTGAGTTCTTAAGGAATTCAACCATCTACCTTCTGTGTATCGTTTCCCATCATCAGTAGGTTGGAGAGAGAGAATACTTCAAGTGAGGGATCGAAGGCCTCTAAGATGTGCGCGAGTGAGTGGGCCAATGGTCGGTAACCCATCAACTCCTCATGGTTGTTGGAGATTTGCCCTCAAATCATAATCTTCATCGTCATCTAGCACATAAGGAGTCAAGTTGGTGACATTGAAGGTGGTCAACACATCGTACCCCTTAAGCAACTCAACCTCTTTGGCGTTCTCATTAATACACCTAAGGATCTTGTAATATCCATCTACTCTGGGAGATAGTTTGTTCGTCTTCCTGCTAGGGAAGTGTTCCTTACTAAGATAGATCCAAACAAGGTCTCTAGGAGTATAAATAACCTGTCTCCTTCCTAAGCTTCCTTGTTCCTTCCGTCGGGCTACAGTCTTGGCTAGTTGCTCGGCAACCCTTTAATGTAACTTCTGGAATTCCTCGGCTCACTATAGGTCGGGTTGGCTTTCCCCTTATATAGTCGGACTGATAATTAAATTTAAGGGTAAGTTCAAGTTAAGTCCATAAACAACCTCAAATGGAGATTTTCCTGTCGAGCTATGAACGGAGCGGTTGTAGGCAAACTCTATGACAAGTAAGCATAAATCCCAATCATGCAAATTCTTCCCAAAAGCGGCTTGTAAGAGGTTGCTGACTGTCCTATTTACAACTTTAGTTTGGCAATCTGTTTGGGGGATAGCAAGAAGTACTGAGCATGAGTTTAGTGCCAAGCTTCTTCCATAGGGTCCTCTAAAAGAAGCTTGTGAACTTTAAGTTATGGTCTGACACAATACTTCTCGGTACTCCATGTAGTCACATAATTTCCTGCAAAAAAAGGTTAGCGACGAATAAAGCATTATTAGTTCTGTTGTATGGAATGAAGTGGCTCATCTTGCTAAATCGATCGACCACCACTATGATTGAGTCATGTCTTCTCGACGTTTGAAGAAAGCCAAGCATGAAATCCATGCTTAGGTCAGTCCATGGCCACTTTGGTTGGTAGGGGTATGTACTCTTCATATGGCTCTCTCTTTCCCTTAGCATGTTTACATATCCTGCACCTCTCAAGAATTTGACATACATCATTTATTATCACAAGCCAATAGAAATGGTCTTTCAATATCTCAACAATCCTCTTTTCCCCAAAATGGTTGGCCAAACTACTAGCATGAGCTCCTCGAACGAGTGGTCTCTTGCTGAACCACTTGACACACTTGCTTACCCTTCATCAAGAACCCCTGATTCAAGTAAAATCCATCTGCAGCTCCTCCAACATTGCACTTGGCTATTAAGGGTGCAAAATGTGGGTCATGCTGATACTGATCGGGCAGAGTATCAAATCCAAGTACCTTGACTTCCAATGTTGTGATGAGGGTATGACGACGAGAAAGATTGTCAACTACAGTGTTTGACCCACTTAACATGACGTCGAGAGAGTTTTTGTTGTCCTTGGAGATGCTTAAGAGACTCATGATCGAAGTAGATGATAAATTATCTTGGTAAGAGATAATGCTACTAGTTCTATAAGGTTCAGACAAGAACGTAGAACTCCTTGTCATAGGCCAAGTAATTCAGGGCAACTCCTTTAAGTTTCTCACTAAAGTAAGCCATTGGTCGGTGTTCCTGTATAAGGACAACACCAATGCCAACCCTAGACGCGTTACATTTGACCTCAAAAACCTTCTTGAAATCTCATAAGGGGAATACTGAGGCAGACATCAATTTAGATTTTACATCTTCAAAACTTTTCTAAGCCTTCTTCGATCACCTAAACTTAGAATTCTTCCTAGTCAGTTCAGTGGGTGCTGTTATGGAATTAAAGTTCCAAATGAATCTTTGGTAGAATGAAGCTAGACCATGGAAGCTCTTGACTTTAGCAACATTAGTCAATGAGGGCCACTCGAGAATAGCTTTGACTTTCTCGTTATCCACTCAAACTCCTTCCTTCGAAACAACATATCTGAGGAATATAACCTCGCTTTGGCACGACATACATTTCTTTAAGTTGCCGAATAATTTCTTGGTATGAAGGATGTCAAACAATGATATTAAATGCTCAATATGAGTGATGAGGTCGACATTGTAGACTAAAATGTCGTCAAAATAAATCGCAACACATTTGCTGATTAATGTTCGAATTACATGATCCATTAGCCGCATAAATGTACTCGACACATTAGTTAGGCCAAACGACATTACAATCCATTCAAACAAATCACCCCTTGCCTTGAAGGTTGTCTTCCATTCATCCCTAAGTCTTATTCATATTTGGTGATAGCTACTCTTTAAGTTAATCTTTGAGAAGATGTAGACACCATGCAACTCATTGAGCATATCATCTAGCCATGGGATTGAATATCGGTACTTAATGGTAATTTTGTTGATGGCACGACTATCAATATACATTCTTTACGACCCATCTTTCTTAGGTACTAGTACAGTTGGTACGGCACATGGGCTCATACTCCCTCAGACATATCCGTAGTCTACTAACTCATCCACTTGTTTCTTCAATTCAACTACCTACTCAGGATTGAGCCTGTAAGCAAGTCGGTTCAGTAAGGCAACTCTAGGTTAGAGTTCAATGCAATGCTTAATGCCTCTTAAGGGAGGTAAACCTTTCGGCATCTCGGTAGGAAATTGGTCGGCATAGTCTTGAAGTAGCTATTGCACCTCGGCAAGTAAGCTCTCCGCTTCTCTCACCTCTAAGAGTCTCCTGACTAAATGGAGCACATAGTCCTTAGCCTCGACTTCTTAGGTAAATTGAGCTTAGGAAATCACTAAGGACTTTCACTGTAGTGATCTAGCAACCTTTTCTTGGGCTTCCTGCACTTTCTTAGGACTCATAGGTGTCCGTATATTTTTCCTCCTGTCCTTTTGGAACATATAGGTGTTCCTATACCTATTGTGCAATACTCTCAAGTCAAATAGCCATAGTAGACCGAGTAAGATCTAAGAAGCAAACATGGGAAGTACACCACACAATACCTCATCCTTGTACCTATCACCAATGGTAATCAGTACTTTAACTTACTCGACAACATGTAAGCCTCCTTTCTCATTTATCTAGTGAATCTTGTATGGCTTAGGGTATGGGAAGGTTAGCAATTTCATGGCCTTAACTACCCCTTATGCTATGACATTAGTATAGTTCCCGCCGTCAATGATCAAGGCGTATAGCTTACTATTCACTCGATAATTCATATGGAAGAGGTTCTCCCTCTACTCACTCTCATCAACCACAAAAGTACTAAGAGACCATCAAACAACAAAACAATACTCGGTATCGCCCTTAGGAGCCATCTCGGCATCGGGGTCTTCCTAAAACTCTTCTAACATCCATTCAACTCTCATCTCTCCCTCTCCTTCACTTGCACTCTCTACTTCAAACTAGAGCTTGTCTCCCTTTATAGTTATGACTCAGCAATTCGGACATTGGCTAGCTACGTGCTCATAACTGAGACATTTAAAGCATTTGATTTCTCAGGGTCCTTCTTCTTAAGCCCTAACCTTAACCTCTTCACACCTTAAGTTCCTTAGCTTTGCCCTTACCTCAGCCTTCTTTTGGTTAGGTTGGCACTTGCCCCTGATGTTTTACCTCGAAACTGTTTGATGCTTGTTCATTCCCTAGTCAACTCAACATGCCTCTCCTATTCGGCAACATAGTTTTGCTACTCGACATTTGATTAACCTAGTTTCGCCTCTACCTTTCGACTCTCTATGCCACCTTAATGGCTTCATCTAGAGTTGCAAGACTCTATAGCTCCACTATGTTACCAACCTCAGTCCTTAGCCCAGAAATGAACTGTGCTATAGTTCATGTCTCAGGTTCGTCAACATCACATCAGATCATAAGCAATTGAAACTCTCACACATAGTTATCCACTGATCTGCTACCTTGTCTCAAGTCTTAGAGACGTTTGAAAGTGTCTTGCTTGTAGTGTTCAAGAATGAACCTACTTCTCAGGATTCTCTTCATTTCATTCCATGTCCAGACTTCTCATTGGGCTCTCTAGTGGACATTCTGGAACTTCTTCCACTATAATGCTGCATATCCAGAAAATTCCAATGCAGCCACTTGAATACGAATAGCATCCTCATAATCGTAAAAGTTGAATATCTTTTCAATCTTCTTCTCCCAGTCCAAGTAGTCGTCAACACTACTAGACCCGTCAAAGCTCAAGATTTGTACTTTAAGGTGTTCGATGCCTTTAAGAGCCTTAAGTTCATGCTCGTCAACTTCAACATACTATTCTTCCTCTTCATACTCCTCCACTTCGTCCAATTCTGACCTCTACCTCCCCATTCTTTCGGTACGTCAGGGTAATGCTTGGTTCACAGGAATGGGTTCTAGTGCATGTTGTTCATTCATTTGTCTTCTAATCCTGTCTCTCATTTCTCGGCCCTGTTCAACAACTCTCTCCTGTAGCCCAGTCTCTAAGAGTCTTTGTACTGAAATGGCTAAATTAGCCACAATAGCAACAAGATCTTGTATCCACTCATTAATAGCACGTGGTGTTTATTGGGTAACTTGACCACAACCATGAGCATCACTCTCAACATTGGTAATCTTTCCTTGAACACTAGGATTTGACATTCTCAAAATGAAGCATCTGAAAATACTCTTTACACAAGAAATCCTTACACACATACAAATATCACATGATTGTGAACTATAAACTTACTCTGCTCTTCTAAATGAAAATAAAGTATCTCAAACAGCAAACTAGTTGGGACTATCACTATATAGCCCTTGGTCTTAACCTCAAGCTCTAATACCAAGATTATATGATGTACTTAGGAGCTCAGTTATCACTAAAATTTATTGTAGTAGATTAGAACCAATGGGTCTTTCGAAATATCGGAGAAACTTAGAGTGAGTAAGTCAACAAACTAACTAGAGTAGCTAACGTAAAGCTACTTGGAAGATATGACCTACCTATGAACACAACACTACTTAACACTTCACTTGATATGACATACAAGTTAATATCAAGGTCCACTCGCCACTAATCTTGAGCTACTTGACAAGATTAGATAAGAGTATATAAAATGGACTTAGAGAGGGTTGTCTCGTAAGAACAATATATTCAATGTCTATTTGTAAGGTACAATGATTGTGGCTTACAAGGAGAAAGGACTATTTATAGTAAGTCCCTAGGGTAACAATACAAATAAAGAAATTACAAAAAGGCATGCATAAAAAGGAGATTCCTAATATATACAAAAAAGAGCAAAAAGGACAAACAACAAAAAAGGAAAAAAAATTGTACGGTGTCAAATGAAATGAATAGGTGGTAGCACAACATTGGTTCCATACAAAAAATCTCTGATTACAGCAGGTAAGAGGAATTAAGATGTCGTAGCAACAAAGAGGCCAAGATGAGAAGGAATGCCGTAAGAGTTAGAAGTAATACTCAACCAGTAGGAGGTTAGCTCTTGTTACTTAATAGGAACTCTCAGCAGTTGAAGGTCAAATCACTTGACACAAAGCCCTTGGCTAGATAATAGCCAACATCATTATAAGAGAGAGAACATAGCATAGTATAACAACCCTAGGCTCTCAAGGAATTCAGCTATCCACCTTCTGTATATTATTTCTCGTCATCGGTAGGTTGTTAAGAGAGAATTCTTTAAGTGAGGGACTGGAGGCCTCTAAGACATATGCAAGTGAGTGGGCTAGTGGTAAATAACCCATTAAGGCCTTTAAAGTATTTGTAGACTGGTTGAGCATTTGAAGACAATGAAGCGCTTAGATGAGGCAAGGAGTTCAATCACCTAGTTGTCAAGGGGCCACAAAGGGTCTCTGCTTGAATTGACCCTCAGGTTAACCCAAAATGAGGTATCAATAGAACCTACTCGTGATACTCTTGTAAACAAACTTGAACGTCCATGTACAATATTTTCTCTTAATATGAAGCCTCTTGCATATAAGTTTCTTGTCATATGTCTGTAAAGAACATGATACCACCTCTCGAGTATCTCTAGATTTTATCTATCACCATAATAAAAGATATAAGGACTCAAAGCTTATTACTATTGGCAATTTGAGACCTAGCTTGCGAGATCCGAGTACATCACAATATGATTTAAATGAATTTATATATGGAAAAAATCAATAAGGGACACAAATGGGTTAGACCTATCTAAACATGTTTAAATCCATACTCAAGTTCGTTTCCATGTTTCAAATCCATTAGTAAATCCATTTATTAAACATGTCCTAGGTCCAACACCTGAACTCATTTAATGTTAATAAATTTACATTTTGTTTTAGTCTTTTTCCCATTAAGTGCTAAAGCTAAATAACATAAGCTAATTTTAGTGTCCCTTTTTTCATTTATCTATTACTTTAAAAGTGCTAATTTTAGTGTCCTTTTTTCATTTATCTATTACTTTAATTCAATTTTGGTATCTTCTATGTTTTGACCTTATATCAAGACAATCGATTTTACGCATCTTGATATTTTATCTTATCTCTTTAATTTATTTGATACTCATCCTAGTTTTGACAAGTGTTGTTGCATGTCTATCTTAATGAAGTAATGAATTCATTCCTTATATTACCCATCATAAATATGTTGGTCCTATTTAACAATCAAGAGGGGAGTGAATTGATTATTATAAACTTTTCAAAAATAAAAAATTAGAAATTTAAAAATTAAGAAACACCTCAAGACTTGCTGCTAGCAAAAATAATCCTACAACCAACTTAAATAATAATAAGACAATAATTAAAAGAGATAAGATAAGAAGATCAATTGTAAGATTTTATAGAGGTTCCACCTTGTGTGTTAATCCTTTCTTCCAACTCCACCATTGGGGATCCAATCGTCTTCATCAATCATTCCATTATATCAATCAAATTAAACTTTAAAAGAGAGTACACAATCAAGTCTCCTTGACCTTCATAATCAACTGAGCTATCTCACTAGTCTTTACAACAAACTTAACACAGGCTATAGTCTAACTCTATTTCTTTCAAAATTACAAACACAAACACAATTCAAGAAATCAAACAAGTTGAAGAGAAAAATATAGTTCTTCAAAGTTTACTCTGATTATGTAATATGTGTACTAACTTTTTTCTTGTAGCTTAATGTATTTTTCTGTTTTGAATGCCTTGGTATCTATGTCTTGATTTCCAACATTTGGAAATTGATATTTTGCTAATATTCTAGTGAACATTGTAAGCTTGTGGATATACATTAGATCTTGTTACCCTTATCGAAAATCTATTCTTGTAATTGGACATGTTAATCTTGAATTGGTTTTTAATTCATAAGAGTAGGTTGAACGTTATCCAATTAGCTACGATTATGATTTGAAATACTCCCTAAAGATATTTTTCCTACTTAAGTGGAACGGGTTGATTATATCTCCTAAATATAATTAACCAGTAGAGTTAGGCTTTCTGACTTCTTTTATCCTCTTTTGAAGCTTCTATAGCTTTGTTAGTTTGATCAATCTTAACCTTCTAATAATACTTCTACGGGTACTTTTATAGTTTTTAATCTGTGTTTCTCAGGTTTATGTTACTTTTAACCTTCTACTGCAATTTCTACATGCAACTCCAATATTTCTCAAGTCAAAGCTTCTACCCGATCTTATACCATGTTACTCGATTATGCTTCTATTTAAAACTTATACTAGTTTTTCATTGGGCAATCTTGAAACTTCTACATAAGCTTCTACAATACTCCTAATCACAAATTTTTAGTGTTGCTAACCTTCTACTTAATCTTCTATCAGTGTTCTGCACGATATATTTATCCTTTTACTCATCTCCCAAAGCTTCTACAAAAACTTCTACATGCATATTTGTTCTAATTTTTCTTTAGTACATCCTTCTATTAAAGGTTCTACAATATTTCACCTGCAACACAAATCTTACACAAACCATTATCAAATAGTCATTTTGTTATCATCAAAACTATGTTAGAGAGAACTTAACATTCTCTCCCTTTTTGATGATAACCAAACACTTTTTCACAAAAATATTTTCAAATAACCACTAACATTCAAAATAATTATAACTTAATGATAACTACACAAAGCTTAATACATCACACAAATATTTTTTCCTTATCTCCCCATTCTTGTTATAATCCATGATAATTCAAGAGACAAAACTATAGATAGATTAACTATTGATAAGAAATTGTAGTTCCAACATCAGACATAAATAGCATTAAACATAAATAGACGTTGTTCAAAAATTAAAAACTAACAAAGTCTCAAAACATTAGAACATAAGAAACGCTGATAAACAAGAACTTAAATATACTATTTCCTAGATATTTTTTCTTAGTAGAAGTAGAAGGGGATTGTTTTGAAATGGAGGGTAGATTGATGAAAGGGTTGTAGAAGGTCTTCTCAAATGGTTCATTATCTAACACTACTACTTTTGGTCAAGGATGAACAAGTCTCGTATAGTTTGGAAATTGCATGAAAATGAAATCCTTCAATTCCTTTTGCAATTCTATGGTTACTTCTAAAGAAGCACTTTATAAGAAAAATTTTCAACTACCAAAAGCTAGTTCTGCCTAAAAGACTTGAATTTTCCATCCAACACAAAATCAATGTGTTGTTTTAACGAATTTGCTACCAATCTAAAGATTTCTTCTACAGATACTTGATTTTCCTGTTGCACTCTCTTTTCTTCAACTTTTTGTAGTTGTTGATTAGAAGACAATTGTGATTGATTAGAGGAACCGATCAATCATACAAGAAGTTCATCTCTTTTGTTTCCCTAAGAACCTTCTTTAGAAGGTTCTACTCTTGTAGACTGCTCCTCCTCAACCATTGCACTCTTCTCTTGCTCATCAAAAGTTCTGTTCTTGTGCCTTAGGTGTACATAGTATGCACCATAATTCGAATACCAAATAAAACTTTTGACCCTAATACCCATTTAATGGAATACTTTTTCAAAGTTTTGATGTTACTCTCTCCTTAAAGTATTCTAATCCCCTTAAACCTCAGTAATTTCATGATAGCATTCCTGTATCATGAGATGAGAGGTTCAACTACTCCTTATATACTCGTGCAATGCTCAACCCTCCTTTAGCTCGTTGTATTTGCTCATATTACGGAGGGCAAGTCAGCCTTTCCTTTCCTATCTTCCCAAGATTGTTCTAAGTCACTCTAACTTTAGGAGTGTCAACTAGCATTGTCATGTCCTCCATATGATTGGGAGGCCTAACTTCTCAATTGATTTTGGCCTACCATAACCATCATTAGGAGAGTAGTATCAACTCCTGATGAGTTTGCCCACAGGAGGCTAACCTAGCCTTGATAAAATATCTAAACCCATAAACAAACTGCTAGTTAACACCACTCACTTCACATTAAGCCCTAAGCTGAACACCTCTGCTTCCCTTCAAAACATAGACCATGACATTCTCCCTAGCCTAAATGTACAATGCCTTCATCGTAGGGCCAACACTTTACCACTATCCTTTTGTATGAGATCACCAACCTTATTCCTCCATCACTTAACTCCACACCAAGATCATATCTGCCAGGACTTTAGGGCTTCCACAGGCATCACCTTACCTTTGCTCTCTGCTTTCGTCCTCCAAGATCTCCTCTTGTTGAGTGGTCTACCGGTGAGGTTTGCCCTTTGAAGATGACTTTTTTGCTTTTTCTTAAGATTCAAGTAGAGTTTTGTTACAATGCTACTTGTGGTATCGCTGCCTCCTCTTAGCAACAATGCCCCTTACCTAATGGCTGCTCCTGCGCTCGAGCTTTATCTATATAAGCCCAATTGTTAATAAGAACTACCTTTTTCATTTTTAGCACATTAGGTAATATTTAAGTGGCTCCTCTAAGGTGGAACTTTTAGCTCTACTATCACTTGTCATGGGACAGGAGGTTCACCCCATTCTTATGTGCCCATACGGTGCTTGACCCTCCTTTGGCTCATCATACTTGCTTATATTACAGAAGGCAAGCCAACTTGTTCCTTTCCTGTCTTCCCAAGACTATTCCAAGCCCTACTAACTTTAAGAGTACTGACTGATATCATCATCGTCCTTCATATGATTGGGAGGCCTAACTTCTCAACTGGTTTTAGCTTACCATAGCCATCATTAAGAGAGTAACATTAGCTCTCAACTAATTTGCTTATAGGAGGCCAACCTCATCTTAAGAGAATATCCAAAACTACAAACAAATCACCAGCTTACGCTACTCACTTCATGTTAATTTCCAAGTTGAATACCTCTACTTCCCTTCAAAACACTAACTATGATACTTATAGGGCATACTGTTCCTACTCTTCCCTATAAGCCTTAAGACTTTCGTAGGCATATCCAAACTTTCTCCTTTCAACACAACCAAAATTATGATTGCATCCTCAACTGTTACCCCAATAAAAGTACCCTTTTAGGGCAAGACACAACTTACTATGGACTTATGAATGATTCTTACAGCAAGCTCAAAATCAAATAGCTAGGTTATCCTACCATAGTCATCTTTTATCCTTTCATTCAACTCTTTAAAAACATTCTCCTTAGTTAGCTTTCATCATTAGATAAATCTTTCAACCTAAACATTCAATCAAATCTTTCTTAGTAACTTCTACTTCAGTACTTACAATTGATGTAGTCAACACTTCAGTTTCTACATCCATAGCAAGATTATCATAGAACTCTCTCAAAACATCCACATTAACTGTTTCTTGTATATTCAATAACCCTAAACAACTTAGATTATCCAAACTCATTCCAATAAAATCCATTCTTTTTAAAGAAATCAAAATCAAAGAACGAAGGATCAGAAACCTTTTCTTTATTCTTTTTAGAAGTTGCACCATCATCAGCTTAACATCGTGGTTTCTTATAGGGAGCTTCACTAGTTTTAGCTTGACTTGCACTTTTTCTTTCTTTTTCTTTGAACTGAAACTCTAATCCTTAGAGGGTTTCATTGTTTTTTGGCTTTTTAAAGAAATCTCCCAAGGTTCATATGAGATTCATGTTTTTTCTTTGGTAAAAGAACTCTTTTTGGGAGCCATTTAAGGTTCCTTATTTTTTTTTTTTTTTTTTTGTGAATAGAAAAGGAAGTTGAGGGCTTGAGAAAAGTTATAGAGGTTGTGATGGAAGATGAAAGGGCATGCTTTTTATGAGAGATGAATGAAAATAAAAGGCCGGTTAGTTAATTAAAACTAACACATACAGTAGTGGAGGGGACGTACGCCAAACATGCTACATAGAGGGAGATGTGTAGGTAGATTCAAGAAAGTGGATTACAAATTTCAACTTCATTTCTAATATATTTGAATCTTATTTTTTCTAAGGGTTTAGTAAAAATATCAGCATATTGAAAATCAATAAGATCAAATTCAACACAAATATCTCCATTAGACACGTGATCCCTAATGAAATGATGTCGTTTTTCTACGTCTTTAGACCTTAAATGATGTATAGGATTATTAGTTAAATTTATGAAACTCCTATTATCACATTTAATTGGTATATTTTTATAAGTTATGCCATAATCCAACATTTATTGTTTTATCCACAAGATTTGAGCACAATAGTTTCCAATTGAAACATATTCTGCTTTAGGTATTGATAAAGCAACAAAATTTTGTTTCTTGGAAGACCACAAAACTAATTTTTCACCCAAAAATTGACAAGTACTTGAGATACTTTTCCTATAAACTTTGCATCCAACATAATCGATATTTGAATATCTAACCAAAATGATATTTTGATACTTTAGATACTAAATACCTAACTTAGATGTAGTTAATAGGTACTTAAAAATTCTTTTAATTGTTGTGAGATGCATTTAAGTTGGAGAACTTTGAAAATGCGCACATAAGCAAACACTGAATAAAATGTCAAGCCTTAAAGTTGTTAAATACAACAAGGATCCAGCAAGACTTCGATAAAGTTTTTCACTTATCTTCTTACCTTCAAGGTTTAAATCTAACCTTATTGATGCGCTTAGTGGAGTAAAAGCTCCTTTGGCATTTTCAAAGTCAAGCTTCTTAATAATCTGGTGAGCATATTTTTCTTGGTGTACAAATATACCTTCATTTGTTTACTTAATTTGCAAACTCAAGAAAAAATTTAACTCTCCCATCATTAACATCTTAAATTCAACTTGCATCATCTTAGAAAATTCTTTGTAATAATTTTTGTTAGTAGAACCAAAAATGATGTCGTTAACATAAATTTGTACTACCAAAATATCTTTATCGAAATGCTTTAAGAACAAGGTAGTATCTTTTTTTCCTCTACTAAAGCAATTCTGAATAAGAAATCACTAAGCCATTTGTACCATGCTAGAGGTGCTTGTTTTAAACTATATAAAGCCTTTTTTAACTTGAAAACATGATCTACCTTAAATGGGTCTTTAAATCCGAGGGGTTGCTCTACGTAAACCTCTTCTTTGATATACTCTTTTAAGAAGGCACTTTTCACATTAATTTGAAATAACTTAAAATTCTTAAAACAAGCATATGTAAACAAGAGACGAAAAGCTTCTAATCTAGCTATGGAAGCATAGGTTTCATCTTAATCTATACCTTCTTCTTATGAATACCTCTTAGCCACTAATTGTGCTTTATTTCTCACAACTTTACCATTTTCATCCAGCTTATTTTTAAACACCCTTTTAGTTGCAATTATTATTTTATTTGATGGTCTTAGAACTAAAGTCCAAACTTGGTTTCTATGAAATCGATTCAATTCTTCTTGCATCACATTAATCTAATTTACATCTTTTAAAGCATTCTTTATGGTATTAGGTTCTTCTTTAGAAAACATGGTGAAATAATTTTCAAGGTTTTGTAATCTGGATTATGTTTATACACTAGTATGAGCATCTCCATTATTAATTTTGGAGGATGAGAAGGTTTAAACTGCTAAGTCTTAGTTAAACCTTCTATAAGTTCTTCTAGTCTCCTTTCAAAGGAATCAAAAGACTCAAGTTTTACTTCTACTAAAGCTTCTACTTGTTCAAGAACCTTTACCTCATCCTTCTTTCTTATTATTAGAGGAACATCATGATCTACTTCTTCTTTTCTTAGATCATCACGGAATATTACATTAATAGACTCTTATATTACTTTAGTGGATTTATTATAAACTCAATAAGCCTTACTATTTAATGAATATCTTAGATAGATAGCTTCATCAAATTTTCCCAGATTAACATTATTCCTTTTTACATAACACTTGCGCCAAAAAATATGAAAATATGAAATTATGGGTTTTCTTCCCTTATAAAGTTCATAAGCAGTTTTATTAATAAAAGATCTTATATAAACATTTTTAATAATGTAATACGCTGTGGAAATTTCCTTAACCCAAAGAACTTAGCTACACTACTATCATTTAATAGGAGCACGCCATCTCTTGGATGGTAGGGCTTTTAAGCTCAACAACTCAGTTCTGTTATGGAGTGTAGGGTGTAGAAAAATTATAAGTGATACCATGATTTTCACCAAATGTTATAAGATCATAGTTTTCAAACTCATCACTATGGTCAGTCCCTAAACTGACTATGGAGGCACTGTTTTCATTTTGAACATGTTTAGTAAGAACATCAAAATGTTTAAAGGCATCACTCTTGTTTTGTAAAAACAATACCCAATAGTACCTTAAAACATCATCTACTATAACAAGACCATATTTGTTCCCATAAAAACTTGTCATCCGAGTTAGATTAAATAGATTTAGGTATAGAAGTTCTAAAGGTCTGGTTATGGAAATTACCTTTTTTCTTCTTATGAGGAACAAGCACAATCTTATTCTTTAAATAAGAATCACAATAAATATCTTCCTTTATGCTAATTTTAGGTAAACCAAACACCAAATCATTCTTAGAAATATTTTCAAGTTGGTGAAAATTAACATGATAAGAATCAAGAACTGATAACAAGATCTTAAGCCAAAAGACCCACTACCTTGGTCTACCAAGCTTCCTAGACAAACCTAACTTTAGAAGAAGGAGGGTTCCATCAAGCTGTCCTAGTACATTTCTTGAGCTTCCCCACCTTATACACCATCTCATGAATAAAAGAATCCACTAATGTTACTAACCCCCACTAAACAAACATTGAGCTAGCATGACTTTAAGCTAATAGATGTCTAAGCTTAGTTCAACCCGATGCTAAGCTAACCTGCCAATTTTGAGCTCCTAAGATCCAGCTTTCAAAACAAATGCCTTCCAAGCTCTTAACCTATCAATATAAGGCCGATTAAGTTAGCTCTACCTTGCACCAACTACTCATTTGGACTACAGAATCAAGTGGCTAACACATGTCCCCTATTTGACAACCATATTATCCTAGCAAGGAATATTCCTTTTCATTTTGTTTACTAATTTTCCCTTAGGTAATATGAACTTTTCCTTTCATGGTAGGAATCTTTTTAGTAATTTGTAGTAATCTAAGACTTACCCTACTTAGGATGTATAAATACCCTCATTTTGTGTTAGCCACAACAATCAAGAATAGCGAATATACAGAACTTTCCCCTTTTAAGCTAAGTGTTTTCATGCTTGCTCTCTTCCCTACTCTTATCTAAGCTATTTGAGCATAGACTAGTAGCGAGTAAGCTCTAATTGCACTTGTTCGTCATTTCAAGTGTAGCTCAAGTTCATGTAAGGTGTTAGTGCATCGTATCCTATGTCAATGCATGAGATCCCTCTACTCAATCCTCGACTTCCATTTGTTCTTTCATAACCATCTTGTAGTTCGGACCCACCCATTTTCATTACATGTGATATCAACACCATGTAGTCATCCACAACCTTCATGCCCCTATCATCTTGGCATCATAACTTGGCTACATTCATGTAAGTTCTAAGTATCTTATGTTCTTAAGTGTTCGTATTGTAGTAGCATTGTGTGTAGACTGTACTAAGGATTAGGCTTTTATGGTTGTACATAGTAAGTATCAACACAATGTTCTAAATTCGGTGAAGCATATGTAAGTGTTAAGATACTTTGTTTTCCCCTGTTTTGGTACTAGCAAAGCAGAGTGTATGCTTCTCATTGGTTTACGATTATATTGAGTAATATTGAAATTGCTCTAGTGGATGCTAGTATATGGGGTATTGGGTAATTGTTTGAAGAAGGGTTTGACGAGGGATTTGAGTAAGATTGATTTGTTTCAACGTGAAGGAGTTAGTATACTAAGGTATTCGATAATGTTAGACTTTAATGTTTAAGGAGCTCTCAAAAACCAAGAGAATGGTGATCTTAATGGCTATGGCCAATAAGGAAATTATACATACCAATTTTTAGATGAAAGACTAAACAAGCTCGTCAACCTAGTGAATAACCTAGTAATTACTATAAATGAAGATAGGCAACGAGCTAGTGATGACCCAAATAGAGGTCGTGCAAATGAACTACCCAAGAGAGACAATGTTCAACCTAGCTGAGCTAATTTCCCAATTTGACAATCCCAAGCTAGAGGAGTAGATAGATTACTCGGCAGAGGCTCACAATCGAAGAAATAGAAGAGGAAGATGAGGAGTTAGGTGATGAGGGAGAGGAGTAATGTGAACCCAAAGAAAGAAATATCTGAGCTCCAAGGGTAGAAGGATTAAGATTGCAAATTCCGAGCTTATTTAATAGTGGCGATGTTGAGGACTATCTAGATCAGGTTGATAGGATAGAGAAGCAATTTGACTATCATGAAGTTCTTGAGAATGTTAAGGTAAGACTTTTTGTCTTAAAATTTATAGGATATACTGCCCTATGGTGGAAAAATTTGCAAACTACATGATGAAGAGAAAGAGAGAAAGAAGTTAGAGAATGGGATGAGATGAAAAGAGTGATGAGAAGGAGATTTGTTTCAAGATATTATCTACACAATGCATTCAAAAGATTGTAAGAGTTGAGACAAGGAGGATCAAGTGTTGATGCTTATGTGAAGGAGTTCTAAATGTTGATGATTAGCTATGAAGTTGTAGAGCTAGAAGATTGAACTATCTTTAGGTTTATTAGTGAGTTAAAGTATGAGATTAGAGATATCTTGGAGACTAGAGATATTAGGTCCTTAGATGAAGCAATCTAAGTTACTTAAAGGATAGAGTGACGTCGAATGGGTATATTTCGAGCTCCTGTTAGTCAAGCTAGCCCTAGCCGACCTGCTTAGAGCTAACTTGTGAGATTGAAACCAAGAAAAGCTACTGAAATCAAACCTATTTCAATCACTCGAGTTGAGGAAAAAGAACCTCCAATGAAGTTTGAGAAAGGATAGGGCTCAAGGAGAAAGATAAGTGAGATTAAATGTTTGAAGTGCTAGGGATTTAGGCACATAGTAGCTCAATGTCCAAATAGAAGTGTGATGGTGGTGAAGGGTAAAGTGCCAACCTTAGAAGTCAATAGTATTAATGAAGAGGATGAAGAGTAGCAGAAATCCAAATAAGTTGATCAATTCGAGGAGGAGGAGGCTATTTATAGTGAAGAGGATAACTTCATGGCTGCAACTATGGTCTTAAGACGAGTGATGAGTGTAGGCCCAGTACCTGAGGACGAGTAGCATGAGCTTGTTTCATATTGGGTGCAAGGTTAATGGGATGTTGTCTGCACTTATTGTTCCCAAACCTTACAAACTATATTGTCTTAGTAATGAAAGAGCCTTACAGGTGACCAAGTAAGTTGCAATGCCGATTTGCTTTAGGAAGTACCAGGATGAGGTTCTTTGTAATGTGTTGCCTTTGAGCGCTTCACATATTCTTTTGGGAAGACCTTGGATGTTTGACCAACATATGGTGTATGATGGAAAGAGACATACTTGTTCTTTTGAGCATGAGAGAAGAAAAGTGAGATTGAACCCCATTTCCCCTAAATAAGTCAAAACCATGCAAGCTCAGCTTAGTTGAGCCTTGAAGAAGGAAACCTTAGTAATGACTTAAGCTAAGCTGTCAAGAGAGATGAAGCTTAAAGAGTCAACCTTTTTGTTGGTTAGGAGGTTGGTTGAACTAAAGGCTTTGAATGTTGAATTGCCTACCAAGGTGATAGACCTATTGAAGGAATTTGCTAACCTGTTCCCTAATGAACTACCAGAAGGTTTACCTCCAATCGAAGGGATTGAGCATACTATAGATCTACATCTATGAGCTACATTATCAATAAACCAGCATATAAGCTAAATCTTGAACAAGCTACCAAGCTCTAAAGGCAAGTAGATGAGCTAATGAAAAGAGGATATGTGCAAGAGTCTCTAAGCCCATGGACTGTACCAGCTTTATTGGTACCAAAGAAAGATTGCACGTGGTGAATATGTGTGGATAGTTGAGCCATCAACCAAATTACTATCAAGTATGAGTACCCTATACCATGACTTGATGACATGCTTGACAAGCTAAATGGAGTAAGGATCTTCTCTAAGATCGATCTCAAGTTTAAATACCATCAAATCACAAGCTAAATGGAGTAAGGATCTTCTCTAAGATCGATCTCAACTCTAAATACCTTCAAATCATAATGCGGAAAGGAGATGATTAGCAGACCACATTCAAGACTCGCTGTGAGTTGTATGAGTAGCTAATTGTGCCCTTTAGACTATTAAATGTGTTGAGCACATTTATGCAGTTAGTGAACCATGTGCTTTAAGAATTTATGGGAAAGTTTGTCATTATTTACTTTGATGATATTCTTGTTTACAACCACAGCTTGGAGATACACTATAAACATCTCTAAGTTGCTTTTGACAAGCTCCAAGCTAAAAAACTATACGCCAACCTAAAGAAATGTGACTTCTGCCAACCTAAAGTAGTCTTCTTAAGATTTGTTCTGAGTGAAGATAGCATACAAGTTGATGAGGAAAAGGTGAAGGCAGTTATTGAATTGCCTCTGCTAACCTGTTCTACCAACATGCCAAGTTTCCATGGTTCAGCATCCTTCCATTACCATTTCATATGGATTTTCAAAACTATTGTAGCCCCCACTTATTGAGCTATCAAAGAAGAACATTGAATTCAAATAGGGAGGGAAAGAATAACAAAGTTTTGAGGAGTAAAAGAGAAAGTTGACTACTACCCCCATCCTAGCTCTCTTAAGCTTTGCCAAAGTGTTTAAAGTAGAATATGATGTATCTGGATTGGGCATAGGTACCTTGCTCATGTACAAAGGCTGACACATTGCCTACTTTAGTGAAAAGCTTCAAACAGCAACACTCAACTATTTAATATACAATAAGGAGTTCTCTCCTTGATTCGAGCCTTAACAATTTGGTAGTACTACTTGTTACCAAAAGAATTTGTAACCTATACCGACTATGAATCACTGAGATATCTGAAGAGCTAACCAAAGTTGTCTAAGAGACAGGCCAGTAGATCAAATTCCTAGAGGGATTTTCATATATTGTCAAGTATAAGACTAGCAAGAACAATGTAGTGGTTGAAACCTTATCATGATGATACGCCTTCCTAACTGAACTCCAAATAAGGTTGCTTAGATTCTCGGTTGTCAAGAATTTATATGCAAAGGATCCCCCCTTTGGTCCCATCTATATTCGATACGAGGATGGTCAAGCTATTGATGATTATTACAAGGAGAACATATAAGTGTTTAGAAAAGGGAAGTTATGTATCCTGACCTGTTCTATATGCTAATTACTAGTGTGTGAGGCACATGGAGGAGGATTATTTGATCATTGAGGAAAGGCTCAAACTCATGAAGTGCTTAACTCAAGATTCTTCTAGCATAGGATGATGAGAGATGTATAGTCTATGTTGGAAAGATGTGCCACCTACAGCAGAGAAAAGAGTCTAGTTGAACAAGAACCTTATTTGCCATTGCTTGTCCCGACCAAACCATAAACCAAATTGAGTATCGATTTTATGTTAGGATTACTAAGAACATCCCGAGGGAAGGACTCCATCATGGTGGTCATAGACAAGTTCAGTAAAATAACACACTTTATGACATGTAATTGAACTAACGATGCTTTGGCTATTTCTTTTCCTTTTTTTGCAGGAAAGGGTCAAGTTGCATGGAGTGCTCAGAACCATAATGTTTGATCAGGACCCTAAGTTCTTAAGCCATTTTCGGAAGACCATTTGGAAGCAATTGGTGACCAAGCTATTGTTTAGTACGCCCTACTACCTACAGACAAATGGATAGACCAAGGTTGTCAATAGGACCTTAGGGACATTGCTATGACTTGCAGTTAGAAGAAACCCAGCTGATTTGGACATGCGCTTACCAATAATCAAGTTTACTTCTAGTAGAACCACTCATAGTTTAACAAAGAAATCACCCTTCAAAGTTACATATAGATATAACCCCGGGCTCCCACTCAATCAAATCTCCTAGCCTAGCCAGTCTAAGGATCAATAAGCTATGGAATGGATAGAGGCCATCTGAGCAATGGACCAGAAGGTTGTATATGATCTGACTTGAACTACTTCCAAACTCAAAAAGAGAGGTCAAAGAGGAAGAGTTAGAGAGTTCTAGCCTAGCAACTTAGTATGGATTCACCTTAATAAGGACCGATTCCCTAATCTAAGGAAGAATAAATTGTCCCAAAGAGTATATAGACCTTTCGGAGTAATCAAGAAGATCATCCTTAATGCCTACAAATTAGAACTACCTAAAGGATATGGAGTCTCCAATTCCTTCAATATTACCGACCTCAACCCATATTTTCCTTATCACAAGCTATCTAAAGCTGACTAAGATTTGATCCCAAATCTCAAACAACCCTAAAAGGATGATAAGAATCAATGACTGATAACAAGATCATGAACTCGAAGCTCGTTGCCTTAGTTCGCCAAGCTTCTTAGAAGGACCTAAATTTGGAAGAAGAAGGGTTCCTTTGAGTCAACCTAGTATTTTTCTCAAGCTTCCCCACCCAGTACACCATCTCATAAGCAAGAGAAGCTAAACATTGAGCCAGTATGACTTCAAGCTAACAGATGTACGAGCTCAATCCAATGCAATGTCGTGCCAACCCACCAATTCCAAGCTCCTAAGATATAGCTTTTAGAACAAATGCCTTCCAAGCTCTCCACTTGCCAAACTGCTAACCTGAAGTTGATTAAGTCAACTCTATCCTGACCAACTATCCATTTAGACCACGAAATTGTATAGTTGACATGCATCCCCTCTCTGACATACGTACTATCCTAACTAAGAATGTTCCTTTTCATTTCATTTATTGATTTGCCCTTATATAATATGAACTTTTCCTTTTATGGTAGGAATCCTTTTAGTAATTTGTAGTAGTCTAAGATGAACCTTACTTGGGATGTATAAATACCCTCATTTTGTATTAGCGACAACAATCAATAATAGTAAATATACAAAACTTTCCCCTTTGAACTAAGTGTTTTCTTGCTTGCCCTCTTCCTTACTCTTATCTAAGCCATTTGAGTGTAAACTAGTAACGAGTAACCTTTAGTTGTACTTGTGCATCATATCAAGTGTAGCTTAAGGTTGTATGAGGTATTGGTGCATCATATCCTATGTTGATACACAATGATCCCCTATTTAATCATCAACTTCCATTTGTTCTTCCAAACCATCTTATAGTTTAGACCTACCCATTTCGATTACGTGTAATACTGACGTTTTGTGTTCATCCACGACCATTACACCTCTATCATAACTTGTCCTAACTTTTTATACCAAGAATGAGCATTATTTGTTATCATTAAGAAGCATTTTTCAGTTAAGACTTCTAATAGATTTACTTTATATACATTACCTTTCCTAAATCACTCAAATAGCAAGGATTCTCCATTTTGATCATAGGCATAACACTTGTCTTTTTCAAATATTACTTTATGTCCTTTATCACAAAGTTGACTAATATTCAACAAATTATGCCCTAGGCCTTTTATAAGATAAACATTTTCAATAAAGAAGGGATAAATTCCAATTATATCGTATCTAATTATTTAACACTTTCCATTGTCTCCAAACGTGACATGTCCTTTCTCCTTCCATATTCAATTGGTGAACAAAGAAGCGTTTCCAGTCAAGTGACTCAAGCAACCACTATCTAAATACCAGGTTCATAATAATTTGCTTCGCGCTCTTGCATTCATCAAAATAGATTAAACCTATTTATGAACCCAACAAAGCTTAGGTCCTTTATGAATCAAGTTAGTGCTTTGGTTACATACTTGAGATTTACTAAGCTTTAGATTTTTATAAAAACAATGCTTTTCTATATGACCTACCTTATTACAAAAGAAGCAAGCGTAGGATGAAGAATAATTATACATGCTTTCCTTTACCTATCTTTTATTATATAAGGGGTACCTTCTACTGTGCCTTCTACCAACTACACTTTTTCCTTTGTCTGTAAATTAAGCCAATAACTCCTTTTGCTTTTTATTCACAACTTTTACAAACACAATTTTAGATGAAGTTCTTTAACATTGATCAATCTCATATCCTAAATCTATCTTGGACTGATTTACTCTTTGACTAGATGATAACATTTGGATTTTTTTATCACTTTCCTCAAATTTAATAGAAGTCAATTTTTGTCAAATGAGATAATTCTTCAACTCTGTTTTTTAGACTATTAAGATTATCCTTTAGAATTAGATTCTCTTTAGACATGTCCTCTATTTCTTTCCTCAAGATTTTTCAAATTTAAGTGTATTTATCTCATTTGCTATGATCTCATGTGCCTATGTTAATACCTCCTTTTCATTTTTTAGTGCCTGAATCTCAATATCCAGCTTTGTAATCTTAGCATTAGATTTAGATAAGGCATTTAATGCTCTTTCTATTTCTACATAAACATCATCAAGTAGAAAATCTATCTCAAATTCTGAGTTTACCTCGGAAAAAGCCATCAAGCAGAGGTTTGCTTCCTCTCCTTCATCTTCACGGGATTCCTCATTCTCAATTTTTTATTCATCTAAATTGCTCCAAGTAGCCATTAAGGCTTTCTTTTTCTTCTTGAATTTGTCTATCTTCTTTACGAGAACTGGACACTCATATTTTATGTACCCTGGTTTTTACATTCATAACATGTGAATTTCTTCCTTTCTTTCTTCTCCTTCTTCTTTTCTTCTTCATATCCCTTACCTGTGTCACTAAATGACTTGTTAGATTTATACTTTCTTAAACTTGAACCCCCTCTTACCTTTTGATTTTAGAATTTGACTGAGTCGTTTGGCTAGAAGGGTAACATCTCCTTCTTCATCATTAGATTGCTCATCATTTGAGTTTATGTCAATGTCTTTGGCTTTGAATGCTAGAGTCTTTTTCTACTCATCTTCTTTACTTAAGGAATCTGACTCATAAGCCATAAGCATACTCCTCAACTACAATAGAGTCAGTTTCCTTATATCACAAGCATCCTCAATGGCAATTGTTTTCACATCCTAAACTCTAGGAAGTATACACAACACTTTCCTCATGATATTAGCTTCATCAATCTTCTTTCCAAGCGAGGATGATTCGTTTGTTATAGCTATAAGTCTGTTGAATGAATCTTTATTCTTTTCTCATGGCTATAACCTAAAACACTCATATTCTTGCAAAAGTGAGTTAATACATATTTCTTTAATAGTACTAGTTCCTTTGTGAGTTTTACAAAATATATCCCAAATATCCTTAGTAGTTTTGTAGGAAGATGTCAAATAAAATTTAGAAGGTGCTATTGCAAAGAGTAAGAAATTCTTTACCTTATTGTTTAGAGCTTCTTTCTTCTTATCATCTTTAAAATAAGAGGTTAGTGCAATCAATTAAGGAGAAGAGGATAAACTAACTTGTACTTGTCTTAATCAATTTGAATCTTGTTCGGTTCATAAGATTCATATTCTGAAAATAAAATTTGATTTTCATGATTAAATGAACGTTCATGATGAATTTTTCAGTGTTGTTGTTGATCTTCAAAACATTTTCATAATATGGTATATTTTGATCTTGTTTTGATGATAGAATTGCAATATTACTTGTTTGTATTCTATAATTTTTGTACTCTTCACAAGCTCAATGAATATTCAAAGTGTTCTTAAGCTAAATCAATATTTGATCTTTCATAAGGCAAAAAAATCATTGTGTTTTTAACAAGGTTTGAGTTAATAACAAGTTTCAATAGATTTGAATCTTGTTTATTTTTTCTATCTCAAAGTCAACAACAATAGGCTTAGTAATTGGAATCAAAATTTTGAATCAAGTTCTTAAAAGAACGTGGTTTGATCCACTAAAGTGGTATCAAATTTACTAAAAAGGTTGTTTACGGTAAAAATCATAAAATAATATTATTTTCGAAATATAATTTAGAGTTGTGATAATACCTTTTTTTGGAAAATAAATTAATAATAATAATGAAATAATAATAAGAAGTTCGATCGACCTTGAAGGATCGAGTCAGTCCTTTAACATGCCGAACTGGACCACCATCCACTATTTAGAATTGAACTTATTCTTTAGAAATCAAACCGGGTGAGAGAAATTACTAATTAAAAGCTAAAAATTATTTTCCTAAAAATTACCTTATACTAATTACTTAGGTTAAATTAATTAACTAATTTAAAATGAACTGGTTTACTTATGGCCTTAAATAGTTACGGTTTGAATTTAAAATCAGTATGAAGAACTTACCTTTTATCTATCTCATTAAAAGTACTTGTATAATATAATAGTAAAGATTGGTGTTAATAGCATTTATTTTTATTGCATATAAAATCAATTTTTGTGTTGGACTTTGGCTTTTGACTTCGTCCATGATCACAACCGCGTTTAGGCACGTAATAGTCACCGTGTGATTCATGTGCCTAGGAGATATTAGTAAATTCAACTAAACAAACGGGCATCGCTTACTGCATGCTGATGTCGAGCTAGCAATCAACACCCTGGAAAGGGATTACGTCCACGGATGTAAATGTAATTACTGAGACGACATGTTAATTGGACACTTAGGCCAGCCGTGGCCCATGTGGGCAATTGATAAGAGCGAACTACATTGAAATAACAGTTGATATGAATAGAGAGAAGCTATAACTCGAGTAATCTAGTGGTTTGGGACATATAGAGTGATATGTTGTAGGTGGATCGTGAATATCAACATCAAAATTACAATGGTGAACTCTGTATGAGATTGTTGTTTTATTTATTTAAATCCTTTCTTTAGATAAGGAGTCTGGTTATTTGTATTAGCACCCAAGAGCCCGCTGCGGTAGGATCAAAACTCGGTATCTTCATTCTATTGTTTTGGTGTCATAAGTACCTTCGTATTGATTGTTGCTATACTTAAATTATACCTTAACGAACCATGATTATTGCATTAGAATTTTGTTATGTATGCAAATGCCGTACGAATGTGCTTTGTGATTGCTATTGTACCGAGTTGGTTTGAGCTTACTCCTTGTAATCCTTTGAATAAGGTTTTGATGATGCGTCTTGGGTGATGACAGCGTTATGGATGACAACCTACAGGGTTCCGCTGCAATACTTGCCTGGACTGTTTTCTCATTGTGGTATTCTAACTAAATCAGTTTTGTGTTCTTGAAATCCTTCGTTAACTTTTGAAAAGGTTTGGATAAGCTTTGATTTGTCACTTTATAGTTTATAAATGATTTTGAAAACTTGACTAGTATTCAAGACATTATGCCATTGATAAGGAGAACTTGTCTTCAAGCTTGACTTGAGTTTAATGGACCATACGTTTAACTAAAGAGGAGAGTAACGCCGTCTGCAAAGTTCCAATTTCGATGAATGTTGATGAAGATAAACTTGTGTGGCCGAGTGAGATGAGAGGATTTTGTACAAGTTAAACTAGGCTACAATAAATTATTTATAAGAGAGAGAGAGAGAGAGAGAGAGAGGGAGCTTTGCTCTAATGTAGGTATCAATATAGTGTTTTTTTATTTTTTGCCATCAAAAAAGGATACTAATAATATTCAGCCATTGTCAAATGGTACATCAAAAGAAGAACTAGAAGGACTATCTTCTAATAGTAACTTCCGAAGCAAGAATAGGGAGTGAATCCACCAATCCAATGGATACATCTTCCTCCTTGTGAAGGAAGCTACCCAATTTGCTACTTGATTAGCATTTCTTTTAACAAAAACAAAAGAGAAAACTTGACTACTTAAGCTAGATAGGTTATGCTAAGCTTCATCAAAATAGGGTCTTGACCGTCAATGTAAGACATTAGGTTTCCCTATCATAGTAACATGAAGATTTAGGTAATCCATTTCAAAAGTAATGACTTTCCAACCCATGCTTCTTGCCAATGTTACTCTAAGCCCAAAGGCTTCACACTTAAACTACTTCTACAGAGGGTACTTTTGACAAACCTAACAATCCTCCAACTAAGAGGGTACTATTGACAAACATAATAATCCTCCAACCAAGACACCCAAGTGATCACATGCTACAGTAGCAACTCCTACCCCATGAAAAAGAGCCTATCTAAGATGTATCCAAATTAATTTTGATGCAATATATAGGAGGGCCAAACCATCTAACATCTTGTTGCATAGTCAAATTATTTAGAAGTCTCAACAATTTGCTTAGATTAGGAAAAAGTCTACACTATGAATTTCCTCTAGCATGGTCCAGACCTCTGTTATAGTAATTTAGGCCCATCTCTTTAATTCTTAATCATGTACCCTCCTAATAGTGATTATACACCAACGGCTCCTTCCCCATTTTTTTCCGTTTAATAGTCAACATGCTTTCTACCCTCTCTTTATCCTTCTAACCTATCACTTTCTCATGCAATTCTTCTTTAAAAATACTTTCTAATTCCTTAAATAATCTGGCTACTTTTTCTATGGCTTTAGTAGGGGAAAGATTAATGTTTTCATACATAGCTTCACATCTTATATACCAAATACACCAACAAACCATAGCTAACTTTCCTTCCCAAATGGATTTATCACTTTTTCTCATCATAGAAACTAATCTTCTACATTCACCCCACTAAGTAGCAAATGTTGAGACTTCTCCTTTAACCACTTTAATGACTAAAGTGGCAAACTAAACCACACTCGTCCAATTACACAGCAGTAAAGCATATTCAGTTGATTCTTCCTCTCTACAAAAGATGCAACTACTTGTGGAAGTGATCCTCTTTCTTGCAAGGTTGGCCATGGCCGGAATAGCATCATTGAAAGCTCTCTATATATAATGCTTTATCTTTGGCAAGGTCTTCAAATTCCACAAGTTCTTCCATGAATGAGAATCAATAACAAATGAAGAGCTAGCTTTGGAATTAGAAGAAGGCAGCTAACTATATAATGGTAAGCAAACTTTGTTGAATAGGCACCACTTTTACTATAAGGCCAATCAGATAGTTATCCTTTCTCCTTAAAGTTACAAGTATGTTTCTAATTGCTACTAACTCTTCAGAAGAAACCCAATGTTTCAAACTTTGTAAGTTCCAAATACCCACATCCCTATCAATCAATGATGCTACCTTCATCTCCTTCATTTCTTTTAGTAAATTAGAAGCCAACCGAAATTCTACCAAATAAGGTACCTACCTATCCTCACCAATCTTTATCCTTTCACCATCTCCCATCTCCCACCTGCCAAACTACATTCGAAGAAAGAAAATTCTTTCACTCTAGAATGCTAGACTAACCCCAATAATCTCTACCCCCTCTTCTAGCTTCCTTAAAATCTAACTTTAGAAAAAAGAGACCCTTAAGGATTCTAACCTAAAGTGTAGTCAATTTCATTTCTATCCTCGATGCTATCTTAGTAAGGAGTGCAAGATTAAAATGAGTCAAGTCTTTAAATCCTACTCTACCCTCAACTTTGCTTCTCGTCAGTTTATCCTAACTTAACCAATGAACTTCTCTTCCTTCTTCTTTTAACCCCACTAAAACCTCACAATAAGCATATTAATCTCTTTACACCACTTCCAAGGAAATTTGAAACAACTCATTGAATACATTGGAATAGCTAAAGCTATAGCTTTAATCAACACTCCTTTACCATCCTTGAAGCTTTTGGGTAATCTTCTCGTTCACAAAACCAAGAGCTTTAGACTTAGATTTACCCCAAATAGTCAATAAACCCAAATACTTCCCAAGTTTAGCTTCTATTGGGATGCCAATCACTGATGTTAGCTGTTCCTGAATTTCTCTTGGCTTGTTTGCACTAAAAAACAAACTAAACTTTCCATAATTAATAGATTGACTAGAAGCAAGGTAGTGTTTAGACATTATACTTTTTGATTTCAAGACTTCCTCTTGTTTTGCCTCAATGAAAAAAAGGGAATCATCTACAAACAAATGATATGTTAGCATTAGTGATAAACTACCAACCACTGATCCTCTTACTTACACACGACTTCGTGGCCTCCAATCCCTCACCCAAAGAATTCCCTCTCAGTAACCTGTCAATAATGAGAAAATTTACACAAAAGAAGGATGGCTAAACTCCTTGAGTGGTCTACATTGATATACTATGATCTGCGCTTTCAGTTGTACTGATGCTAACTATTATCTAGCTAAGGACCCTATGCCAAGTGATCCCACCTTCTGCTGCCAAGTAGTTCTTGCTGAATGACGAGACACTCTCCTACCAGCTGATTACTTCTCATCTCGGCCTCTTTGTTGCCATAACATCTTGATCCCTCTCGCCCACTATGAACAGAGAATCTTCATATGAGACTAATGTTTCACCACCACCTATCCTCTTTATCTGACATTGTATTACTTTTCCATTTTTATCTTTTATCCTTTTTACCCTTTTTCGTATGTATTAGGAATCTCCTTTTTATATATACCTTTTTGTAATTTCTTTATTTATATTGTTACCCTAAGGATTTACTATAAATGGTCCCTTCTCCTAGTAGCCAGAATCATCTTACTTTACACATAGACAATGAATATACTATTCTTGTAAAACAACCATCTCTAAGTCAATTTTTCATACACTCTTATCTAATCATGTCGAGTAGCTCAAGATTAATGACGGGTGGACCTTGACATTAACTTATGCATCATATCAAGTGAAGTGTCAAGTCGTGTTGTGTTCATTGGTATATCATATCCTCCAAGTAGCTTCACGTCTGTTACTCTAATTAGTTCGTAAACCTACTCACTCTACTTTCTTTGATATTTTGAAGGATCCATTGGTTCGAATCTGTTATTGTAAGCCCTAGTGATCCTGAGCTCCTGGGCATATCAATTAAGCAAAACTTTTTCATCTTAATCCCCTTTATCACACCTTCATCTTTAAATTTGTTAAGGCCATTAGACAGGACATCTACAATAAGAATTAAAAGATAAGGTGATAACGAATCTCCTTGTCTAATGCCTCTAGAAGGAATCACCTATCCAACTGATTTGCCATTCAAGATAATATTAAAGAACATAGATCTAACACATACCATAACCACTTTACCCAAACACAAGCAAATCCCAAATTAAGAAGAATAGCCTCTAGAAAATCCCGCTTAATTCTATCATATGCTTTACTCATATCAACTTTTATTGCACAAAGACTTTTTCCACTCCTTTTTATTTCTAAGAAAATGAAACATCTCACATGCTATCACAATATTATCTTGTATCAATCATCCTAAAATAAATGTACTTTGATTATCTGACACAAGATTACTAAGAAAGGGTTTAAGCCTATTAACTAGAACTTTTAATATGATTTTATACAGAACATTACAAAGACTACTAGGATGAAATTGAGTGACATTTTCTAGGTTAGGGACTTTAAGGATCAAAATCAAATCATTCATATTAAGATGAAGAGGAAAATTACTAGAGTAGAAGAAGGATTTATCTGCTTTGATGATAGAATCACCTACAATGTCTCGAAAGTGATGATAAAAAGAAGTAGGATACCCATCAAGACCTAGAGCCTTAAGAAGACCAACTAGAAAGTTGCTAACTTAATTTCCTCATCACTAATAGGACTGCATAACACATTGTTAATCTCATAAGTCACTAAGTTGTCCACCTAATGTAAGTAATGAGACTAGTTTTTAAGGCCTTCACTCAAAAACAGCCTTTTAAAGAAATCTACCGCTTTCTTACCAATCTCCTCCTCAACATTCAAAGCGCATCCATCCCTGCTCTGAATTGACAAATTTTTTTTTTTTTTTTTGTCTTTTATTAAGTGTTGATTGATGAAAGAAGAATGTGTTTCTGTCTCCATGTTTCAACCAGTTAACCCACAAGCGTTAATGCCAATACATCTCTTCTTTTCTTCTATAATTATAAAGCTCACCTAATGGACCTTCTTCATCTTCCCCTTCCTCCCAATCATCTCCTACTTCCTTGCCTTGAATACATGTTAGCTTCTCAAGGATCTTGTTGATTTCCTGTTTATTATTTGGAAAGACAACTTTACTCTATTGTAGAAATGCACGTTGACACTTACATAGATTGTTCATGACAGTGTCAAACTCATTTAGAGAGCTATTCTTTTCCTAGGCTTCTTTAACTACTTTACTGCATCTTCCTTCCACCAGCTACATATTTTCAAATTTAAATCTTCTCTTACCCTTAATATCTTGGAAAAAGAAATCAACTAAAACAAGACAATGGTTGGAACCAATCATTGGAAGGTATAAGACCTTAGTGTTAGGGAAATGTTCAAACTAATTGAAAGAACCCAAAGCCCTATCAATACACTCCTTCACCTCTACTCTGTCATGTCTTTTATTAATCCACGTAAACTTCTAACCCTTGAAACCCAAGTCTTGTAAGTTAGATTCAAAAACAAATTCTCTAAATCCATTAATGTGCCTAGCTTCTCTTCTATTCCCACCCCTTTTTTCATGTTCCTCTAATATTTCATTAAAGTCCCCTATGCATAACCAAGGTGCTCCAAGCAAACCTACATTAAGCTATTCCAAATTCTTAGTTTTCCAACAAAATCTAATGGAGAATATACCCAAGTGACATGCACTAACTCCCCAATAGACATATTTATTAAAGAATTTACCTATCCGTGTCAACTATAGTGACTCTCACATCTTCAGTCCACCAAAGGCACAATCTACCCGATAAACCAACAAGAGGTATTACACAACTATCAACAAACCTTAATCTAGCTCTCAACCTATCCAATTTATTTTTCTTGCTTTTTGTTTCCATCAAAAACACTAAACTAGGCTTATATTTATATATGAGCGCTTTTAAATTTTCAATTGTCTCAAGAGGCCCCAACATTCAACAATTCCATAGAAGTAGTTTCATGGCTCTCGTATGGCTATTATAGGCCAACCACCACTGATCATTTCCTTGCATTCAAAGATAGGTATCTCCATAAGTTCATTTCCTTCCATACAACCATTTTGAGCTAATTTTAATCTCTTGTTACTCCCTTGCTGTAAGTCCTCCATACCTCTATGCCTCTTAATTTTTAATTTTATCAAGCTACTGGAGACTATAGGATCCACTTTACTATCAGATTTCGTGAGCACCAAATATTCACAAATTGAATGTACATTCCCTTGCACACTGTATGATTGACCTTCCACAACTTGGTTAAAATTAGGTTTGGGGACTGAGTTTTGTAAGGGTTTAGCATTCTATGGATGTGGTGTTTTATGATTAGTGTAGGAGGGAAAATGGGATGTTTTAATAAATAGTAAAGTACTATCATGGTCTGGAACTTTTTAGTTTGATTCTCTAGCATCGGTGAAGTCTTTTTGCCTAGGTTCATGTTCATAAATGATATCGTCTAGATTCAAAAAAGGTTTCTAAGTATTCCATAAGGGAATGGGTTTAGGATTGTTAGCAGATGAAGAATTTTGATTCTAGTTTGGGTTCATATTTTCTTTTTTTGAGAAGTTATCCGCATAGGAAAGGTCTTGAGCTAGAAAAGCACGCATCTAGTGACTAAAACTCTCATTAGATTCATCCTAAAATGAACATCCCTTCTGCACATGCTCCATTCTTCTACACTTAAAACAAAAATATACCAACTGCTCATACTTATAATAAACCCAATATCTTCCATAGTCTGCTCTAACAATCTATTGACTAGATGTAGTATGGTCAATTCTCACCTTCACACAAAGGAATCCTCTAGCAATTCCAATATTAGAATCTAAATCCTCAACCTCTAGCACCTCTCCAATCTTATTATCCAAAATATAGGCATTTTTTATGGTTAACTAATCAAATTTCAGTTCATGAATCTGAACGGTCACATCCCGACATAGCATAGGATGTACCATCACACAAGAACACATGTTAAAAACTTAACTTAACCTGCTCATTCATTAAAAAATAACTTTATTTACGTGATAAGGGGTTTCTACATCGGAGTTCAGTTGGATATTATGCTATAACTTATATGTACAACATAATATTTATATTAAAATATAAACCAACTTTTTCCTTTATTGTCTTTACAGTAATTTGATCTCTAACCTAATACAGGTTCTATACAATAATCGCTGACTCGAACTTACGATCTTAGTATACATATGCCCTCCCCCCCGAGTGTTAGTCCCTTCACGATATAGTTAATCTGAGGATAGAACATTTTATCCCCTCAGCTACTGAAGCTGAGCAAGAGTAAATAACAAACAACATAATATATACAATATGATAGATAATACTACATATCACAATTGAAACATTTCAATCATAACTTGCAAGTATAATATCACATATGCATTCGCCCAACTGGCCACTTATTACCAACAATACAGCATGCTATGCTCATGTACAGGCATGCATCAGTACCGATATCTTATGCTCTCCAAACTTATTCCTGTTAATCAACATAACCAGACATCTAGACACAACGTTCAAGAACCTAGGGCAACAAGGAGTTGCTTGGGAGTAGGACCCCCACCAAATTGGTCTACACACTGTAGTCTACCAAATTTGACTATCAAAATAGTCACAATGTTTAGGCAATGCAATATATATGCTTCCAAGAACTAAGTTCATAAAGCTATGCTTTCTCTATAATCATTTGGAAGCCTCATTTTGAAATTTCTAACCCGTAGGTCCCTTTTTATATCATGCCATGCCATGATATGCAATAGCAAATCAAAAATATCAATCAGTACAATCTATCTTCAAGTTTTATTCAACCTAGTTGTTTGATTCTAGTTTTCGAACTCTCCATAGCCAAACTCTAGTATCTCACTTAAGGTTCACTTAAGTGAATACCTAGAAGATTGAGTTAGCAATCACTCAACTTTCCTAATTAGCATAATCATTCGTAAGCACAAATTTCCACCCAACATAACAGCATAACAATTTAACCAATATACAGTTACTGTCATTCAAAGTCATCACATCAGCATCCACTATAGTAGCATATCAATTCAACTAGGATATGCCCATATTCAATCAACACAACATCAAACAACACACAATGTTATGAGTAGTATATCTACTCCAAACATGGGTTAGATCCACTTACTTAGGCTTAGTAATAGTATAAAATCCTAAAATTCATGACACTATCCTTCCGTACTCATCATACCTATGAAAATATGACACAATCTTTAAATCAAGTGTAGGTCAAACCCGAAATATTATAAGCTTTCATTTATGCGTTTTTAAACTTTATTTGACCATATCTTACTCATTTTTTATCCAATTTCAATAAACTTTATATCGTTACGATCGTCATTTTGAGTACTATTAATATATATTAAGAAACAAGATTGATCAATACTTTGAAAAACCCAAAAATACCCCTTTCGTATAACAACTCGACTGTACGCTATCCTAACTTCAAAATTAACTCGAGTAAGCTTTAGTACTAAACTAAAAACCCTAAAAATTATACTTTCCAAAATTGTCCAGCAACACTTATTACACCTTAAAGTGTTCATTTGACATAAATTTAATAAACATTTTAATAGTACTAGTTATTATATTACATATTAAGTTAATATATAAGTTTATACTAAGAAAATACATAATAAATAGTAAACAAGCCCAATTAATTTCACAAAAAATCCTATAGACTCATAAAAATATGTAGTTCAGTTATTGATCATCAATTACACTAAATTGACTATTATCCATTTTCACGAAAATAGCGGTTTTAGCTTGAAATTACAAAAAATTAAGAAAAATAAATAAATTTTTGAGTGAGATAAAAATTAAATATTCCAAATATCGTTATAAACATCTAGAAGTCTAAACATATAGGGCTCATTCATTAATTTTATAAAAAAACTAATTATTTTAATAATTCGATAAAATTGATAGTTTTATTCAAAATAATTATAAAAAATAGTAAACATGCTTAATTTCAAAAATTATTGTTACTACAATTAAATATATATATTAGGTATGTTACATACAAAAATTGAGCTTAAAACAACATTATCTAATATTTATAAAAATTTATTCAATTTTTGTCCAAACAGAGCATTTTTTTAAGGAACCTATATCTACACTAATTATTTAATTAAAATAAAATTATTACATTAATCTACACCTAAAATAATCTTATAAAACTAAATTTCATAATTAATAGATAACATTTGATATTTTTAGCAAATTAAACAAATTACGAGTAGAATTTTAGTTTACCTAAACCGGCCGCCTCTGACCACCACCTGGCCGCCGCACCATGTCAGAAGAGCTTCCCTGACCATCTTATGTTGGACCACCAAGTCAAGTTGTAGATAACCTATTGAACTGCCTTAGCCCAACTCTGACCCTATTTCTTATTCTATTTTTATTTTATTTTTTTCTAACTTTTCTAAATTGTTATCTTTTATTTTCAAAGTTCCAAAATAATGAATTTGAGGGTTTGGGTCCTATTTATATTTTTTGAACTTTTCATAATCAAATAAAATTTGGACGCGTATGACACATGTCAATTTTTCATTTTCCTAAAAGGCATATGTTATTTCCTCATCAAGCAAATATTGACTCACCATTTCTATTTAATACCAGCTTAACACATCATTTGATGACTGATCCATGCATTTTTTTTATTAATATTTCATTATTTTAGCTAATTTTAATAATTTATTATTATTATTATATATATATCTTTAATACATATAATGTATATCACATGTAATACATGTATATTATGTATAATTTAACTTCATTTATTATTTTTAAAATTTAATTAAGTTATCTCTAATATCTCATTATATCTAAAAGCTCGAATTTTACGATTATCGGCTTTATCGATAAATTAATGTTTTTCTCAAATTAATATTTTTATATAGTTTATTTTGAGACATTGACTTTACTTAAATTACTTTATCTAACTTTTCTAACTTTATTGTAAATTTGAAATTAAACTAATAACTTAGTCCGATGCCCTAAATTTAAGAGCTAGGATCTTAGGGTTATTGAACTAACTTAAAATTTTGAGGTATTACATGAACCTAGAAATCAATCTTACTCATCTCTATTTCATCAATGTTTGCATCAGATTTCCATTTACGTAACACCATACAAAAACCCATAACAACCCAAGGACTACTACTCAAAATTTTTTTCGCAAAATTTACATTAGGAAACATGCAAAGATACAAATTCTAATCAAGAATCAAAACCAATACCTCATCATGTTCTTTCCATGATTTTTTTAGAACATTGATCCTGGCTAATTTATTTAGAGATGTCTCAACAATGATTTTACCAACTAGAACCCAACCTATAGAGCCTCTAACCAATTGCTTGATCTCTAATTCTAAGTCCTCTAATGAATCTTGATGACCTATATCCTTCTTACGAGACATTATAGGGATCTAAAAGCAAGCAAAAAACCAAAGAACATTAGAAATAACAAATGCAACGATGAATAGAAAAAAAAAAGGATAGGAAAATTAGAAGACACAAGGTATTACATGGGTTAATACAAAGGTAGACTAAAAGGAAGAACAGACAAACATGGGTATAAGCAAAGTAGTGTAAAGAAGAATGATGATATTTACAAGAATGCAACTGATGAGAACTGACAACGAAAGAAAGAAAAATGCCGACATGCAATAAAGTTCAATATATTGATATAGATATAAT
Organism: Lumnitzera littorea; assembly: GCA_024138015.1. NCBI lineage: Eukaryota > Viridiplantae > Streptophyta > Magnoliopsida > Myrtales > Combretaceae > Lumnitzera > Lumnitzera littorea. Next base: position 67,454,497 of record JAMXBB010000008.1, read on the forward strand.
GTGTGATGTAAGCTACATGATGCAACGAAAAGAAGAAAATGATGATTATAACAGAAAGGAGAGAGAAAAGAAAGAAAAGAAAAACACCGTAACAGTGTGAGTACTCTAAAAAACGAGAGCATTTTCTCTCTCTAATATATATATATATATATATATATATAAAGAGAGAGAGAGAGAGAGAGAGGTATCAATATAGTTTGCTTTTGGTGTTTTTCACATTGATGATCATTAAATTTCTTGATTTAACAAATGGTTGAGAAAGGTGATGGACTTTTTAAAAAATATGGACAAAGCTTTAATCTAGGTTCTAATCCTTTAAAGCATAGAAATGATTGCATCTTTAACAATATAAACCCCAGCCCTCAATGAATTATTGAAGAAGTTGACACAATTAAGGAGGTAGGCCTAATTTCTTAGGTCATGTTAGGAAGCCTAAAGGGCCAACAGCTTCTATTTCTGTTACTTGAGTAGGTTGGGCTGAATTAGTAGTGTAGGAGAGGGGTTGTAAATAAATAAATAAGAATAAGAATAATGAAGTGTTGATGTGTTAAGTGGAGTATTTCTATACATGGGGAATAAGTAATGTGGAGTTAGAAAAGGGGCAGCATATGTATATACTACTAGATGTCATTAGAGAAAGCAAGAAAAATAATTCCCACATTTATTTGCTTCATAGAGTTACTCCTTCTAAGTTTATGACTTAAGTCAAAGTTTCTAGCTCAAGTTAGCCCACAAACCCTAATTTTTCTCCACATTTTCTTTGTTGGTTGGTTGAATTTGATCAGAATTTTATTATGAACCGATTTGTGTGCTATCAGAAGCATGTAGGGAAACATTATAGATTTGCTGAATCCGATCGGAGGGCAATTAATCCCCCATGTACCATTGTACTTCAGGACAAAATTGTGGTCGATCTCCTTCCTCCCCTCCCCCCCCTAAATTCATCATCAAACTCAACTATGATGGAGCTCTTAATTTAGCTACTTACACTTTGTAGCAGTGGTCTTGATATTATTGGTAGAAATCTTGATGGTTATCTTACTCATGTGACAACCACAAACATCCAATGCATTGGCATTGAGACGATCGAAGCAATGATAATTAGGAAAGGATTAATATCAAGGTCTAAAAGAAATTGGAACAATATTCTCTTAGTGATAGATTCCAAGTGTGTTTATGACATGATCCCATCAATAAAATCCTATACGTAAAAATATGGATATACTATTATCAATACACATCTAAAGATTATTAATACTTACTTATCACTCCTTAAAACATATACCACTTCTGTCAAAAGCAGCTACTTCTTGGAAGAGTCAAGAGAGCATAAAAGACATTATTGTCTTTTGGCTCTTGCGCTCCCCCTTCCTAACCTATTCTCCAAGACAAAAAGCTCAAACTTGTATTAGATGACAGACGATGGTGTAGAACCTGTCTCATGTCACTAAATACCAAATCAACATATTAAGTAACTATAAGAAACTTGCTATTTTATCAATGAGTATTTTCATAAAAGTTTTTTTAACATATTTTTTAAAAGTTTTTGTCGATCTTGTATACTTAAACAACTAATCAAAATTAAATTATAAAAAAATTTACCTCTATCTAAACCATTCCTCACATTTTGCAATCAACATGTGTGAACATGCCATGGTTCATGGTTTTAGATGGATTGCTTCTTAGATCATGTACAATGGTAGGAATTTTAAAAGTTCCTTCATATTACCACATCAGTTTTTAAATAAACTCTCTTCTTTAAGGAACTCTGTTCTTTATTCATGTTTCCTTCACTAAATTTCCTTCTTATTTTTCTAAGTTTTATGAATCCTACTATTATTACATTAAGAACCATTACTTTTAATATTTTACAAAGACAATTCAAGTATTGATTAATATTATATTTGTACAACATAAATATTTATTTTAATATTATTAAATACAAAAATATTACCTTTTTCTTTAATAGTGTACAATAATTGATGTAAAGAAATAAAGTAAAATCAGCTCGGCGTGATCCTCATCGGAGGAACGTCCCAATTTTGGACACGTCTGCTCATATTTGTCCAACGGACAAGAACTACATTCACGTTGCTAAGCGCATTGGAGAATCGGACAAGGTTCACCGTTGCACATGCTTATGGCAAATTGCTTTAAAGTCTTAATACCCCCTCCCTTCTAGAAAGATTGTCGCTAACGTGTAAAATAAAAAGTCAAATAATAGAATTAAATTTCTTCCACCACGGAAGAAAACGTGTTACTCACAAGTAACTTACTATGTTTTTTTTTTTCAAAAATAGATCACATTCGGTCTTTTTGATTTAGTAAAAGTTAATCATTTCAAGACAGCCAAAAATTTTAGTCAACAAATCTTCCAACTGAGAACCATATTTTCAATATGATCGATGGGGTCATTCCAACCATAAGATGAAATTGCAATTCAAAAGGGAAAAGGAAATTCACTTCCAAGATAACTTACTATGTTGGTGCTAGTAAATACAATCAATTCAAGTCCCATTGTTTATGAAAGCAAACATGAAATTCACTTCCAAGATAACAAATCCAAGCTCTGTGCATATAAAACTTGGACTTCTTTCTCAGCATCAATCAACACTAGCAAAAACTAAAAGCTAAGTAATAGTCAGACCCAATCATAGTCTAAGACACCTGGGTGACAGAACAAATTTAATCGTTTTCTTTTTTTTTTTCCCGGTAAATAACAAATTTAAAGGTATTCACAAAACCTTCAGTTGTAAAAGTCTGAAAGCTAATTAGATGGTAACGTGGATTAACAATAGCGCAAATGGCAAGAAACATAAACTACTCTTCATTCTTATTTTATCAGCTGAAAGCTCCACACTAAGTCGTTGATTAGGAAATGTCAGCAAACATTGTCCAGGAGACAAATTTTTATGTGTGACAGGAAACAAAAAATAATCTCGAGAAGTGAACCAAGAAAAGGGATAAGCTGGTAACTCTAGCCAGTTAAAGCAGCGTTCATAGCACTATAGACATCAACTCCAATTTGTGCTTCGGCTTTCTCCAAGTCAGTGGAGGCTGAATTCACCTTCTGGGTGAACTCAGCAAGCCCCTTCTGAACAATATTTGGATCAATTCGATCAACAGGTACAGCCTCAACAGCCATAATATCTGCATAAGAGTTCGCGTGAATGAAAGCAAAGCCACTACTAATGAAATACTTTGTCACATCATTTCCATCGTGCACAGACATTACTCCAGGCTTCAACTCTGCAATTGTCGCTACATGTCCAGGCAAAACACCCATTTGCCCTGTGGTTGCTGGTATAATGACCATGTCAACCTACAAATAAGAAATTCAAATATCAACCATTTAAAATTATTCATATCATCACAGAAATAAAAGACAGGCCAAGATTAGGCTGTTGTAAAATCTTGGCTCTTTCTCTATACCCAGGATGGTGGTTCAAAATGCAACAAACCCTTGTAAATTACATAATATTTTAGAATTGCAAATCACTACTTCACAACAACATTCAAATCTTACTGCCATTGGACAGAGATGTTAGAATTTCCAGCCGTTGTAGAATTTGAAAACCACATCATTAAAAAAAAAAACATTTACCCACAGGAAGATCCCAGAAATATGAGAACAACTTTCAAAACAAACATGCTCCCTTTGCAGGAGCTGTCATAGGAAAGTTGCCTCTGTTTTGATAGTATATTGTCAAACACAAATGACAAAAAAAATTGGTCACTAAGATTAAATTTCTAACCTCTAAAGCTGGATAAGATAGCCCCAAGAGCTTCTATTTTTAAGACAAGAACATCCAACATCCTACAAGGTTGGTCTCTTCCTGATAGCCATTTGATAGATTCAGCATGCATTAAAAAATAAAAGATAGGTGAAAGTTGCACTGAACAGATGTAGTACTATGGTCAAAAACTGTTGGGAGGTACAGGTACTACTCACTTTCATCAACCAAAAAATAATGTGAATGATCTCATCTATGCTGACATCTACTTCCAAAAGATTGGAGCTCATATGCTCCAAATGAGAAAAGTAGTAACAGCATTTCTAATAAATTATCACTTAATGGCTTAAGTATTATTCTCTTTGGACCTCACTCACTAGTCTACATATATACCATCCTCAACCTGATACAAGACCGCTGAAAACTTGTTAAAGTTGAAAGAATTATTAAAATAGTTGCAAAAATAATGCCAGATATTATCCTTAAAGATACTTCTGTTGTTCTTATTATTTTTGGGGGTAAGCAGTTCAAACTTCTCATTGTTTTATAATACAAGCAAGCACATACACTTGTTTGGGACCTCACTAGCTATTCTACATATATACCATTCTTACCCTCTTCATGGACTATGCAATGAAGTTACCTGAAACAGATATCAGACTACTGAAAACTCCTATAAGTTATAAGTAAAAAATTGTGAAAATAGATCGACCATAAAACAATTCAAACTTTTCACTATTTTATATGTACAAGCAAGCACACAAACTATTGCTAGATTGCATCTTATCTTATTGAGCCAAACAAGAGAATGATATTTAGCATAGATACTTCTGGATTCATATCCATGCCAATAGTCATTTGATTCCTTTTCAAAATATACTCCAAACTGTCTGCCAACAATTATCAAGAATGGGGAAGTCCCACCAACAGAAAGGCCCACTATAGCAAAAGGAGGATGTTTTGGGTTGGGGGCATGCCAGGAAGGGGGAAGAAGAAAGAACCAGAAGAGCAAAAAGAACAACTATTTAGTTGAATATCTTCTAGAGGACTTGATTACACAAAGGAAAATGACAACTTAAATGTTGATAAAAGTTTACTATTTCAGTTGGTGTCACATAAAAAATGTACTGTCATGGAAAGCCAATATCAAACCTTTGTTTTTTTTTTTTTCCAAAACAGAGGGGAAAAATTACAAAACATAAATAAATAAAAAAGGATAACTTTTGATAAGTCAAAGAATACCCCAGGGAGTTACCCAAGGAAGAGATATAGTCTAAGCCAAAAATAAAACAAGAAGGTCACTTAGTTTTGTTGACCTTTAAATGAGAGACCATGAAATAGTAGTTCATAAAGGAATGGGCAGCAGCATTTGGTCTCTGCCAGAGTACAGTACAACACAGTTGGGAGAACGGCATAGCAATGACTGAAAGAACAGCAAAACAAATGCCTGTTGTACCATGTTTGAAGCACTAAGTATAACAAGAGATATTTTGTGCCATTTGTTGTTTGTTACGAATAAGTATTGCACTGGACAGTTTGAATTATCCTATAATAATTTAACCACATTTTCATCATACCACCACCATCTCATCACTGCCACTGTGATCACCACCACTACATTACCACACCATTCTTGGTGCCTCTCCACCACCACAGCACCATTTTGGAAGCAGTGGTGCAGGCAGTGGTGGTGCATTATTAGTGGCAATGGTGATGAAAAGGTGGTGATTATGTGAGGGCAGCAGTGGTGGTGATGGTAATATGTCTGTGGGAGCAATGAAGTGGTAGTAGTGCTGATGGTAGTGAAGTTGTGGTGGCAGTAGTGGTGTTGGTAGTGCAATGGTAGGATTAGTGGTAGTACTGGTGGTGGTGTATGAGTTTTTTAAGGAATTATCATAGTGGAAATGGTGAAATGGTGGTGGAACAAGGCTGCAAGCACCAGTGGTGATATGGTGGTAATAATACAGCAGTGGTGGTGACAACTTAGTGGTTTTCCCATGTTCTTGTGACGGTGCAGTGATAGTGGCATTTATAGAGGCTATAGCGATGGCGATGGCGATGGTGATGGCAATCGTGCCAGTGGCAGAGGTGAGATAGCAATGGGAAATAAGAGTTAGTTTTGGGTTAGGTTGAGAGACTCCTATTCCAAGATTTTTGAACCACCAAATTTTGAAATTTGCCCAGAAGACCTATTGTGTAAACAAAACTAGGAACAATTGGCTTTAACCTTCCTAGTACCTCAAAAAGGTGCAAACCCAAAGAGACCAATAGGAATTGTTAAGGGAGGGGAAAACACACACACACACACAACCAGTCAAGTCATTTGCTCCTCAATCAATTATGTTTAAGATTCTGAAAGCAGTTTCACAAGCTAGAAAACTTGAACTAAAAATCTAGAATATCTTTGCAAAGCGCCATGTCTAGATATCTCGTGACTAGCAATATCTACCTTTAACTATCAGCCTTCAGGAAAAACATACAGGCAATTTTCATGACTAGATAGAAGCAAAAAAGAGAGCAAATGCTTATTCACTATTTTTCACACCATGTAGCCCGAAGGCACAAATTTCATTTCACTAATAAGAGTCTCCACTTATTGTCACCTAGTTCATCCAAAACCCAGCAGTAGAAATTTAATTAAGCAGTTTAATTCTCATGGTTAATGTCAAAAAATCAACTCCATTCAGTCTACACATCAACTTCAAAATAAACCCAATGATGTGATTAAACATCATACCATAATGTCAATATTAAAGTTAAGCATCATTGTTAAAAATGCCAACTGATTTTAGCTTTATACATCTGACATCAAAACATCCCCTTTTTTTTTTTTCCTGATAATGAACACATTTTTGCTTTATTTATATGCGTTGGTATTTTCCTCCCATCTTATCCACTGAAAATAATTCCATTCAAATAATCCTACATTGACCATTTATAGCCAGCTATATATTCCCTATATGTTAACCTCCACCAAACAAAATTCAGGAGGGCAGTTTTAGGGGGAAAACAACAAATGCAGAAAGCTCAGCCAGTAAGGTGCTCTTAACAGGGAATAACAGTGGTAAACCCTGAATGACGAGCATCTTAATCATAAAGATATTTAGTTTTCTAAATTTCAGAAATTAAATCTAAATCACACGTTCTCAATTGTGAATTCTTCGTAGCAAATAAGAACTCAAATCAGTCGGTCCACAGACATCCACCTAACCAACCGAACAAAGCTAAAGCAAATATTGAGCACCCAAAACCCTAACCGATGAACATTACCATCTCCCGAGCTATCAATGACCACCAATCAACAACACAAATACATATGCAGCTAATTTATCTAAGAAAATAAACCTTAATCGAAACCCTAATAATCCCAAAAAAGGGGAAGCATACAACAAAACGCTAGCGATCCCAAACAATCAAACAAAATAACGGATACAGCATGTATAAATCCAATCGATTCAATCCGCAGTGGAAGATTTCATTTTACCTCCTTTTGAGCCAGTTCGGAGGCATAAGGAAGGACAAAATTGACAGTGAGTTTGGAAGGAATAGTGGAAGGAGTAGGAGGTCTAGGTTTCATGAAAGCAAGAGGGGTTTTGGGAGGCGCCATTTTAGGAATCACTTTGTTCCATGCCTCCACGAATCCGGCGTCAACAGTCTCAGCCGCCGGCAGATCTGTCGAGAAAGGGCGAGCTAGGGTTCTGGCGGAGGTCAAAATGGCGCGGCGGAACATCGCGGAAAGAAGGTCGTAAAGGTCGCTCGGCTAAAGCTAGGTCGGAGAGGTAGAGAGAGAGAACGAGAGTGAGAGAACGAGAGAGAGAGGAAGAGGAAAAGGTGGGTTTACTGTGGACTAGTCAGTGAGCGAATGCAATGGGTATTGGGTGGAGGCTCGTGGAAAATGAAACAGAAATTAGGGAATTTTGTCTTTCAAAATTAAGATTCAAATGCTATGTGGAACTATTTAATTTAATATATGATATTTATATTATTAAAATCTTTAAAATTTAAATAATCTTCATTTTTAAAATTATATATTTAGTTTATATTTAACATTTTTAATAATAAAATAAACTATTAAAATTATAAAGAACAGATAAATTTATCTACTTTCTCCTCTTTTTCTTTCCTTATCTATTTTCCTATCACTTTTTCATTTTCTCTTCTACTTTTCTACCTTCTTATGCATTTTTTCTTTTTACTTTCTACTGTTAATCCACTTATCTCTTTCTCTCTCCACTAATATTCTCACCATCCTATTTTTCTCCTCATAACCCCCTATCTCTCTATATTTCCCATTTATTAATATTTTATATTAATATTATAATATATCCAATTGTGTAATACAACTTTATTTATTTTATACACACATAACCTAAGGGCATTGTCGACTATTATATATCAAAATGATTATTCAAACAAATATTTAGAAAAATTAAAGCTAAAATCAATTAGGGTAAAGCATTATACGTTTCAATTTTGAATCATCTTATTAATTTTATTTTTTATTATTTTATCTTTTAAAATTAGCATATTTATTTAAATGTTCTGTTATTGGTTATAATAATATCATGATTAGTTCTTCAAGTAGAATAGATTCCTTTTGAAAGTGTAAGTAAAAATGAAGATAAATAAAGATAAGATGAATGAATGGATTTAACCGTAATAACATATTAAGGGGAAATATCTTCTTCAATTTTATTATATTAAATAGGTTTTTCTATAACCCTATTATATAATAGACATTATCACGTCTAGCTTAGCTTGCATCAATAACTTCTATATTAAATTCTTACAACACAACATTATGATACTATCTCAAGCTAGGCTTGATAACTACTACTCCTTCTAAAAGAACTCTCCATCTAATGCTCTCACAATCTTACCACTCATGTAATGTAATGCTCTTTCTAAGCCCATTCTTTACTTATGGATTATCCCCTAGCTTATTATGAGCTAAATAAAAGTAAATAAACAAATAGCAAATACAAGCGCAATCCAATACCGTAAGCATATAATTAATTCGCTATTCAAATTCTATTATCTTACAACATAATGAAGATGTCAATATGAAACATATGACATGCACTAGTATTGCTATTATAACCTAACCTACGGCAACAAGGAGTTGCTAGAAAGTAAAGATCCCCAATTATGCTTAGTTATATAATAAGTAACCAAAACATAACCTAAGACTACATTGAGTAGCCAAAATACAACTTAAGGCTACAATAAATAGCTGAACCTTGCTTAGCTGATTACATGATAATTAGAGCACATTAAGTAATGCAACTCTATATACTTAAAAACCTAGCTTACATAATTCAAGTTGTTTGCTCAAAGAAAACCCAACTTTCCAAGTAAGACTTGACTCGTATGCCCTTTTCCATACCATACCATGAATACATCAAACAAAATATCAAACAATATCAAGCACAATTTTCCCAATTACATAATAAGCTTTTACTTTGTTATTTTATCATTTTGTCTAGAATCCTCGTTATTAGGTTCACTTAAGTGAACGCTTTAAGGGATTAGGTTAGTCCCTAACTCCATTTCCAAGTTGGCCTAAAAGTTAGTACAAATCCTAACAAGTGTCACATAATAAATAGCAATGCAATAAAAGTAATTAATTCTAATATTAGCACATGTTTTATTCAATAATAGTTATTCATCAAGAAACATTACACAACTCATCTAGCAACAAATCAAAGCTCATAACCAAGTTCGACTACACTAACCATAGCAAAACAAGTTAGTAAACTCATGATAAGTAGATATAAGTCTACTCTAATCACATATATCTACTTACCTAAACTTGGCAATGATATCGAGCCTATGCTCCTAGACTACATGCCTTTCACCTATGTCACTTAAGAGAGATACACATAGCACCAAAGTTGACTATATGTCAAATATGAACTTATTTAATCTTATTTATAGCTAGGGTTTAAGCTTAAGAGAGATACACATAGCACCAAAGTCGACTATATGTCAAATATGAACTTATTTAGTCTTATTTATAGCTAGGGTTTAAGGGTTAAGGTTTTTCTTTAAGGAAGTATTTGTTTTGGACATCCTTTGATTTAATTTGTGACTTCTCTTGAATTGTCTTCCTATTACATCAATTATAAAGTTCTTAAATAAGTATCCCTTAATATTTACATTGTGAGTCCATGCTAGCCAAAAACCTCACTATACCCTCTAATTCAGTCTCCAAGTCCATGTTACATATAAGTCACTTATCAAATCCTTTTATACATGCCCTAAATTTATATATATATATAAAACTTATAAGACTCCACTTCCTTATTTAATTCAAGTTAGTATCAACAAAGAACATAACAAAGTACTCACCTCATACTTTAACTATCAAATAATATAGTCAATATATATCATAAATTAACCATATAAGTCATTATATAAACAAATAATAGAAAATTTCATAATAAATAGTCAATGTATTCATTTAATTCCTTAAAAAATACTATAAACTCATAAAAATTTAAAGTTTAAGATTTGATAATTACAAACCTTAAATACATCCATTACATATATTTTCCAAAATATCAATTTTAGGTTCAATTTTATTAAAAATTGTCTTAAATTAAGTAAATAATAAAATTAAATTACAAGATCTAACCTAAATACTTATAAGATCATAACTAAGCTCAAAAGCTACCATAAATTAGATTTGTTAAATATTTTAATTAAAAAATTAGTATTTTCTTAATATGAAAAAATGATAGATTTAATAAAATAAATTTAATAAATATTAAACATATATTTTATCAAAAACTTGTTTTATGTAAATTAAATATAACATATTAGGAATCTATGAACCAAAAATTAGCTCAAAATAACATTATTTACTATTTTTAAAAATTACTTCAAAATTTGTTATGCCAAACACATTTCTTAAGGAACCCATACAGAGAATTTGAATTTTAGAAATCTAATTTGATTTTTAGATTCTACATACAAAATTACCTAGGGAAACTAAGATTCATAATTTTTAAATATTGTTAGACATTTTTAACAAAATAAACAACTTATAAACGAAAACTTATGATTTTCATTTCTCTAACCACTAAACTTGTACAACAATGAGATTGTGTCGGTTGAACTACTTATTGATTGTCGGTTTTCATCCACTCGGCTTGTTGAACGTCGCTAGTCAAAGTTTTGCTCACTTATCCCTTTGACCATCAAGTGGTCGAGTAACTTATATTCTCAGCACCTGGCCAAGTAACACAAATCCATTACTAATTTGAAATCAAGGGAAATGGCACGAACATTTATCAATAGCACGGTTATATTACATAACTGTCTACTTTCCCTACGTTTCAAGGAATGAGTTTAATCAAGAGTCTATTATGTGTCTCGATGGTTATTTCAATAATTGCTACTTCAAACACGACATTCGCCTGTATAAACGGGAAAGAAACATTGTAAGAGCATCTAATACCTCTTAACCATTCACTTAACTTTCCTTGTTCACTTTTATTGACTTAGAAATCAGAGTAGCTGCACCAGACTGGCCCTAATATCAAATGCGCTTTTTTTTTTCTCTTTGCAGGATATTTCCAACTACAAAAATCCACGAACAACATTTAGTGCTATCTATTTTTCTTAAACGCACCCACATGGCAAAAACCAAGATAACTAAAAGCATAGGTGCTAGCACTTCCTCTCAACACTTTGAAGGAGGGAGTAAGCATACTAACAAGTAACATTTGGTTAGGCTCAAGTAACTTTGCCTTGACTTGGCCTTAGCCAAAGAAAACCGAGAACTAAACAAAAAACATGAAGAGATCCTTAATCTCCTTCATAATGGTGTTAACCTAAACTAAAATAAAGAGCATGGTGATCATGATGCCGAAAATAGTAATGACTCAATTTATTCATTTGAAATGCTGAAAAAGCAAGTCAAGGTTGTGATGGGACCTTCGGTTCCTACATACACAAAAATTGACAAAGGCAAGCAACTGCAGTAAGTGCATTATGTTGGACCTTCGCATGTTAGCACTCCTACTGCAACGAGTAAGTAATTCCAAATTAAGAAGAGCTCCTTCACTCTTGAAGTTTTGGAGGAGGTGATATTATGGCACATCAAGCTGCTACAGTTTGAAACTTACAATGAGATGAAAGATCTTGAAGATCGCTTAGAGTACTATCACAAACTAACCAAGTTGTATAGTTGAATGATGCAGTAACCTATCAAGCTTTTCCCTCAACTTTAAGGAATATGGCTAGTACATGGTTCAAACATTTGAAGCTAAACACCATTTCCTATTTTGAAGAACTAGCATAAGTGTTTCTTCAGCACTTCCTTGTAAGTAAGCTTCTCGTTAAGGATTCTTCAATCCTTAACATGATCAAACAAAGATTAGATGAGTCAATTAAAGATTACTTAATCAGGTTTACAACTGAAATGGTTCAGATCCCAGAATTAAACATGAGTGTGGCCTTCAATGCCATAATTGATAAAGTCAAGCCCCATGGAGACTTTTTTAAGTCTCTTACAAAGGATAAGCTGAGAACTTTCTCCAAGATTAAGGTGAAGGCTACCTCATACATTCAATACGAAGATAACATAAAGGTTCAACAAGAAGCCCATTAGAATAGAGGAGATAGGAGAAATGATAAGAGGAAATGTGCAAAAGATAAACTTGGGACAGATGACCAGCAAAGTTTGAATGTCGAGAGAAAGAGACCAAGAATTCTAACATATTCGTCCCACATACCCATCAATCATCCAATTTTGGACATATTAATGGAGGTACGTGGACAGAGAGGCGTTCTACAACAGCTAGAAAGAATGAGAGGAAATCCTTCTAGGAAAAATTCCAATAAGAATTGTGATTTCCATCGCAACAAAGGCCATAATACAAATGAATGCATCCAACTTAAGAATGTAATTGAAGATGCAATTTAACGTAGGCATTTACGCAAGTTCCTAACGCATGATACTAAGAATATTGAGAGACGTCTTAGAGGAGACATGAGGAATAGAAGAATGACACTCGGCCAACTATTGCTGAAAGAGATGCAAGGGACAAAAGTTTCAGTAAAGCACTTAATGAAGTAATCAATGCTATTGTCAGTGGACCTTCTATAGGCCAATTAGGCTCTTTGAGTCTAACTACACCAAAAATTATGTTTACAACATCCAAGGTAAAAAGGTTAAGATCAACAAAACAATCTCTTTCACAAAAGAAGACTTTGAAGGCATCTAGAGGCCGTATGATGATGCACTTATTATTAATGCAAGGGTTGCTAACTTCGAGGTCAAGAAATTTCTTGTTGACACTAGAAGCTTGGCAAATATCATTTTCCAACATGCTTTTGACTAGATGAGACCCAAGATCAAGGCATAACTAAGATCTTATAAGTATGATTTATATGCTTTCAACAATCAACCTGTCTAAGTAATTGGGGTAATTTCTTTGTCGATCTAGATTGGAGATGACAAGCATATTGCAGAGGATAAAGTGGACTTCCTTATCGTCAAATGTTGGTCCCCATACAACATGATCATAGGACTATCGTGTTAGCATCTATTCAACATCATCCCCTCAACTGTACATCTCAAAGCCAAATTCCTTACTCTTATGGGAGTTAACGTATGCAAAAGAGACCAATAGTTGGCAAGGTCTTTGTACTTAAGGGCCTTGAGACAAGAAGAGGTATTTTAAGTAGAAACATATTCGAAAGGCAAGTCAATCGACATAGAAAGCATTGAGAAAGATACAAAGGAAATCTCTTTAGGAGATGACCCTAAGAAAACAATAAAGATAAGGAAACCTTTGTCGACAAATATTCAACAAAGTTTAATCAACTTCTTACGAGTTAATGCCGACATGTTCGTATGGTCCCCTTCAAATGTATCCTAAGGGACATTATGGTATACATACTCTAGATTGATCCTAACGCGAAGGTGATTTAACAAAAGAAAAGGCATTTTGCCCTCGAGAGATAAGCAACCATAGAAGAAGAAGTCCTAAAGCTATTGAAGGTAGGATTTATTCGGGAAAAGCCTTATTTAACTTAGCTAGCCAATTGTGTGCTAGTCAAGAAGTCTAACTATAAGTGAAAGTAGTGCATATGCATAGACTTCACGGATCTCAATAAGGCCTGTCCCAAGGATTGTTTTCCATTGCCAAAAATCGATTAGTTAGTAGATTCTACTATTGGACATGCGTTGCTTTTTCTTATGGATGCTTTCTCGGGTTACAACCAAATTAAGATGGATAAGAAAGATGAAGTTTATACATCATTTGTTACCAATTTTGGAATGTATTGTTACACGGTGATGCCTTTTGGGTTGAAAAACGTTGGTGCAGCTTACCAAAGAATTGTTACTAAGATGTTCAAACCATAGATTCACCACAACATCGAAGTATATATTGATGACATGATTGTGAAGAGTATGATAGAGGATCGACATCTTGTTGATCTTGAGGAGACATTTCTTACTCTTAAGAGATAGAACATGAAGCTTAACCTACAAAAGTGCATTTTTGGTGTAACTTCATGAAAGTTTCTTAAATACATGGTTACTCGACACGGCATTGAAGCCAACCCAAAAATGATAGAGGCAATAATAAATATGAAATTCCCTTGTATAGTCAAGGAAGTACAGGAACTTACAGGACGAATAGCTATCCTCAATCTGTTTGTGTTGAGAAGCGCAAATAAGTACGTAGAATTCTTTAAAATCTTAAAATATCTGAAAGAATTTAAATAATCTAACGATTGTGAAAGAGCTTTCAATGATCTCAAAGAATTACCTGTGTAATCCTCTGATACTCTCGACACCCATTTCTAAAGAGAATTTATATTTGTACTTATCAGTTAGCTGTCGAGCACTTTCTTCTGTACTAATTCAAATTGACGGCAAAGAGCATTGACCCATTTATTATGTGAGTCATGTCTTACAAGGATTAGAGCATTGGTACACGAAAATTGACAAATTTTCTTTAGCAATGGTTTTTTTGGCAAGGAAGTTGAAGCTTTATTTTGAGGCTTACCAAATCATGGTGCTCACTAATCATCCATTAGGGCAAGCATTGCAATAGCTAGACTCTTTTGGGAGGATGATGAAATATGTCATAGAGTTAAATACCTATGGTATATAGTACCAACTTAGAACGACATTAAAAGCTCAAGTGTTGGTAAATTTTCTAGTCGAGTTCACTAGTAAGGAAGATGGTGTGGAGGTTACCGAGAAACCCATTAGGTATCTTTTTGTAGATGGTTCTTCTACAAGAGAAGCAAGTGGTGTAGGTCTTGTTCTTCAAAGCCCCTACAACGTCAGAGTTAATTATGCTCTAAAATTTGGATTCCTGGCCAGCAACAACGAAGTAGAATATGAAGCTTTGATTACCGGATTAAAGCTGGCAAAAGTTATTGGTACCAAGAAACTCAAAGTGTTCTCTAATACACAACTAGTGGTGAATTAAGTCATGAGAAGTTATGCAGCAAGGGAAGAGGAAATGAGCAAATACTTGTTGGTGGTACGAATGTTTACAGAAGATTTTCAGTCTTTTTCAATCTACAAGGTACCGAGAAGTAGGAATATAGTTGTTAACAAGTTGTCAAAATTAGTCAGTATGGCATTTCCCAACTTAAGGGACAAACTTTTTGTTGAGTTTCTTCTGTAGAAAAGTTCATTTACTCTCGTAGAGCTAAGAATTGGCTCCTTGCCCAAAAGAAGAATCTTGGATTGATCCCCTTATAGATTATTTAAGGGAAGGTACTCTCCTTAATGACAAGAAAGAGGTACAAAGATTGGTATATAAAGTTACAAATTACATACTGATAGATGGTCAGCTGTACAAACGTGACATGTCACAACCCTATCTTCAATGCCTCCTTTGAGAGATGCCCAATAGGTGTTATCTAAACTATATGGTGGCATATGTAGTAACCACATAAAAGCATAGACATTATATGTCAACACACTGTAACTCGACTATTATTGGTCGACCATGAAAGAAGATGCAAGGATAGCTGTTCGACATTGTCTATAGTGCCAGAAGCACGAGGTGTTGAGTCATGCGCCTCTAATTGAATTATGTTGCCTATCCAATCCTTAGCCCTTTGCCCAATGGGGGTTAGATATTCTTAGATGTTTTCCAAAATCTACTGTCCAGCAACAATTTGTCATTGTTGCTGTTGATTATTTTACAAAATGGGTAGAGGCTATGGTAGTAGTAAAGATCACTGAGCAAAAAGTAGAAGCATTTGTTTTCAATTCTATAATATCGAGATTTGAAGTTCCTTTCATGATAATCATAGATAATGGCCTGCAATTTGACAATAATAAGTTTTGAGCATTTTGCGAGAAGTATGGCATTCGCCTAAACTATACGTTTATAGCACACCTTTAAATGAATGGACAAGTCGAAGTCATCAATAAGATTATCTTACATGACTTAAATAGAAAGGTTAATCAAGTTAGAGGGAAGTAGGCTGATGAACTGCCAGATGTCTTATGGGGTTACTGAATTACCCACAAAACTATAATAGGTGAAACCCCCTTCAGGTTAGCATACAGCACGGAAGTAGTTTTGCTGATTGAGTTAGATATACCTAATCTAAGAATGCAGAATTTTGATATGATGGTTAATTAAGTTGGATTAACAGCAAATTTGGACACCATTGAAGAAATCAAAGACATTGCAAGAGCAAAGGTTGCGGCTTACGAGCATAGAGCAGCTAGGTATTGTAATCAAAAGGTACAGCATAAGATTTTTCAACCTAAAGACTTGATCTGCCGAAAGCTAGAAGCAATTGGCACACGAGAAAGTTAAGGAAAGCTTGACGCAAATTGAGAGGATCCTGTTAGGGTCTAAGGAATCATTGGCAAGAAAGCCTATTGACTAGAATGGTTAGATGGATAAATCATTCCTTGAGTATGAAATGCTGAGAATTTGAAACTCCATTTCAATTAATTGCCTAGATGATGTTCATCTCCATTTGTTTGGAAAGCAACAGCCTACTTGTTTATGAGGATTATATTTGAAGTTAGATTTGTTTTTCTAATCTATTCATTATTGATGAGTAAATAGGTACAAATTGCATGGCAAACAAACTGACGTAAGTTCTAGCCTATCTTAGTTAACAAACTTGAAAAATTAATCCTACAACTGAGTAATATGGCTAGTCCATGTCTCAAATGGCTAATGGACAATGTCTATAAAGATGCAAGAATTGGGCGTGTGAAATAAAACATGCCGAGAAACACTTGGCGTGTGAAATAAAACATGCTAAGATAATTAGGCATGTAAAGCAAAACATGTCGAAAAACACCTAATGTGTGAAATAAAACATACTGAGAAACACTTAGCATGTGAAATAAAACATGCTGAGATAATTAGGTACGTAAAGTAAAACATGCCGAGAAACACTTAGCATGTGAAATAAAACATGCTAAAGAATGAGAACATGTGCCATAAAATGTATATTGATGATACATACTAAGAAACACGGTGTGTGAAATAAAATGTACTAGAAATGCAAAATATCCCATTCATTGAAATGTGGTAACATAATATTCAACCATTCAGCCTAGAGCATAACGTATAAAGAATACAAAGAAAATCCTATAGCCTAATTTCAGAGCGATTAGATGCAATTTTTGGATTTGAGGCTGAGGCTTTCTCAGAGTAAACATCTTTTTCGATGCTAAGGGTCTTAAAGTAGGTAGATTTCTCTTTTCATTCATAGGGGATTTCCTTTGATAGATGTTCTTCGTCTTCCCCTGGATCCTTAACATGGGCTTCGTTATCATCCTTTGTAACAATCTCAATGCCCGATTCACCGTTGTCGTCCTCATCGCAACTGTTGACTTTGTCATTGACATTGGCAAAGTCAAAGCATGAGAGATCGTAATTAGGGTGAAAATTGAGGATCTCCTTTCTCATCACCTGGACCCCCTCCAACAACCTTTTACTTAAAGAGTCTTTCATATTGCTAATTGGGAGTGACTATGTCTAGTGGCTCTTCAATAGAGGATCCTCTCTTCATAGTCTCCTCCAACTCAACAACACAGCTCTACAAGCTCGCGTTATTGGTCTCCAACTCTTTGATTTGTACCTTGAGCTTATCTTCCTCATCGCTCATCATGTGGAGTGTTTAGCCTAGCCCCCAGTACTTTTCTTTCTTCTTTTGCAACTCCTCTTTTAAGCTTTCGGCTTCTTTGTACTACTCCCCAACTTTAGCCTTAAGGCTCGAAACTTCATCGGTAGTAAGGGAATGTGCCAACTTCTTGGCAACCAGTTCTTCTTGATAATTTCTGGCCTCCATCTTAACCCTTATCCTTACATTCTCAATAGTAGCAGCAATTTGGGCTTTGGAGGGATTGTACGCATGCTCGATTTTCTACAACAATTTCATTTGGTATGATGAATATCAGAGATGACCTAGCAGAATACATAAGGACTACTATTGTTATTACCTTTTCCATCTCTTTATCGACATGGTATCGACATGGTCTAAAGCCATCAAAACGTGGTTGCTTACCTGAAAACAAATAAAAGTATTAACAATGGAACAAACTTGGCAGTTGAGAAGATGCTACAAATACTTACATCATATATTGTAGGCGCAATATGGGCCTTGTTACAATCGCCGACCTTGTCAACATCTTTCTTTAAGATCTCCCTGTCCTTGGGAAGAATAATTGATACAGACTCGTAGATGAACACATAAACCTGATATCACGGGTAACTAAAGGGGTAAGTCCAAGCTGTAAGATGGCTTAAAAAGTAAATGATAGTCGAAGGTTGAGTAGGGGGTTCCTATGCTTCGACGAAGGATACGATGCATCAATACCTTATACAAGCTCAAGTCACACTTGATATGATACATAAGTATAGCCAAAGGTCACTCACCACTAATCCACTCTCGAATGGGCTAGATAAGAGTAGCTTAAGAGTAAAAGGGACACTTAGCTCAAGAGTGAAAAAGTTTAATGTAATTGTCTATATTCTAATGATGTTAACTTTTACAGTATGGCGGTATTTATATCATCCCGTTAGGGCAAATCTTAAGTTACAGAAATTACAAAAGAATGGTCCTTATTTGCTAAAAACAAAGAGAACAATTTACAAGGAAAATATGCAATCATAAAAAAGAAGGAACACAGATGTCCTTTGTCAGAAAGAACAGTATAGATGTCAGTAAAGGACAATGCGCACATGTTTTTATGGTGATTTTGACAGTATTGTGGTTCGGAGAGGGGTGGACCTTAGTTCAGGCCTGTTCGACATTAGAAGGGGCTGGATAATGGTTGGTTCAAAGGCGGTTCATATAGGGTTGGCTTCAGATAGTTAGCTCCTGATAGTTTTGATCAACCTTAACAACAATGGGGATTGCTGCATTTAGATTTGGCGTTAGAATTATGGTTTAGTAGAGGGTTCAACTTGGCATGCTGGTTGATCACCTCGGTAACATCTTGGATGATATGGAGAGCAAAGTAGCCTGACATATCAGACTAAGGCAAGTACTGCTCCTCGGCACTTAACTTACCTTGGATAGCTCAGCGGACCACTTGAGAGAGCCCTCGGGCTTGGGAGCATATAATTGGTCTTTGATCCCTATCAATAATACCTTCCATTAAGGCTAAAGATTTTATCCTATCGCCTAGGGCCGAGTTAGTATGTAAGACGATGCTACTCCAACATGGGACGAAGTACTCGCCAACCTTTGTATTAGAGACGAATTTGGCACTTCTAATGTCAAGAGCTTTGTTACGCATGGCCTCCTTGTCCTTTCGTTTAAATCTTTGGACTTCTTAGCAAGTAGTTAGTCAGTAAGTTCCTTCCAAGGTCTCTTGTTGGTGCTGGACATCGCTTCCACCATTGGTGATGACCCTTTAGCGGTTATGGTAACTTCAGTCTAATTTTGAGGTTAGGTCTCATAACTACCCTTTCTTGGCTCAGCAGTAGGTTGAACATTTTAAACCAGAAGCGCCTTAGTATGAGTGACTTCGGCCAATACAAACTTCTTACTCCCCTTCCGCTTCTTGGTCGGTTGGGAGGATTTCTTCTAGGTTGCTACCTACTTTGTTGTATCCTCCTTTGTCACTTTCTTCACAACAGTAGGCTAAGTTGTAGTAGTTGCAGTAGCCACCTGCTTATTTGCCTTTGACTTTTTAGCCTTAACCTAAGCTAATAGTTTGGTAAGATTTACCTCACTAGCACCTATATCTGCAATATGAAGTAAACATATTAATATTAAAGCGAGGAAAAAGAACAAACCTACATTATCCATGTCGAATAAGGCTCGAAGGCAACAATTCTCCTCTAAAGTAATGGAAACGCTTTCCTCTTGCAGCTATACTCGGTACGGTAGTTTCTCATTAACGTACCTTCCTTTTAAAAAAAGATTGACTACTTTCTCTCATAACGCCTTATTATTCTTTCAGCGTCTTAAAGGAACATCTTGTTCTTCCTTCTTTCTTATATCTTTTTCACTACAGTAACATCATTTAGCATTAGCTCTATGTCTCTAGTGCGGATTGGTTCGATCTATTGAGTCTAGAAATCCAGCTCCTCATCAGAAATGATTAACATGAACTTATCATGCCATTTGTGGATCTTAGAATCTAACCCATCCATGAATTTCCACCCATGCCTTACAACAGCAAAACACCAACCATCAGGTTGCCTCTTAATTATGAAGAAATACCAAAATAGTTGAGGTACTGCCTTAACTTCAACCTCTTCACAGATTATTTCGAAAGCTGCTAAAAGCCGATATGTATTTGGTGAAAATATACTTGGCGCGACTCGAAAATAATTAAAGAATTGCTTGATGAATGCTAAGAAAGGGAAGTACAGTCCAAAATTAAGATATTTGAGGTAGATGTGGAACTTACGTTCCTTTAGAAAATACACCCTTTCCTCTTCTCTCGGCCTCCTAAGATTCCATGCCTTCGGAAGGTCTTGCTAATACTTGTTATATTTTGAAACAAGGACCTTATTGGCGGCACTCACTGCTTTGTCCGGCGAATCATGGAAATAGACTATATTATTGTACAAATACTTAGCCATAAATCTACCCTCCTTATCATCTAGGTAGGTATCTGCTATGAGGGAATTGATTTAAGCGAGTTTGTCCTATTGCTCCACCATGTTATCGGCTAAACTACCTGAAGAATATGCTGTCTCGTTCCTTCTTTAGGGGGGTGGGGGAAGAGAAGTTACCTCAGTTTCCATTGCTTTGGAATCTAAGAAGACAAGTCAATGAATTACACTGCGAACCATACCTGATTGATTATGAGGAATATCACAAAATTTGAAGAACTTGAGAGAGAGTAAAGATAAGATGTCAAAAGTAAATGAAAGCTTATCGATGTGATAAAAAAAAATCTGTTTTGATTTTGAACAGTCCCTTAAATATAGATAGTTTATCCTCGCAACAGTAAATGTGTTCTAACGATAATGATGCGCTAGTTGGCTAATGACATGGATTGTTAACATGTGTTTCGATACAGAAATCCAATAGTTGTCAAGTCTCTAACAGTTATTAAGCTTGTGATGTAATGATGACATAGGTGACATATATCAAACCTTTTGCCTTTTGGTCCCTTGATAGGTAGGAAAATGAAAATTGTGACTTTTCACTTAGGATGCAATTTGTCTTCCTTCCCACTTTATTGGGCATTTAAAAGAACTACTCACCAATCAGCCATAGTGTATTAAATTTTACTCCCTTTGTTAAATTCTCAAATATGGGAGTTGGGGGGTGAATATTGATAGTTAGTTTTTATTCAGTTAGCTTGTCGAACATCAATAGTCAAAGTTTCATTCACTCATCCATTCAGCCATCAAGCAGTGAAGTAAATTATATTCTTGACACCTGGTTGAGTAACACATGTTGAGCCTTATTTCAATTTCCTTAATTTAACTTATATCAAGCCCAACCCACTTAATACAAATTACTTAACATTAAATTAAGGAAAAGAATTTTTTTAAAAAAAAAAATAAAGTCACCAACTAATTCAACTGTTAAAAAAATAAAATTAGGGTTTTTGGGTGGAAAAACCCTAATATGACCACTAGTCTATGAATATTCTAAAAAAATTAATTTTTAGAAAATTGAACCAGAAAACCGGGTTTGGAGGCTAACCTATTAAGACTAAGTTACCATGTGAAAATTAGAGAAAAAATTGATAGGCTTTATTTTTGTAGTTTTTCTAAAAATATTAAAAATATACCAAGATTTACAAAATGTAACTAAAAATAATTTTTTATTACGAATTTCTTTTGGGAAAAAAAAGGGAAAAAAGTTTTTTTTTTAGATGGTTGCCTTGAAGGTGCCTACGTACTCACTAGTTGAGATCAAACCGATCGTAATTCTTTCTTTATAAAATTTTTAGTGAGTGTGTTATTTTTATTTCGAAAATCAAGCCAAGTTTATATTTTTTATTAATTTATTATTTTAAAAAAACCTAAGAAATCTAATTTTTCCAAATTAAATAAAAAACCTTAATTAACTAAATCTTTTTGGGAAAAAAAAAACTCAATTTTTTTTTTTCAAAACCCTTATGTGTCAAAAAGTATCTTTCTTAAATCCTAACGATAATATATGATCTAAGTACATTTATTTTCCAAAAAACACGATCTTGCTAAAAATGTAATTGGTCTAAATTTATTATAAATTGAGATTATCTAAAAAAAAGCAATATAAAAACAATAAAAAATTGTACTAAAAAATAAATAAATAAGTTAGTAAAAATAATTAAACTAACTAATAAAATAAAATAACAAAACAAAAAATTTTACTTATGAGTTGAGTTGCGTGTCAAGCACTATTTTCAAATGGTTATGGGCGTGATCGAGGACGTGTTGTTTGTTGTTTGCACTTATTACGGGCATGATTAAGGGTGTGTTGGTTTCTGTTTCTACTGATCACGAACATGATCAAGGGCGTATCAGTTGTTGTGGTCGTGTGTTTGTGTGTGTAAGCTGTGTGATTGTCATTCAGAATTAAGAGGGATGTGGCAAGGGATTTTGGTCAGATTTGTTGCAGTGTAGTGTGGAGTAAATGTGTTTCGTCTGGTGGTTATGGTTGTCGTATACATGGATCAAGTGCGACTGTGCATGGTGTGTTGGCTATTCAGCATGGGCTTCAATGTGTTGTGGCAGTCATGTGCTCGTGTGTGCAAGTGTGTTGGACAATGAGTGTATAGGAGACAAAGCGTGTTATAGGGACGTGTAGGGGCTATTGTAGGGTATGATAGCATGTGGTCAAGGGTTGTGTGTGATTGCTGTTGTATTGTGCGGCAGGGGGTCAAAGCTTGGACGTTATTACTGCTGTATTGCGCAGTAGGGTGAGTTAAGGGTTGGATGTTTAGGTCAGACGTTGGTTTGTGTTTAGCAATGTCTGTAGAATTTGGTCAGGTAATGGGGCATGGTTGCTTGTGTTCGTAGGTTGTGTAATTATGAAAATGTGTTATCTAAACCTCATCAACGTCACCAGCTAATTTATAAACCCCAAAACTGAATCTTCTCTATCATCTTTTTAATTATAGATTTGATTCCAATTAAACCAAGATACAGAAAATACAATTTTGATTCTTTAAAGATTTGTCTTAGCTTCTAGAAACTTTACTTGGGCTTTCTACTTTCCCGACCCGACCTAATCTAATTTGATTTAGCCCAAGAACTTATCTAATAAATGTTAAGTCTATTCTAGCCTAATATAAATTAGATAAAATTCTATTTTAGATCAGACTGAGCCAAAATCTTTTTAACAAAGCTCGATTCGTTAATGACGTAATGATTTATTAAATTGATCACATATCGTTATCTAATTTGATTGTAAACGACCTAACTCGATTCAACTTAACTCGATATAACTCGACTTCTTTTTTTTTTTTCATTTTTTCATTTTTCTTTTAATTTTAATTTTTTCTTTTTTCTTATTTTTTTCTTTTTATTTTTTCCTATTTATTTATTATCCTAACTCAATTAATGAAAAATAAAATAACTAAAAAAAAAAAATGGCAAAAATGAGGAATCTATAACTTCCCCTCTGTAAACCCTAAAGCCAAGCCAAGTAACCATAGGTTTGAACTTAAAACCCAAGGTTTAGGACGATCGGCTAAAGGATCCGATCAAACCCAAATTATAAACTATTTAACAAAATACCAGTAAAAATGA
This sequence comes from Lumnitzera littorea, assembly GCA_024138015.1. Lineage (NCBI taxonomy): Eukaryota > Viridiplantae > Streptophyta > Magnoliopsida > Myrtales > Combretaceae > Lumnitzera > Lumnitzera littorea. The sequence goes on from JAMXBB010000008.1 coordinate 67,478,402, forward strand.
CCCTGTAAACTTAAATTTAAGAAAGTGAGTAGTAAAATAAGAGACTATAAAATTTTCAAATTTTAAGCATAATAACTACTAATTACTGAAAAGGCAAAAAGTGTAATATAATAACTAATAAATTAGTAGAGATAGATTATATGTATACTAAAAATTTTAGAATGACCAAAATAATATTTAGGAATGTTTACGTGTACCCTACATATATTTACGTGTAGATAAAAATACGCGTAATTGCTAAAATAGGCCGAAAATTAAGTAAATAATTAAAGAAAAATACAAAATAATTATAAAAAAATCAGAAAAAAAATCAGAAGGAGAGGTCTGCAACTGGATTAGGTCGTGACTGAAAAGAAAAAAAATTGGCCAATAAAAATGTGCCAAACTAAAAGCCTAAAATCAAGGAAATGGGCAAAATCACATCAAATTAATGCACATTAATTACTATGTTTGTCTATAAATAAGGAAAAAATTCACAGAAGACATTTGGACAGTTTGTAATCTGAGAAAAATCGAAACACAAGAAAAATCGAGAGAAATTCCAGAAAATAAAAAAAAAAAAGAAAACTGTGCAAATTAGCAAGGTGAACTGGAACCACCACCCACCACCACCTGGGACCGAACCACCACCACCACCCTACCCTAGGACCAGCGTCTGGACCGGCCGACAGCCTTGGACCGGGTTTGGACGGTCAGAAATCCTTGAACCGGTTAGTCATTTACTCATCCCGATTTTTGTATAATTTTGTAAAATTAGTTATTTTGCCCAGAAAATTATGAAACTTGTTATTCTGAGGTTTTATTGTATGTAGATTTAGGAAAAAATATTGATTTAGTTTAATTATGTCTGGAAATATAGGGTTCTTAAGAAATTGATCAAAACCGAGCATGATTAAACCGGAAATTAAATAGGCTTAGGGATGTAGTTTGGGGCTCAAATTTTTTCTGTAAGACTCTCATATGATTTAGAACAGTGCTATGAAGCCCTTTTTTTTAAATTAATTTTCGAAAATTTTAAGTTAATTTTTAGCCCTAAAATGATGGTAAAATTGGGTGATTTGGGATTAATTAGGTAATTAGAATGTTAATTACTGATTTGGATCCTGATTAGATGATTAAGGAAGTTAATCTCTGCAGTGGAACCCTAATCCTAGCTTTTAGGTACTAATTATGGGTAATTAGAGAAATTAGGTAAAGAATATAAGAAATTAGGAAAATGTGAAAATATAAATTACTAAATCTAAAAAATAAAGCTATTTAGTTAATATTATAATTGAAAACAGAAAAATAATAAATCTGAAATAATATTTAATTTTAAGTAAATATCTCAAAATGTAAAATTTTTACACATCGGAAATAAATCCGATACCTCGGTTAGGGTTAACGTGTACCAAATAGTTAGAATACCAAAATTTCGACCCAATAGGATATTTGAATACCCGAGCATAAGGTGATTAATGTCACATAGGGATTCGAGCCTAATTACGACTTAGGAATTAAAACTAAAATCTAGCTTAAGAGCCGAACCCCGAAATAAAACACAACGAATTATTAATACGTTGTAGGTATACATGAGGAAAATGAGTTACATTATAAATTAGAATAGGAATCTATAAAATACGAGTACTAAAAGAACCTATTTGTATTATAGGACACCCAGAAACAAATCAACTCGCAACTAGAGGATCGAGCGGTCGAGCAAATTCAAGTAAGTTGGGTTATTGCTTATTGTAATAGAGTACTAGTTTTGTAGTGCTCGGAGACTTAGGCTTGTATATGCTTGTGATTTTAAGTAGTTTGCGCATGTGTTTGATGTATCTGAATTCGTGCTGGAATTTGTGCTGTGCGTGATTTTGTGACTGATTTAATTGGTATGAACTTGTTTGAAAACCTTAACCGGAATGTAATCTTAGTCGACCGTAATAACCGAAAACGTCATGCATTGCAACCCGTTAGGGGATCATAGGACTCTCCAACCAAATACCGACCCCTTCGAAAGGGATAGCGCAGGATTGCAAAATAGTCCCTTCTTCATCCTCAGTCGAACTAAGTGACAGGAGAGGAGGTCGCGGCGGGGGTGAAGTCAATGGTTCGAAGGTAGTCGCGGGAGGAGCGAGGTCTCCATTGCACAAGCTTGGGTTTGGTTGTGAGCTGCTGCATAACATGGAACTCCTCAACCCGGATTGGAGCGGGTGAAATTTCTCTGATTTCACAACGGACCGGACTACGTTGTGCGATGACACTTGATTGTTGCATTGCATGAAAATAATTGTTTGATAACCCTGTTTGTGCTTGTATGCATTCATGAGTCTCCAATTCAACTTACTGAGCTGTAGTTGCTCATACCCTTATAGATCCTTTTACAGGTTCCGATTTGTAATCTCTTCAAGTACCATGCCGCCCTACAATTATCCAGAGGTTAGTCTTTTTGAAGCCAGGGGTGTGAGGATCAAGTTGTTTAGCTTAATGTGTAACTAGACTGACCTTGTAGTTAAAGGATGAAGACTGTTAGTTATTCTGTAAATTAGTAAACTGTAGTTGTTATGTAAATCTTCCTGGGAAGCTCTGTAGACTTATTTATACGAATATTTATGTTTAACAGTAATTTGAGTTACTTATCATATTTATAGTATAATCATTAATCGAACTGTTTACTTCAAAGCGAGTGGTCGTCGACGCCTTGTGTAGATTATCTCTATGGTAGGAACTGTGAGGCCAGTTTCTATCATAGAATGGTTTACACGGCGGGACTGTTGCGACTTCGCGACTTCGGGGCGTAACACCCTCTTTATAGTGAAGTTTGATTAAAACTTTGTTACAAAGATAAAAGAGATATCCATTTTTGCTAGACCCGACTTGGATAATCTGAAGAGGACAAATCTCTTCAAGATTAAGAAAAACTTGTTTTGGTAGATACTCCAAAGAGGATAGATCTCTTTTAGGATGAATTGCTCGAAAGGATAGATCTTTTAAAGACAAGATAAGATGGCATAAGACAACGCTCTTATGAGCAAGTAATCTTTTAAATGACTGGACAGCGCTCCTTTGAGCAAGCAATCCAAAAAAGGACAAGGACAACGATCCTATAAAGGAATAGATAGGACAGTGCTCCTTTGAGCAAGCAATCCTAGAAAGGAATAGATAGGATAAAGTTCCTATAAGCAAGCAATTCTAGAAAGGATTGGATGGTGCTCCATTAAGTAAGCAACCTAACTAAAGATAAGATAGCGCTCCTTTCAACAAGTAATCTAACTAAGGAATTGGTAAGACAGCGCTCCTTTAAGCAGGTGATCTAACTAAGGGATTGGTAGGATAGCGTTCCTTTGAGCAAGTAATCCTAAAAGGAATAGATAAGATAGTGTTCCTTTGAGTAGGTGATCCAACTAAGGAATTGGTAAGAATCGATCCTTTGAGCAAGCGATCCTAAAAGGAATATGACAACACTCCTTTGAGTAAGCAAATCTAAAAAAGATTAGATGGTGCTTCACTAAGTAAGCGACTCAATTAAGGATAGGGCAATGCTCCTTTGAGTAAGCAATCCTAGTAAAGGATTAGATAGGATAGCGTTTCCATGAGTAAGCAATCTAGGAAGGAAGAAAACTTTCATGAGTTTTGACCAATTGATTTGTGACTTGAGTTTGAGGGATTTTGATGATTCCTAAAAAATTTTAAGAAATCTCTCTTGATAATTTTTTTTTTTAAATTTCATTTCTCTTTTGAAATTTTTTTTTTTTTTTTTGCTTTTTTTTCTTCTTTTTATCAAGAAATTCAAAAAACACTCTTTGATAGAAAATTATGTTGCTAATAAGTGAGAAAGTCTCAAAAACTCTAAAGATCACCAATAAGGGGTTGGCTTGCCCCATACTTGTTGATCACTCATTCTCCCAGTATTATTTCCTAGAACATAATTCATGATCTCTGAACTTTTTTAGAATCACCGATTTCCAACTTAGGATAATGACCATTCACGTTTTTGACAAAATACTTAACTCTTCAATTTTTCACTCAAGGATATATATCATTACTTGAAATGTTTAGTCAAACTGGACTTCCTTGCACTCTTATAGGTCTATTTTCATTCTTAGTATCAATTCCAAAAATCGTAGCCTATCTTATAAGTAGTACATTCTGGTCAATTAATAGGTCTTTTTTAGGTTTACAATGTAAGGCTTTTGGTCAATGGTTTTAAGCAAATGGATATCAACATACTTATCCAATTTTGAAAGAAATTGTATTTAATCCATCTCAAGTTTACAAGCCAAGAACCTATGAGAAGCTAAACATGGGCTTGCCCTAGTTTCATGAGCAAATTTTGCTTAAGATAAGTCTTTTCTTTAGTCAAAAGAGTTTTATCAAGGGTAGTATAGTAGGTTGGATCATAAAATGAGGGTTTTGCTTTTGGGCTTAGGAATTGATAATGTTCAGATTTTGGATATCATCACTAGTTTGGACTTCAAGCTTTATTGGTAATTTGGCTATTCTTTGAAGGTGATCACCTTGCTAATATTTTCAATCCTTTTTTTTTCACCTTTTTTCTTTTTCTTTTTCTTTTTCTTCTTTTTTTTTCTTTATTCTTTTTTCTCTTTTTTTTGCTTCTTTTTTTTTTTTTTTGGGTCAAGGTGGCTACCTTCCATTGTTAAGTTTTCACTTAATAAGATTTGAAGCATCAAAAGGTAGGTTTAAGGTGAATAAGCTTAGTAGAAGTGTATATGGCTTTGAAGTTCTTAAGAAAGAATTTATGGACTTGATGTGTTTGAATAAGTATATAGGCCTGAGTGAGGTGTATATGATTTGAAGCTTTTCTTTACTCTAAAGAAATTGAATTATTTATGATAGTATTTGCTTATGAATTGGCAAAACTAAGGTAAGCATATATTAGTCTACTCCTTCTCCAGATTAATAACCCTAACCTCCTGATTGCCCTAGTATAAGGTAGTTCTTAGCAAGGCTAATTTTGAGAAAAATCCCTTAAAAGTTCAAATGGGTTTGCAAGGGATAATCGTATTTAGGGATGATGAAATGAAGGCCTAATATCATTTTGACACGTGTACCAAGTTCAAGACAAACCTCTTTTAAGGAATGAACCCAATTACTCACCTTGATGACACTCTTCTCTCATGTGTGTTTAGGGCTAATGTTTGGGACATAAGTTGCCTCTTTTCATCATAAACTTTTCAAGTAATGTGTTATCTTTCCCTTAGGTGGAAAGTTTTAAGTTTCAAGTTCACATTTTCATTATCCATTTTCACTCATTTGAAAAGCCTCTTATTTGAATTACGCTAGCTTCATAGCATACAAAGATGAAAATGTGCATGAAAGACACTTTATTCAATAACTTGTATCTATTACAAGCTCTAAAATGAAATATTATTCTGAAAAAAAAAAAATGCAAGAACTAAAATTCTTTTCTACTTGTTGCTCCTATTTCTGTCACTTCTTCAAACTCAGCCTATTCAATTGAATTGATCTCTTAGAGATATCCTTAACTGCTTCAAATGGTGAGCTACCTTGTCAGATGATAGTAGTAGATCTTTAATACCTAACACTGGAAATTGTCTGTTTGATGCTTCTTCAAAACCTGGAGCAGGAATACCACTGCTAATCGACCCATCAGTCTCTAAAAAATTTGGTTGAATAATCTTGGCATCAATCAAATCTTGTACCTTATGCCTTAATCTCTAACAATCTTCAGTAGTATGCCCCATATAGCCCACATGATATTCACACCATTTGTTGGGATCACGATCCCTTGGCTTGTATTTCTTTGTTGGGTTTTCGCATACCAATAGTCCTACATCTCTCAATTGCTTGAAAACTTGGGCCATTGGAATCTTGAACTGTATAAATCACCTCCTCTTATTATGGACAAGCTTGTATTGATTCTAGGCCTTCCTAATTGGCACATTCGTTCCTGACTTCTCTTTCATTGAATCATCTTCATGCTTGGGCTATAATGTCTTATTTATATTAGATGTAGGTTTCTAAGTTGCTTGAGCACATAACCCATTGCCATTTTCGTGCTAGCGAACCTTTCTTCTAATATCGCCACCTTTTCTTTTAGGGTTACAACCTTTTTTTCCAGACCATAGTAGTAACATACCCCTTGGACTTGACTATTCAAATATGTTTTTGGTAACTTTTTCAATCCTTGTATCATGTTAATAGTGGGCTCTATGTAGAAATTGGGCCTTGGATCCCTAACGAAGTCTAATTGGAGCAATTTTTCATTAATCAAATTTTGGACTTTATTCTTTAACTCTCAACAATGGTCAGTATCATGCCTCTGCTGACCTATGTAGTACTCACATTGTGCATTGGGATCATATTTCCGAGGTTTAAATCTCGGTGTTGGAGTCTTAGGATGTAGTAAACCCTCCTCTTTTAGGCGGTGATAAACCTAAGACATAGGAATCGGGATATGAGTGAACTTCCTTTTAGGTGATTTATGGCTTAGTTTATTCTCCTTAAGCTCTAGACCAATGCTTAGGGCACTAGGCTCGTGTATCATTAGATAAGACATCATAGTATTCACATCAGCCTTTGAATCCAATAGGGCTGATCCCTTTCCTATCAATCTCCCTACTCTAATGGCATCTTCAATGCGATTACCAACTGTAACTAAATCTACAAACGTAAAAGTAGTATGGCCTAAGAGGTGATTGTAATATGGTTTACTTAATGTATAGATGAATATGTTGATCAATTCATTTTCTGGCAATTGTACAGTAGCTTGAGCAGCTGTAGATCTCCATCTCTAGGCATACTCCTTAAAGGACTTAGTTAGCTGCATTTTCATGTTATTCAAATCCATTAGGGATGGCGTTACTTCTTCATCGAACTTGTACTATTGATAAAAGGCTCAAACTAGCTTATCCCAAGTATCAAGCTTAACTAAGTCTTGTTGGGCATACCAAATCAACACCAGCCCAATTAGGTTATTTTGGAAAGTTTGAATCATCAACTACTCATGTTTAGAGAATTGAGCCATCTTGTGAACACAAAGCTTAAGGTGAAGTTTAGGACAACCAATTCCGTCATACTTTTCGAAATTTGGTATCTTAAACTTCTTGGCTAACTCATGGTTTTCAAAAGCCCAAACACTGCTCAAGCTTAAATCACTCTGTACATCATAATCCTTGAGAACTCCAATTTTCTCTTTAATTTTCTAGAAGATTTCTTCTTCCATCTTCATCAATTTTTGCACCAATTCCTTCCCCAGACCTTTGCTACTATTATTGAGCTCATGAACCGACAACTCTTTAGACTTGTTTGTCTTAAATGGTATATCAATAGATTCTTAGGCTTAGGTATAGGCCATAGTCTTGACTTGCTTCGCATGCTTTCCTAGAACTCCTTCGGCTATAGTTATTCTATGTTCAAGAGCTTCAGACATCTTGTTTTTGAAAATGAGTGATTATGGGCTACAAGTTAGGCCGGATCACTTAAAAAGCAATCTTTCAAAGCTTGTAAGAATCCCTTCTTGTTAGCAACACTGTATCAAGTTTTTAGTTTTGAAAACCATTCTTTTTTTTTTTTTGAAACTTTTATTGGAAAATCAATGCTTTTATGTTATAGAAGCCTAATATTGACATCGACGAATTTAAATAAATAAAATATTGAGATTGACAACCAAGGACATAGGATGACGATAATATTACAAAGATAATATGGATATGCAGAAATTATTTTACAATGAGAAACTTATTGAATAAATGATACAAGGGTAACAACTCATGAAGAAAACTCTATCAGAACCGTGACAACTTAAGTCTAAACACGAAGAATGAGAGCTTAGACATTTACAAGATTAATAACCTTAAGATGGAAAATAATTCACAATGGAAATCTAATAATTAAATCTTTTTTTTATTTTTCTTGATTATTAATTCCTAACAGTATGGTACATGTGGGACATTGTAATAGAAATCAACTAAGTAAATAATTATCATAAAACTAGTTTTTGATAATAAAATACCATTTTAAGTTTTTTTTTTAAATGTTGGAAAGCCTTTTTTAAAAAAATAACTGTTCCATAATAATTTTTACTATAGTTAATTTCCATAATTACATGCCCTAAAAAATTTATATGTTGATTCAAAATTTTTTTTTTTAACATTAGCACAGGGGGAATACTAATGATTTTGAGCATTTTATGTTAAATATTATGTTACACAACCTATTATTGATGAAATAAAACAAAACCTAAAAGATCCACATTATTATAAAAGATAGCATATATAAATAAATACGTAAAATAAATGTTATGCAATATGCTACACACACGTGCAATGCAATAGGGTTGGTAATTAACAAATTATAGGAAGTAAGATGAATTCGCGGTAAAGGAGTACCCTCATATATAAGTTGGTTTGAAAGAAGATTTTTTTTTTAAAAAAAAATGAAGCTTACAAATACTTATATATAAGGGTTGCTGGTTGTTTTTTTGTTTTAAATAAATTTCCCTTTTTTAAAATAGAAAGTTGGATCAACTGCAGATTAATTAGGCTTTTCCTATAATTTAAAAATAACTACCTATTTTTTTAGAAAGATGATGCAAGAGGGTGGGGTCTACGGGTCTTAGGCTCTGTAACTCTAAGGCTTTTTGGAGAAAAATCTAATGGGTTACATTGAAACCTGAGTGGGCTCACCTATTACTGTCAGGCGGGAGTAAAGACCCCAACGACTTGAGGATTACACAATGGCTACCCATCCTAAGTTCCTAAGGTGGCCTAGGTTTAACTACATCTAAACATGCAAATGATTACAAGAAAAATAAAAAGAACCTCGCCCTAATTCCTTAATAGGGCCTATTGGGCCAAGTTTTTTTCTTAGGGCCTACATTATTAACAACTCATTAGTACAACTATAATACATTAAAAAATAATAATAATAGAAAATCCCATCAATTAATTTTTAATTTTTACATAGTTAACCCACCAGGCTTTCCTAATGGAGTTGTCAATTCTATCGAGCCTTATTTCAGTTTCCTTAATTTAACTTATATTAAGCTTAGCCCGCTTAATACAAATTACTAGACATTAAATTAAGAAAAAGGAATATTTTTCAAAAAAAAAAAAAATGGAGTCGCCGACCAATTGAACTGATAAAAAAATAAAATTAGGGTTTTCAGGTGAGAAAAACCTAATTTGACCACTAGTTTATAGATATTTAAAAAAAAATTAATTTTTAGAAAATTGAACTAGAAAACCAGGTTTGGAGGCTAATTTATTAAGACTAAGTCACCATGTGAAAATTAAAGAAAAAATTGATGGGCTTTATTTTTGTAATTTTTCTAAAAATATTAAAAATATAGCTAAATTTGCAAAATGTAACTAAAAATGACTTTTTAATTATGAATTTTTTTAAGAAAAAAAAGGGAATTTTTTTTTATTTTTAGATGGTTGCCGCTAAAGTGTCTACGTACCCGCTAGTCGAAATCAAATCGATTGTAGTTCTTTCTTTATTAAATTTTTAGTGGGTAGGTTATTTTTATTTCGAAAACTGAGCTAGGTTTATATTTTTTATCAATTTATTATTTTAAGAAAAAAACCTGAAAAATCTAATTTTTCCGAATTAAATAGAAAAACCCCAACTAACTAAATCATTTTAGAAAAAAACTTAATTTAAGATTTTTTATTTTTCAAACCCTTATGTGTCAAAAAGTATCTTTCCTAAATCTTAACGATAAGATATGATCTTAATATGTTTATTTTCCAAAAAACACAATCTTGCTAAAAATGTAACTAAGCTAAATTTATTAAAAATTGAGATTATCTAAAAAAAATACGCAATATGAAAACAATAAAAACCTACACTAAAAAATAAATAAATAAGTTAGTAAAAATAATTAAATTAACTAATAAAATAAAATAATAAATTAAATAGTTTTACCTATAAGTTGAGTTGCGTATCGAACGCTACTTTTAGATGGTCACGAGCATGATCAAAGGCATGTTGGTTACTGTTTGCACGTATCACGAGCATAATCGAGGGTGTGTTGGTTTCTATTTCCATCAATCATAAGCGTAATCAAGGGCATGTTGACTTTTGTTTCCCCTTTTCATGGGCGTGATCAAGGGCGTGTTAGTTGCTATGGTTGTATGTATAGGCTGTATGATTGTCAATTAGAATTGAGAGGGATGTAGCAGGGTTTTTTGGTCAGCTTTGCTATAGTGTGGTGTGGAGTAAATGTGTTTTGTCTGGTGGTTGTGGCTGTTGTGTACATGGATCAAGTGCAACTGTGCATGGTGTATTGGCTATTCAACATGGGCTTCAGTGTGTTGCGATAGCCACGTGCTTATGTGTGCAAGTGTACCGGATAGTGAGTGTATGGGAGTCAGAGCATATTGTGGGGACGTGTAGGGGCTGATGTAAGGTGTAACAATGCACGGTCAAGGGTTGTACGTGATTGCTACTATATTGTGCAGTAGGGTATGTTAAGGGTTATGCGTGATTGTTGCTATATTGTACGGTAGGGGGTCGGAGCTTAGACATTATTGTTGCTATATTGTACAGTAGGGTATGTCAAGGGTTGAGCGTTTGGGTTAGATGTTAGATTCTGTTTAGCAACATGTGTAGAATTTGGTCAGGCTATGAGACGTGGTTGCTTATGTTCATAGGTTATGTAATTGTGAAAATGCGTAATCCAAACCTCATCAACATCACCTACTAATTTATAAACCCCAAAACTGAATCTTGTATATCATTTTTTAATTACAAATTGGATTCCAATTAAACTAAGATACAGAAGATACAATTTTGATTCTTTAAAGATTTGTCTTAGCTTCTAGAAACCCTACATAGGCTTTCTACTTTCTCGTTCTAGCTCGATCTAATTTGATTTAGCCTAAGAACTTATCTAATAAATCTTAAATTTATTTTGGCCTAATATAAATTAGATAAAATTCTATTTTAGATCGAATTGGGCCAAAATCTTTTTAACAAAGTCCAATTTGTAAATGACGTAATGATTTTTTAAATTTTGATTGTAAACGACCCAACTCAATTCGACTTAACTCGATATGACTCGACTTCTTTTTTATTTTTCATTTTTCTTTTTCTTTTAATTTTTCATTTCTTTTCTTTTAGTTTTTTCATTTTATTTATTATCCTAACTCAATTAACGAAAAATAAAATAACTAAAAAAAATGGCAAAAATGAGGTGTCTATAACATAGATCCATTACTATTTTGAATTCAAGGGAAATGGTACAAACAGTTATCACTGGCACGGTTATATTACATAATTGTCTACTCTCCCTACATTTCAAAGAGTGAGTCTAATCAAGAGTCTATTATGCATCTCGATGATAATTTCGATAACTACCATTTCAGACACGACATTCAAAAATAAATACGGGAAAGAAACACTATAAGAGCATTTGACGCCTCTTAATCATTCACTTAACTTTCCTTATTCACTTTTGCTAACTTAAGCATTACAGTAGCCGCACCGAATTGGCCCTAGTACTAAATTCTTTTCTTTTCTCTTTGCAGCATATTTCCAACTACCAAAATCCACCAACAACACTACTCTTGCTGCCTTCCTTCAACTCCTAAACGAACATAGTGTTAGGTTCTTGATTGATATACAAACCTTACATTCCTTACCTATAGCTCAATTTTTCTATTTTTTTTTTTTTAATTTCAAATCCTATGCAAAAATAAAATTTTCAAAGGATGTTTTATCGAATCAAATTGGAAAAATGATTTAGAAGACACTCCAAACCCCTTTTATACATAGTTGATTTGGTGGGAAGAAATTTAGGCCTCTGAGTGTTTATTTGTAAACATAACATACATATCACCATTTAAATGTTGGCATATATGCATGACACCACCTACTTCTTTAGATTCTAGATGTTACTTCCCCTTGCTATGACTAATAGCATGCATTTTTAGTTTTGTTTGTTGATTATTTTAATAATTTAATATATATTACTGTCTTATACCATTATTTGCACATATTAGGTACATATTCAGTATACATGATGACTATATAATTACTTTACATACCATTTCACTCTATATTATTATTTTTATAAGCCAGTAATTTATTTCTAAAGCTCTATTGTGTCTTGGAACTGAAATTTTGAGTTTATGATAAATAACAAGTGATATCGGTAAAATCACATTTTACTAAATTAAATATTCTATATATTTTATATTGAGAAATAAACCTTAATAGGACTAATTTTCTAACTTCTATGAACTTATACTAAAGTCTGGTTCAATTCAAAGGACACTTTTTCAAAGCCCTAAATGCATTGATTCTAAGGAACTAAAGTTTCATTACATAACAAAATTCGTTACTCACGTTATCGATAACAAATTTAATTCCTTAATTCATGAGCAATACCTTCTAAGTTATACATTTGATAAAAATAGTCTATCATTCCGAGTTCAAGATAGTAGGTCCAAGACAAGGGTCTCATAATAAGACCTCTTTTGCACTTAGATTGGTTGTATTGTCCTTTGTTTTAATTTTCTAATAAAGTATTTGCTTCTTGGCAAAATAATAATAATAATAATCATATAACTCCCTAATAACATTAACATTAAGTTAAATTTTTAGGATTAAATCTTGAGCTTAATTCTTATTGGTTGATGTTCTAATTTTCTAAATTGACTAATACATGGTAAGATAATATTTATATGTAAAAATGTAGCAATGATAATATTTAATATCATTTAAAAATAGAATGAAATAATAAATGAATAGGTAAATATAAGAAAAAGAGGTAAAAGCGAATCAATCGAATCGATTCAAGCTAATCCAACTAGTCATGCTTAAACTAGTCAATTTAATAGTAAATCTTCTTTTAAAAAATATAAATGACAATAATACTTTATTAAATGATTTACTAGTTAATTAATAGTTAGACTGACTTAGTTAATAAATGGCCAATCTAAGTTTTGAATCAAACTTTTACTTAACTCTTTTTGTAACTTAAAAGGGTTAATTGGTTTTTCCTTAATTAAAAATACTTAATAAAATTTTAGAAAGTTGATCTACTAGATTAAATAAGGAATGATCTTTTAAAATGTAAGGTTAAACAAATTATGATGAATATTTTCTTATTGCTTATACAATATTTGAGTTTGGAAGATGATTTAACTTCTTAATTTGTAATTGTGAGGATTATAGGTATGTAGTAACTACTACACGATGTGTATTCCTATGATAGTAAACTAGACATAAGCAAAATTGATTAATTAGATGTATGACTTGCTTGTGCCTAGCCATATAGGATTAGCAGGCAATAACTTTTGATTAGGTTATGTTTGTAGGCATACTCCTTAGATGATACCATAATTCGATGCTTAGGCAATAACATTGCTCAACGAGTAGTAGGTGTAGGCATAATTTAGTTCAATATGGTGCCTCCTTACCAAACCAGATCTAATGTTATAGTTCATTTTTTTTTTAAATCAAACCTAACTTCAACTCATAAATTTTTTAAACCATAAAATAATGGTTCAATTCATGGGTAGAACCATTTTTTAAAATAAAATATTAACATTTAAGAATGAATGATTTCATTATGTGAATTGGTAACATTCTAGATTCTAAAACCTGAATTGAATTTACTTGATTTGTTTACTATAAATATCATTTAAAATTGAAGTATCTTGAATTCTTAACTCCTACGATTGAATAAAAGTTGGATCCTGTCTTTTTTTTTTTTTTTTGTTTAAACTCTAATGCATTAAGTAGTAAAAAAGAGTTTTACACATATTGATATGTCAATTACGTATACTGAAAGTGGTAGAATGCATTAGACATTTGTCATCTTTTTTTCATACAATGGAAGTAGTATACTTCCTTGCAAACTAATTAGGATATATATTAGCAACCACAAGTCACATATTATAGTTGATTTTGTCTTTCGATTTCTGCTTAATCATTTCCATTGTCTACTATGTCTCCCATTTTAACATTATGAATCCACCAAACTTTAATATTGACAAATATTTCTCTTTTTAACTAAAAAACTGAAGCTCAAACTGATATCCATGCAACAATAACTATAAATTAATTTAGGTAGTAGATGCAATGGCACAATACTAAGGTACACAATGATATTGCAATAAGCCCATCTTTTTTTTTTTTTAATTAATTAACCAGTTTGATTAAGCCCTTCAAACCAAACTACGAACCAATTTCATTACACCGAGTAGAACCATGAACCAAATTGATTGTAAAAAGAAAAATAAAACCAAGTTTTCTTTTAGTTTAGTTTATAATTTTTTTGCTTAGCCCTAGTAGGTAGTTGATAGGAAGCAATTATGGCTATTATTGAGTAGATGAGTAAGGAACTTACAAAGGGAGCTATCCAGGTTATGGGACCCAAGAGATAATATGAGTGGATAAATTGCTTTTGTTGATGATCAGTATGATAGTGATCTCCATAATACAATTTTCTATTTCAATGATGTTTGTTGTTTCAATGTGGTTTGCTATTTTGACTTGTTGATTTAACTATCCCTGGTAACCTTCGATTGCATGCAAGGTAGAATTTAGGTCCCTCGTTTGCAATTTAGTTTGTGTATAAGGATTTATGAGTCACTCCAAATTGTAAGATGATGAATTTTTTTTCTTAAATTCTAGATGTTGCATTAGAAATAGGTATGCATGTAGTGTGGCATAGAGTGTGCTTATATGGTTATTGTATATTAGATTTTAGAACTTACTCTTTTAGATTATTTATTTCAGTTGATGATCTATTTGCTTATATGATGAGCTTAGCTACGATCTTTACGTTCAAGATTGGTATGATGCTAACTGGAGTAATACTAACACCTCATTATCTTTGCTGCTAGTTATTTTATGATGGTTTTTTTTACAATGATTTTAAACCTTGTGGACTTTAGACTACTTTGGACTTAATTATGATTTCATCTCTATAGACTTTTTAGTAAAACACTTTCTTCAAATAAAATTAATGAATGATCTTTTTTTTTTTAAATTAAATTATGGTTTGGTAGTTTTGAAAGCCTTAACATGTTTTTGCTTAAGTAAAGACCCATGGTACCCTATCATTCCCTTTAGGCTTTGATGTGTAACAACACACTTAATGATCACTCTTAAACACCATCTCTAAATGCCAACTACTAATGCACCACTAATTCCACCTATTTGTCTACTTGAGTTTAGCCCAATCTAACTTACTTTGCTAGCTTAAATCTATGTTTGACCTTACCCATCCTTATTATAATATTTTATTTATTTTTTGCTAAAAGAGGAAAAAGAAACATCTTCGATAAAAGTAAAAATAGATAAAACTAAAAGATTTCGAATGAAAAAATTTAAAACAATTAAGTTCCTAAAAAACTTTTTCTAAAAAATAAAAAGAATAAGCTTTTCTAAGAAAATAAAAAGTTAAGTTTCTTTCTAATTAAAAGAAACTAAATAAGGAGCTTATTTATTGTAAAATAAAATAGAAAACTAAAAATATAGAAACTTTTTAAATATGAATAGACAAACAAACACTAAAATGATTTTAGCTTAATCCCTTAATAAGGAAAAATACGAATCCAAATTGAAGTCAACTCTACAACTAAAAAAGTATCTACATAAAAATAAAAAATAAAATAAAATACATTTTTCTATAAATAAAAAATAATAAATTTTTTAAATTTCCAATGCATGCTTTTTCTTAACCAAATTGAAAAATAAGTCCTTTGTTTTAGAAATTATGTATGATAACTTTTTAGTTTAAAAAGCTAAAGTCCCTAAACCCTTCATTTTTGGTTTTCCAATTAGACCGGTATCTTAGTTAAATTCATCTATCGATTTAAAGTCTTACTTTTTCAACTTATATTGGTATAACTCTAAAGAAAATTTTCAAAGGTTCTCTTTAGAAAGGTATTTTTCCTTTAACTTTGGGTGAACAATTTATATTAAGTGGATTAGGCCTAATATAAGCCAAAGCAAACAAGAAAAATGTGAAATTTCAAGTTTGATATTATGTTTAAGCATGATAAGTAGGAGCACTCCTAAAACAAGTAATACCTTAAGAAGCAACTACATCAATGAAAAAATCATTAAGCCTATTTTGCCAAAGCTGATGATACTCCAACATACGAGGCTCCATCATTATAAATAACATTTGAGTAATTCACTTGCTAGAAGGGTAAGCTAAATGTCATATTACGGGTGTCACCTCTTGAGTATGTAGTAGTCACCTCTTAAGTTATACTTCTTGTTTTGGTCCAGATATATATAAAAATATTGACAAAAAAGCCAATACTATAAGTGGGAATATCGTTGATATCCTAATATATAGTATGACACTACAACAAATTTAGTCTAATAAGGCATACCTTTTTGGGCGATCAGGTTAAAACGGTCACAAAAGATGCTTATAGGGGCAAACCCTATATTTAAGCGATATCCTTTTCAATTGAGAGGGAAAATGAATTTTAATGGAAAAATAAACCACTTTCCCTTAATTAAGAAAAAAAGGAAAAATTAATAAACATTATACGATCCTCTTCTCATCTCTTTCTTTTTCATGATCATGTACCTTTGTAGGCAGCAAGATATCTAAGGAATGAGTCTATGGTCCTATTTATTTGGCTAAAATTTGGGGCCAACATGAAGAGAAATGAGTAGGAATATCATTTAATGAACATGGGTAGCCTAACGATTTAAAAAGAAAAAAACTACATCCAATTTAGCTTCTTTTTTTTTTTTTTTTTTAAGGAGAACTTTAGCAAGAAGTTGAGTTTCTTTAAAGTATAATGATTAGAGAGATTTTCCTAAAGATTGTAAAAGAAAAATGCTAGAGATAGTAAGGATTAGTAATCTAATGTTAACGCTAAAATTTTCAAAATTTACTATTTTGCAATGCATCTTAGTAATGATTTACTTTTATTGTCTTCCTATGCCTAAAGATTAGCATCTTGGATAAAGGTTTCAATTTACTTTTTGTTCTATTAGTAAGAAGTGGAGGGCTTGGAAGAGGTTTTTGAAAGATAATTATTTTAATCTCAACATATGATGAGCTAGGAAAAATCGCTATTCAATGTTAGTTGAAAGAAGAAACTATAGTAAATCATCTCATGAGTTAAATTTCATAATTATTGGTTTTTCCATATGTGTCAATTAACTATATTTTTCCTTTTAATTATAGGAGGTAAGGAATTGGAACAAGAATAATCGAGCACAAGAAAAAGTGATTCATTGTAAAGAGAGAAAATTTTTTATGGTAATCAAAGAAATAGAGGTAAGTGTTTAGTGATTAAAAATAATACATTGTAATTAACTGTTATTTGTTATTATCTAGTGAATTAGGTGTTTTAGGTAAATGAGAATATTGTAAAGACATGAGATTGTGGTTGGCATTTTAGGTTGCGCCTTTTATAATAGGAGGAAGTTTGTTGTAGTTTAGGTTATTCATCCTGGGACCTAGATTTCGTAGTTATCAATATTAAAAACAAAGATCATTTCAGAAAGACACTAAGCATTATTTGCAACGTCTTAATAAGCCAAAGCGGTTATCTAATTTGGGAAATGTCTTATCAATAGTAAAGACCTAGTGTTTTTATTTTACTTTGTCTATTAAAGCTTATATGGCCCCGTTGGCTTAATATCCCGTTTATTTTTTTTAACCATTATGGAAATGTCTAGAAGAGGACTATACAAACTATTAGTAATAGGGGAGAGAGAGAATAGATGAGCACCCAAAAATTATGTCACCATGAATACAAATAAAGAGAGGACTCATGAGTTGCATTCTAATGGTAGCTAGCACCTAATTACTGTAAAACACTGCATACATTAGTTGGCCTATTTGCCATCACCGTATACCATACATATACCTAAACACATCCTTCCGAGCCCATTTATACAAACTTTTAATCCATTTAAAGACCTATATTCATACCTATTGATAGGGCATTTTAAACCTAGGCCCCTTAAGCCTATGCCAAACTGCTTAAGTTATTCTCTTTTGGATTTAGCCTCTCTGTCCACATAATTGACTTAGCTTAGGCCCATTGTATGGCTTACCCAACAATTGCAACTCATAACGACTAGGAGACCCAAGATAAGGTTAGACGACCAAGTCAAACACTGTCTCCTACAATTAAGGACCATGTCAGACTGCATGACTCCATTACCTACAACTTGTGAACGTGTCTTCTGCCCACTAACAGTCCTCTAACCACTGGCTATCCTCCTCTATAAGTACTAAGCCACTTCCCAACAGTAAAACAACTTGATACTTTGTGCATTGAGCCCTCTTATCACATTATTGTACTCTTACTCTCCTACAAACACTAACTAACTTAAGTATTGGAGTGGTTACATCAAACAACACATCGACCCCCTTTACTGATTACTATTTTGCAAGCTCATCTAATGCACAAAGCCCAATACGATCATCAATCCTTACTGACTAAAACCTAGAGATAATATTTGGTGCCATTTGTAGGAACCAAACCTTGATTCTTACCCAAACACACATTAAACACTCACCTAAACACTACCTTTATTTTTGTATTGGCCATTACGTCTTACATCGTAGACCTTAATAACCACCAACCCTCAGCTAAGGAAATGGTAGAGCAGCACCCAGCTTGAGTAGAGTAGTTACTTGAGGAGTTCATGACTTACAATAGAGAGCTTTATGCCAGGTTTGACAAAGTCGAATGATGCAACAAATAGGTGACTAAAGCAACAAAATGGCAGGGATCAACTACCTGATCCTTCGGTGTAGGAACAACGGGTATGGTCTGTAACTAATTGCAATCATGCCCCTGTTAGAAACAAATAGGTAGCTAACCCTGATGGAGTATTAGCATACTTTATAGTGTGTCGAGACTACTCGATAGATAATACTAACTTAAATGAGCTTTGCACAATCATAAGAAGGCTCTTCGAGCAGTAGGGGAGCAAAGCAATTGATGATGCTAGGTTGGTCACCAGCAACAAAACCCCCTTCCTAAGGGGTATCCAAGACGAGGTCCTTCCTCCTAATGGTAAGCTCCTTACACTAGACCATTATGATGGTATTGGTGATCCCGATGATCATCTTCTCTACCTTCACACCCTCATGAACCTCCATAGCCATAGGGATGTTATCATATGCAAAGCTTTCTTGGGCACTTTCAGGAAAGTAACTCAAACATGGTTCAACCACCTACTTAAGAACTCCATAAGCTCCTTTGATGAGCTAGCTCGCAGATTCAATTTCTACTTCATGGCTAGTGAGCCCCTATTTAAAGACACTTTGTCCTTGTATCTAATCGGGTAGAGTGAAGGAGAGACTTTATGAGAGTACGTAGCCTATATCAACAATGCTGTGGTCGAGATCCCTTAATTAGATGAAGGAGTAGCTGTACATGCTACGTAGCTTGGCATTAGACCCTTTGGGGACTTCTTCCGTTTGGTTGCAAAGACCAAGTCAAAAACCTTAACTAAATTTTGGAACAAGGCCCAGAAGTATATGGACTAGGAAGACAACATTCTTGCCAGGTATGAGGCTAACTAAGAATGGTTAGGTAAAAAAAAGGACAAAGAGAGGTTATCTATAAAAGATCACCTCGATGGCAAGGTATCGAGTAGAGCAGAGGGGGAAGGCTCTAATGGTAAGAAGTGTCAAACCAAGCAGAACCCATACCCCCATCTACATGCATCATACGCCTCTAAACCGACCAATTGCTTAAGCCTTCATGGAGGTTCGAAATAGAGGCTAGCTTTAGAAGCCCCCTAAGAAGAGGGGGAATCCTAGTCATCAGATATTGTTAGTTATATGAAAACCATAGCCATACCATAAAGGAATGCTTCTAGCTAAAAAACATAATTGAATATGTAGTCGAGTAGAAGAATGTTGATCACATTGACAATGACAAGGATAAGGTACCTCGGAAGTAATGAACCGAGGACACTTGAGTAGAGTAGAACGATGACCATCACAACAAACAAGACTCCAATAGAGTCATTAATATCATAGTTAGGGAGCCTTACCTTGGGAGTTAGCTAAGTTGTAGCAACTCGGCTAACACCCCAATAAAGGTGATGGTAATCAATGAGAAGAGGCAAAGGTGTGAAACTACTATCTCTTTCTCTGATGAGGATCTAGAGGGAGTTGATACTCCTCATCAGGATGCCCTGGTGATCGGGACATAGATCTCAGATTACGAGGTCTTCAGGATTATAGTGCATACTAGTAGCTCCATTAATATCCTCTTTAAGCACACCTATGACCAAATGAAGAAGAAGCTGCCCGTGAAGATGAAGTTGTATCACCATGATTTGAGCGGCTTTGATGGGGGAATGGTCTAACTAAAGGGCATCATCACATTAGACATGGAGCTTAGTGATGAAGAAAATGTCGTCGACATTTGATTGAATTTGTGGTAGTAGATTGCCCTTCTCCCTACAACGCTTTGCTAGGACAACTAAACCTCAACAGCTTATGGGTTATCACATTGCCCTTGTACTTAAAGATGAAGTTCCCAACTCTCTTTAGAGGAAACAATAAAGGAGGTAAAGATTAGAACCAATCCTAACCGGACCACTAAGGTTGGGGCAAAGATGCCTCTAGAAGTGAAGGAAGCTATTGTTGACGTCCTACGAGTTAACTCTGATAAGTTTGCCTGGTCGGCATTTGACATGCCTAGAATCTCTACCAACTTGGTAACCCATAGCTTCAACATTAATGGAAATGTCTGACTTGTCAAGTGAATGAAAAGGCATTTTGCCCTAGAAAGGCAGGATGCCATTGAAGAGGAAGTATAGAAGTTGCTGAGGGTAGGCTTTGTATAGGAGGAAAAGTACCCAACGTGGCTAGCAAATGTAGTGCTAATAAAAAAGGAAAATGGGAAGTAGCGTATGTGTGTCAACTACACCAACCTCAATAAAGCTTGTCCAAGGACTACTTTCCTCTCCCAAAGATAGACCAGTTGGTTGACTGCACATTGGGATAAGCTTTGCTCAGTTTCATGGATGCCTAAATCAAAATGGACTCAAAGGACAAAGTCCATACCTCCTTCATCACTGACTTTGGTACTTATTGTTACACTGTTATGCCTTCTGGCCTCAAGAATGTTAGGGCGACGTACCTAAGGATGGCGACCACTCTATTTAAGCCCCAACTTGAGCATAGCACGGAAGTTTACGTTGACAAAATAATCATCAAAAGTAAGCGAGCCACCAACCACATCAAGGACTTGGAGGAAGCCTTTGATCAGATGAGGGAGCACAACATGAAGTTAAACCCATAGAAGTGTGTTTTTGGGGTTGGCTCTGGCAAGTTCTTAAGCTTCATGGTAACCCAATGCTGCATGGAGGCCAACCCAAAGAAGATCAAGGTCATTAAGGACATGAAGCCCCCCTCCTTGGTTAAAGAAGTCCAAAAGCTCACTAATATGGTAGCCGTGTTTAGCAAATTCGTCTTAAGGAATGTAGATAGATATATAGAGTTCTTCAAAATTCTTAAAAATCATAAGAGTTTTGAGTAGACTTTATCGTGTGAAGCAGCCTTTAAGGAGCTACAACACTTCCTCGAGCATCCTGTAGTCCTCTCCAAGCTTGTTCCAAGAGAAGAACTATATTTTACCTGGCTATTAGTGGTAAGGCACTCTCTTCCTTATTGGTCAGAGCAAAGCGGAGAGAACACAAGCCTATATATTATGTCAGCCATATTTTCCAAAGGCTTAAGGTCAAGTACACCAAGGTGGAAAAATTTACCCTAATTGTCGTTATCTCTACATATTAACTTAAGCCTTACTTTTAAGCATACTAAATAGTCGTCCTAACAGATAAGCTATTGCGCACCTTGCTATAGAAGTTTGACTCGTATGGCATCCAGTATCAACCATGAATGGCTTACAAAGCACAAGTGCTAGCCAACTTTATGGTGGAGTATATACGAGAGGAAGAAGCACCATTAGGAGACAATAAGCCAATATGAACTCTCCATGTCTATAGTTCATCTATCTTGGGGGGTAGAGGTGATGGCCTAATACTTACTAGACCGCATAAGACTATTATTTGTTATGCCTTCAAGTTTGGGTTTGACATGAGCAATAACAAATCCAAATATGAGTCTTTGTTCACCGGTCTCAAGTTAGCCAAGGAAATTGGTATTGAGTACCTTTAGGTATTCTTGGACTTAATGCTCATTGTCCAATAAGTTCGAGTTACATATGAGGCCAAGGATGACACCATAATAAGGTCCTTGGAGAAAATAAGGAGTCTCTTAACTGAGTTCCCCTCATAGAACATTATGAAGATCCCTTAAATCGAGAACTCAACAGTAGATTGACTGTCCAAGCTCGTCTCCATTAGAATACAGAAACTTAAGGTGAATGATAGAAAAATTTTTATCAAGTACCTACCTAAAAAGAGCAGAACTCTAGATACAATGAGGTCTTAGAGCTCATAGTAGTACCCTCAAATCCAAGTTGGATGGTGTCTTGTACCGAAGGGAAGTTAGTCTTCTCCTGCTCAGATGCTTCTAAGTAGACAAGGGGTTACATGTCATGGAAGAACTATACACCGAAATGTGCATCAACCACATTCAGTTATAGGCCCTCTACATCTAAGTTCTTTGGCTCGAATACTATTGGCATACCATAAGGCAAGATGGCAAAGCAGTAGCTTAATAGTACCCCCAATGCTAAAATCACTCTCTAATTACCTATATGCCCTAGTATTAATCTCCAGACCTTGACTAATCCGTAGCCATTTGCTTAATGGGGCATCGACATCCTTGGTGCTTTCCCTAAGGCCTAAGGAGGACAATAGTTTCATCATCGTAGCAATTGACTACTTTACAAAGTGGGTCACAACTAAGGCTATAGCTAAAATTACAAGAGGAGCATCGAGTAGTTTGTATGAAACAACATCCTCTCCAAGTTTAGGATTTCTTATACCTTCATCAAGGATAATAAGCAACAGTTTGACAACCTTTAATTTAGGGAGTTTTGTACCAAGGACTACATCACACCTCACTTCACCTCAGTTGCCCACCCTAGTCTAATGACTAGGTTAAGGTTAACAACTAAGTCATCCTTAAAAGCCTCAAGAAGAGGGTAGACTGAGCTTAAGGAGCATGGGTAGATGAGCTACCAAATATTTTATGGGGATAAAGGACAACTCACCGCACCTACACTAGCAAAACCCCATTTCGCCTAGCATTTGGCTCAAAAGCAACCCTCTTCATCGAGATGGAACTTCCCAACATCCAGACCTAGTCCTTTAATACCATCTTAAATAATCCTTACTACAAGGTTGTATGGATACTATTGAAGAAATTAGAGACCTCGTTGCAACTTAGGTGGCTGCTTACTAGCATCGAGCAGCCAGTTACTATGATCAGAAGGTCAAATACAAAGATTTTAAGGTCGGAAACTTGGTCTTTTTGAAAGCTTGAAGCCATTGGCTCACATAAAGGATAAGGGAATTTTCTCCCTATTAGGAACACCTGGTCAAGGTTTGAGAGAGCTTAGGGAATGGAGTGTACTGATTAAAGAAATTGGATGGCAAACTCATCCCACGTACTTAAAATGCCAACAACCTTTAGCTTTACTTCGATTAATGTAAACTTACTTGTAAATATCAATTGGAAGTTATATTCTCTAAATATATTGAGCATTTTTCATCTCTCTCTCTCTCTCTCTCTCTCTCTTTCTCTCTCTTTTATTTTCATACTACGTCCTAGCCTTTAAAAGGTGAATGGACTACTAACTTATGCACCTCTTTAAGTATGAACAGGTAGGAATGCCATAAACCTGACCCCCTCAAGTAACCTTAGCAAGGGAAAACATTCCTCTCACAACTGAAGAACCCTTACATTTTGGGCAAATCGGAACACTACTAACTCGATCCCCTTCGAGTAATCTTAGTAAGGGAAAACACCCCTTGCATAATTAAGGAACTCTTACATTTTGAGTAAGTGGGAACACCACCAACCTAACCCACCTTAGGTAACCTCAGTAAAAGGAAACATTGCTTGCACTTTTGGGAACTCCTACATTTCAAGCAAGTCGAAACACCACCAACCTGACCCTCCTTAAATAAGCTCAACAAGGGGAAACACCCCTCATACTTTTAAGGGACCCCTATGTATAGGGTAGGTCAGAACACCACTGACTTAACCCCCATAGTGCTTGCTGGAACGTCACCAACTTAACCTCTAACATGACCTAACCTTAGCCTCCAATGGCTAAGTAGTCCCAAACAAATGACTAACTCCACAATTAAGTAACTGAATAAAAGTACATGATTACTAAGCATTTAGCTAAGCTACTCAAGCATTGGCATATTAGAAATATAAGGATCGAAAGGAAAATATAAACAGTAATAAAATTAAAGACTGTCATTCAACCTTACAAGATATTTATAAGAAGAACAAGTTGATGCGCTAGTTTGCTCTAAGAAGTTTCCTATGCATAAGTATAGTAGAAAGAAAAAAGAGAGAGAAGAAAAAGATAACAATTCGTCATTTTATATTAGCCAACTCTAGTAGTTTTGAGAAGTCCAATGCGTTTATCCACTCGAAGGATTAATTTGCTTAAGTAGCTGGGTCTTGAGCTGCCTAGAATTAGGCTAGAGGAAGAGGAAGAATTTGTTAGTATAGGTCAAGAGGAGGGTCACCCTGAATCTGTTATTTCCCTAAAGTACCTTCGAAGGTGACATCCTACTGTACTGCTGAGGTGCAAGTGGATGTAGGATCATCTTGTACGACCCTAGCAACAAGAGGGGTGCTTTAGGTTACCTTAGCTATTGGAGCAACTGCCCTTTCTCTTGCTTTGGCTGCCCTCTCCCCCTTATGAGTTGGACTGTCCAGCCAATCTAAAAAGCTAAGATTAAGGCTGGGATGTTGGTTGAGCACTTCATCATAAAGATCCTATCTACACTTGAGGGTGACGTCCGTACACTCCTCAATCCATCGTTGACTTCTGAGGAAGTTATCCACAACCTTCTCTTCGGTAGCCTCATTGAAGACCTTGCCACTCTCTAATTTGGAGATGATCTCCTTCATCTCCTTATCTTCCTCCTAGAGCTCTTAGATCCTTCATTCTGGACCAACCTTTCACTAGCTAGCTTTAACAAAGTGTTTTTGGCAAAGTCACATTCCGCTACCTTCATCACTAACTTGATATATAGCTTAGAGATCAATGCCTTTAGCTCAACATTGCATTAGTTAAGCTCTACCGTGGCCTTCCTATCCTCTTCTAGCTTTTTAGAGAGTTTAGCCTTAAACTTTCACTCTTCCTCCAACTAAGCTTTTAGTACCTTAACCTCCTTGTTGGCATCCTCTACCTCCTTCCAACCTTCCTTGTCATCCTATAGCTTAACCTTTAGAGCAATATTTTACACATAGCAATGATAGAGACGTTGTTTAGCGGTATGGAATTTCTTATAAATTTGCTTAGAATAAGACTCTACCTCCTTTAAATCCTTAGGAAATCCTTTACCTTTCCTAGTAGCTCTCTATAGTAATTAACCTAAAGCTACACTTAACCATGATACTACAACACAAGGATGACAACTTTAGTAGTGAAGGCAAGACTTAGAGAGATACTAATAAAGAAAGCAACTTAAAGTAACAAAGATACACCTAACAATTTGGGGAGCTAAGGTATCCTACCAACTTGAGGGGATTGTCGAATTGACACTTTAACTTCAACTTCAAGATGCTCCAGTGAGTAGGGGTAAAAGACCCCATAGAGGCTTCCAAGCTAAGGTAAGAGTTCTTACACTCATACAAAAGCCCCTTATAGGAGTCTTAAACAGTCTCTACCCTCCAGTACTTCTCTAAGGCTCTAGCTTGGGCTTCACTCATCTAGTCTATGGCAAGATAGGGGTGACCAAATGGGAGCCACTTTGACAATGGTTTGCCAAGCTACAATTTCAACTTAGACCTTTTCGAGGCGAACGCATCCTTCCTCCCCTCTTTAGGGAACTTCCTCTTTTAGCTTACCATCTCCTCAGCAATGTTGGTTTCAAAACTCTTTCCCTTATCCTTAAAAGGAGAGGAAAACACTGTTAACTCCAACTCATTAATAATAGGAGTGTCATCCCTTACAGTAAAAGGCTTAGATACGTGAATAAGGTCAGTCATAGGGGAAATCATGCTCATTAGCTCGACAACCACTAACTCAGTAGAGTTACCATTGATGGGAACCCTCTAAGGAAGAGCGAGTGGCTCCATTTGGCTAGTTTCCCTTGCCACTAACATAGGCCCTGTACTTTGTCCTTAAAGACAATAGCCTTGGCAATTAGCTTCCCCTACTTCGATGTTACCTCATCAGCTTTAGCCTAGAAGGATGTGGCAACTCTCTAGCCTTAGCTAGCTTCTCACCTATAAAGAAATAAATAAACAGTATCAATACAGGGCAAATGTATTATAATTACTCATAAATTCTACCGTGACCAGCATTAGCAAGGAGGACTCCTTATTCCTCAAAAACATTAAGAACAAAGTATAGCTTCAAGCAAGTCTACGTTAGTATGACGAAGGAGGCAATTCATGCCAAGGATGGACCTGTACCTTCCGGTCATTTCTTCGCAACTGCTTTCTTGATAACCTTCTCCATGCTTGGGAAGAGCTCAAAGATCAGTTGTTTGAAGCACCTCTATACTATCTCTTCATCATTAATCTCTTCGCCATTCTTTAAAGCCATGGAGGCCCTAATCTCTTGGGCGACCTCAGTGTCATTCAGGCCAAGCTTCTTCTAAGGCCTAGCTTAGACAAGTTGAATCCATTGCGTCCAAAAGTCTTCCTCTTCAAGTAGCTCTACCACTATAAACTTATCCTGCCAGTTCTTTACTGACAAGTCTAAGCCCCCAAAATATTTCTTGCCTATTCGATTCTTAATGTAGGTTCACTCATTTAGAGACTTCCACTAATAATAGTAATTGAAGATCTCGAGTGTAGCTCTCACCACTAAGTATTCATATAAGGCCTAGAAGGCCTTCAATAACCTCCATCCATTCAGAAGTATCTGAGAAGGGCAACATTAATGATAATCAAATAGCTCCTTCTCAATTTCAATAAAGGGTAGGTGCATCTTATGCTATAGGGATTCTTCATGTACTACGAACCACATAGCAAAGCTACCCTTTCACCTACTCGTAGCAACACCACCAAGCTAAGGAAATCACCCACTACAAAATTCACAATAACCCAATTTACAGTGGTCGCTTTGCTTTTGCTTACCTGGTTATTTGGGTTTTTATTATTCTTAACCCTATTGTAAGTGTTGATAGTCGCCTCCATAGGCTTACACGAATACTTATCTTAGGGGATAGCCCTTGTCGCTATCGCCCTATCAAATGCCATTAGCTGTCTCCTTGTCTCCCTATCTAATTATGCTAGCAAGGATAATGCTTCTCCATCCCTTCTCGATGGGGGAATAGCACTCCTCATGACCTCGAAGTCTGAGGGTGTTATGCTACACTCATTAAAGTTCATTCTTGAGTTCAACATCTTGATGCGAAAGATGGAAACTTGATTGAGATTGGTTAAAGTTGGAGAAAGAAAACTCAAAGACCTAAAGAATAACTGTGCTCGTGTTAGATATGAAGGGATGTGGAAAGTAGAAAGCGTTTAAATGGCTATGTCAAGGGATATTTATAGGCGAGAAATTTGGCGGAGTACATTAGGGGTTATGGGGATCTATACAAACACAATCCCCCTAATATAATGCGATGAGGACACCTGGTAGTAGTTTTGATCAAGTGGCTGTATTTAAAGACAAAATGTTTACAAATGCATACGAGTCTACAGATACATGATACCTATCTTGTCACATTAAATGTACCCTAAGAACGCATGCTAAGATAAGAATTTAAAAAGGCCAGCTTCCTCGAGAAGCTTGACCAAGGCCTCTTTAGCTTCTACATCAACAATAGAACTTCCCAACGCCATTGTTCATTGTAGATAAGTTAGCCTTACTTAGCTCTACTACTTCTTGCTCAACCTTGCTAGCTTAAACCATCCAATGCCTTTACATACTCAATGCCTCTACTTTGCACTCTTATCACCTGAAGCATTCAACCCACTTGATCCTTACCTTAGCTTTGAATACTCAGCTTGGCTTGAAGGACATCCACCTTAAACCACCCATCTAGCTTGGCACTTAAGCGCTCATCTAAAACATCTCCATCTAGCATATACCTAACTTGGACTTAGGTCATATTGCATCGACAGTTTTATTAGGATGTCGATACAATAGTATATTCATTGGATTATACACCCATAACAAGAACTCCAGGACCAACTTAGCTATACGCCTGAGGAACCTATCGTTCCTCTCTCCTTACCTCCTCAATGGTAATGAGACTGTAGGCGATTGAAGGGTGGTGTTGAAAGGGTATTTTAAACCTAGGCCCCTTAGGCCCATGCCAAACTGCTTAGGCTATTCTCCTTAGGAACTAGCCTCTTTATCCACACAATCGACCTTAACTCAAGCCCATTGTATGGCCTACCCAACTATTGAAACTTATAATGGCTAAGAGACCTTAGGTAAGGCTAGATGACTAAGTCAACCACTGTTTCCTACAATTTAAGACCATGTTGGATTGCATGACTCCACTACCCATGACTTATGGACGTATCTAATACCTACCAACAATCCTCCAACTACTTGCTACCTTCTTCTATAAATACCAAGTCACCTCCTAACGGTAAAACCACTTGATACTTTGTGCATTAAGCCCTCTTATCGTATTGTTATGCACTTACTCTCCCTATAAACACCAATTAACTTAAGTATCGAAGTGGCTATACCGAACAACACTCTATCACTCTTCATTGTTTACTGTATTACAGGCTCATCCAAAGTGTAAAGCCCAATCTAATCATCAACCTTTACCTACTAAAACTTAGAGATGATAGTACCTTTATAAACAAACATACCCTTCATATTCTAGTACTAAATTATATGCACATTACCCTATACATTATACTACACTCCAATACATGCAAGTTACAAATCATTCTTTACTTTGCTGTTAAAGTCCTTGTAATTACCATATTAGTAGCAATACTACTCTCTCTTATTACATCCCTTCCCTACCCCTACCTACCGTACCCTCTTTTGCTTGTGTTCTATTTGATTTACTTGATGAGCTTACATGTGCTCCATATTGATTCACTTAAATAGCTAGTTGAGCATATCATGTGTAGATATCTTCAATTTTAGTACGAAATAATTATCAAGATAGTGTTTCACACCTTCACTTTTAAATGGTTTATAGCTTAAGCAAGATGAAGACTAAAACTTTTTTCCCAGAGGTGAGACAATAGTGGAGTAGGTGATTTATCTTATGGAGTTATTACTTATCCTCATAGATTAAGAAGACTTATCTTACTAACTAGTACTATAACTTGTTCTAAGGATCTCCTCTCTTTTGTTGATTGGAATTCTTGTTACAACAATTAATTTCCTTTGGACATGATTTATAACATGATACATCACTAAAGAGTCCATACCTATTGAAAGGTTTTAGATTTAATAAAGTAACATATAAAAGTCAAATATTCTAATCCATTTTGTCTCTTACATATTTCTAAATTCTTTATTTGCTACATGGTTTGTGGCACATTATATAAATGTATTTGTTGGTCTTACTATTTAGTTAAATTAAGATGAATTTAAGGATATTGTAGTTGTAAACACGTTATGTTGTTATGGACTTAATGGTATTATTATTCAGTTAAATTAATATGAATTTGAGGATATTATGGTTGTAAACATGTTATGTTGGTATAGACTATAAATGGCATCAACTACGTGAATAGGCATATTTTGTTATGTTCAAAACTTTCTTTTTTAGTAAAATAGCTTGATTTGCATAAAAAAGTTGTAACCTTTAAAGAGCTCTTCTAAGACATGTTTAATTATTGGCTCCTTAGTAATTTGTAGGATGATGGTTTTTCATATTGTACTAATTAGTAAGACATTCTCACATAAGTTAAATAATTCCACATAGCTGAACTCAGTTTAGGCTATCTATAAATGATTGAGCATATGTTTATTGCTTTCTATACCAAGGCAAATGGAACTCCAACAAATGCAGCAATAGGTGAAGTCGTTGTAAGTTCATTAGTTGTTAAATATGTTTATCACTTGCTAGGCTATGTATACATTTCTTCATTTCTAATTCAAATATTCATAGGCTTTTATGAAGGAATTAACATTGGATGCATGGAAAGATAATTAAGGACTCTAAAGTAATGGGAAAAGGAAATCCTAGACATGTTCACATGTATGGATTAAGTGTCTCCTACGGATACTTACAGTACAGTACTTATCATACTACTTGTTATAGAATGGTAATGGGCTATAAATCAAAAGCTACTGAAATGCAACAAGAAATGCATGATGTGAAATCACTTTTAATGCAATTTATACACTAAGTCAACAACTCATTTGAGCCTCCATAAGATCCTTTAAACCAATAATTGACGTAAAGTTAAAAGGATACACCATTAATATCAAGTTTTAATCATAGATCCTTGACTTTAGGCTTAGAGCATAGGCCAACAGCATTACATGTTGAGCATACACCCCTAACACCAAACTTCAAACACCAATCAATGTTTGTATGTAAATTGAATCATATGTGGATAGGTATGATTTTTTTGAAATACAATTAACTTATGCCTTTCATTTTCTTTAAATAAATGTAGATGCTCTTGGTGTATTTCATTTTACCTTTCTCTCTTATTATTTTAAGTATTTTTTTCTTCAAGAACTAAATTCAAACTCAACAACTAAGGCATAACACATGCCTTCATGCATAAACATCATCACATGGTTGCACTACTAACAACCACCACATGTATGTTACTGAATATTGCTAGCCACCATTATACCACGATCACCACATGAGGCTATTACATTCACATGCTACTTACCACTACACTTTAGGTCTTTACATTTACTATAGCATACTCCAAACACCATCAAATGCTATAACCTCCACTATATATGCATGGACTTTACAAGTGCAATTTGTATTAGCAAATTTATTAGGTTGCAAATGCAATAATAAAAGGAAATGGTGAGATCAGGTTGTTCGTATGATGACAACTATTGTATACCAACCACATAAATGCTACTTTTAACTAAGTGATTGAATTTAGCCTTTTAAAATTAAAATACTAATAAAACTAATGAGAAAGTATGAATTTAGTCCTCAACATTTACAACATTTTTTATTGGGGTTCTAATAGCCCATTCACTTCAGTATGTGCAATATATGCATAATGGAATTTCCATTCTTAAGGAATGGAATAAGCCTGTAATGACTATTACAATGTTTATTTGGGCAAAAAGGATATATAAGAATAAACATGTAATAGACTTAAAAAGACCAAAATACCCTTATTTTCAATAGCAACATGAGTTTTGTACATGTTTACTGATCTTTAAAAAAATTATATAAATATGAATTATATAAAACAATTACATAAATATTGTCATAAAATTGCATCTTAAAAATCTGATTTTGTTACAATATACAAATGTCGTATTTGATAAATATGACATTCATTTTATCGCAACTGATTTTGGGACAAAGTTGTACTGTCACAAAATCGCATCTTGAAGATGCGATTTGTGTCAAGACATATGTCACAATAGCAAAATGAGTTTTTTAAATGTTTACCGATCTTTAAAAAAATTATATAAATTTGAATTATATAAAAAAATTACATCAATATCGTCGCAAAATCTCATCTTTTGATTTTGTTACAACATACATCTATCTCAAGGATGTGATTTTGACAGTATTTATGTAATATTTTTTATATCGTTTGTATTTGTGTAATTTTTTTTAAAGATTGATAGACATGTGTTACATCCATAGCAACAACACCTATTACCTACTTCGACAGCCAATAGATTTGACCTGAAATACCCTTAAATGTTAACTTTTTTTAACTGTAGAGAAGAAAATTGAAAAAAAAAAAAAAGAAGGAAAGGAAAGGAAGAAGAACAAGCAACATGAACAACAAAATTGAAGATAAATCAAAGAGAGAAAGTGTGAGTGAAAGAAATCAAATTGATGAGAGAGAGAGAAATACCTTAGCTTTCAACTCTAACAGCTCAAATTTCTTTTCATGATTCAACTAGAGGATAATGAATCATCGTAGCATAGATCTTGTCTTCTATCTTCTCCAATAATGAATTGTGTTTAGTCTCTTCGTGCTCACTTTAACTTGAAATCAATTACAAACTAAAACCTTAACCTCTAAAAGAATTGATAGAATATTATTATCAAGTTTCTTGTTCGCATTATAGGTGGTGTATGGTGGTGGTGGTTTTGTGTTGGTTATGTGTTGTGTTAGCTATATAGTGGTAGGGCATAAGTGATACGGGCACGACCATAGATAAACATACGATGTCTGGTATCACGTAAACTAAGGGGATGGGTCTGAACCTCAAGACAATCCGAAAGATAAATAATAGTTAAAGGTTAAGCAAAGGTCCTCGTACATCGATAATAAACATGATACACCAGTGCCTTATACAAGCTTGGGTCACATTTGATATTACACATAAGTGTGGCTGAAGGTCACTTGCCACTAGTTCACTCTTAATGGACTACATAAAAGTAGTTGAGAGCAAGTAGAAAACACTTCACTCATGAGAGTATGTCTAAATATTCAATTACATTCTCCCTTTTGTAGTTATTACAATACACTAGTATTTATATGACTTAATTAAGGTAAGTCTTAGGTTAGTGTAAATTACAAAAGGATTCTTCCTAGTAAAGGACAAAGAATGATTTACAAGGGTAATGTGGTAAATAGTAAGAAGAATATCCGATGATAGAAATGATAGTACGGATGTTAGGAAAGACAAGGTGTGTGTCAACTGTCCATTGTGTGGTCCCAATGATACTACTGGTTGAGCAAAGCAAGCTTTGAATAGATCAGGTCAAGGTCACCAATTCAACAACTCGGTAACTTGGATGTTCGAGGTTGGGAAAAGGTTGGTTCAAAAGGTGCCTCATTGTTAGGTTAGCCTCGGGAGGTCAACTTCGGATAGTTGTCAGCTCGACTTCAGCATATATTAGGCCAACAGTATACTGATTCGATACTTGGCCTTAGACAAATGTGTTGTGGAGGGGTCAGCTTGACACAAAAGTCGTCACCTCGGTGGCTTCTTGGATGATGTAGAGAGCAAAGTAACTCGGTAGGCCAGATTGGGGAATGCACCACTCTTCTAAGTTCAACTCTCCTTGAATAGTTCGGCAAACCATATGAGTAAGCCTTGGAGCTCGGGAGCGCATGATTGGTCCATTATCTTTACAACCCCCTCCGGATTATTTAAGATTTGGTATAAAATTTGGCTCAACTACATGTTGCCTATCTTTGGAAGTATGCAAGTAGAGGATAGCAACGTTAAAGGAGTCTAAGACTCCATACTCTTTTAGCAATTCAATCCTATAGGCATTAAGATTGAACTTTTCAAGCACTTTAAATGGTCTGTCAACCTTAAGAGATAACTTGCTCTTCCTTAAGTAAGGAAACCTTTCCTTATTGAGGTAGAACTAGACTAGATTGCTTAGCTGAAATTCCTCATTCTTCCGTCTTTGGCTTCGTCACTCGAGCTTGGTAATAGCTTGGCTTAATTGTTCTATGACCTTCTAGTGTATGGCTTTGATGACTTCAACTCTTTCTATAGTTGGCTGGTCATCATCTAGGCTTGGAAGGGGTATTTGGTCCATTAGGAGCTCAGAGTTGAACCCATAGGTGACCTCAAATGGCGACTTATTAGTTACACTATAGGCGATATCCTATTATAAGTGAACTCTATGATCGATAGGTATAGATCCCAATTAGCCATGTTCCGACCAATAGTAACCTGGAGAAAGTTCCTATTATCCTATCGACAACTTCGATCTATCTGTCCATTTGTGGGTGACAGGATGTGTTGTACAATAGCTTGGTTCCCATTCGTCTCTATAACGTTCTCTAGAAGTGGCTCATGAACTTTAGGTCTCGGTCTAAAATAATGGTTCTAGGTACTCCATGAAGCTTTACTATTTCTTACAAGAAAAGAAAAGAGACAGTCGAAGTGTTGCTAGTTTTAGAGCAAAGCACGAAGTGTGCCATCTTATTAAATCAATCCATAACCACCATGATGGAGTCTGTGGCAACCCTAACATAAAGTCCATACTTAGCTCGGACCATAGTTTAGTTAAGATGGGTAATGGTAAATAATATCCTTACTCGGCTCAACTCTTCCCTTTTATGCAAGTAGTACACCATTCCAACACAGATCAAACCTCCCTTTTCATTTTTAGCTAAAAGAATCTTAAGGATAGTATCTCATAAGTTTGATGCTGACCAAAGTGTCCAGATAATCTACCTCCATACGCTTTACACACTAATAGTTATCTCATGGAACAAGTTGAGATATATAGTCTCTTTTTCCTAAATAAGTATCTGTCCTCAGTGTGATAATTTTGAAGTGTTCGACCTTCCTCACACCTAGCATAGATAGGACTAAAATGTGGATCCCCAGCATACAAATCTTTTATTATAGAAAAACCAAGCAGCCTAGTTTGTAGTTCAGTTATGAGAGAATGTCGTCTTAATAAGGTATCAGCCACTACATTGTTCTTTCCATTCTTGTACTTTATGACATATGAAAATCCCTCCATAAACTCAAGCCATTTGTCTTGTTTCCATACAACTTAGGTTAGCTCCTCAGATATCTCAAAGAGTTTATGATCTATTCATGATCAATATAGATCATACACTCTTTAGGTAGTAGATACTGTTGATATACAGTTAGGGCTTGGATCAAGAAGTAAAACTCCTTATCATAGATAAAATAATTGAGTGTAACTCCTATAAGCTTCTCACTAAAGTAAGCAATAGGTTGGCCTTCTTGCATCAACACAGCACCTATGCCTAGTCCAAACACATTACACTCTACTTCGAATACTTTGTCAAAGCTTAGTAAAGCTAAGATAGGCATTGTAGTTAGCTTCTCCTTCACCTCTTCAAAACTCCTATGCTCCTCTCTCCATTTGAGCTCAACATTCTTCTTCGATAGCTTAATGAGTGAGGCCATTATCTTACTAAAATTTGTTATAAATTTGTGATAGAATGATGCTAAGTTGTGGAAGCTTCTCAGATCAACTAAAGTGGTTAGCACGGGCCATTTAGTGATCACCCTTATCTTTTTATCATTGACCCATATTCCGCGACCACTTACAACAAACCCTAAGAAGATTACTTTAAGTTAGCAAAAGTCACACTTCAAATTAGTATAGAGCCTTTCGGCTCAAAGTTTTGTAAAGATTGCTCGGAGATGCTCTCAATGATTCTCCATATCAAAGCTATACATTAGGATGTCATCAAAGTAAACCACTGCAAATTTCCTTATTAGTTCTCAAAGCACATGATTCATTAATCACATAAATGTGCTCAATGTATTGGATAATACAAATGGCATAACAAGCCATTCGTATAATCTATGGCAGGTCTTAAATTTAGTCTTCCACTCATCGCCTTCTTGCATTTGGATCTAATGATATCTAGATCTAAGGTCAATCTTGGAGAATAATCTAGCTCCATTCAACTAGTCTAGCAAATCATCAAGCCTTAGTATAGGAAACTTGTATTTGATGGTAATGCGATTGATTGCTTAGCTATCCACATACATCCTCCATAACCCATCTTTCTTTGGTACCAACAGAGTTAGCATAGTACAAGGGCTAAGGGATTCTTGTACATACCCTTTCTTCATCAACCCATCTACTTGTCTCTATAGCTTAGTAGCTTGTTCAAGGTTTAGCTTATAAGTAGGCTTATTCGACAGTGCGACTTCTAGCTGCAAGTTAATTGCATGTTCAATGCCTTAGATGGGAGGTAGACCTTCTGGTAGCTCCTGTAGAAATAAGTCAACAAATTCATCTAACAAGTTTTTTACCTTGGCAAGCAACAATTCCTCCTTGAATCCCTTCATCTCCAACAACCTTCTAACTAGCAGATAGGTTGGCTCTTTAAGTTCCATCTCTCCCTTCAGCTCGGCTCGAGTCATCACTAAAGTCTCTTCTTCAAGACATGTCTCAATTAAGTTTAGATGCTTTTAGGTTATTTAGCAGTCATAGGGCTCAACTTCACCTTCCTACCCTTATGCTCCAAGGAACAGGTATTCTTCCTTCCATCATATATCACGGTTTGTTTAAACATCCATGGTTGTCCAAGTAGGATATGAGACGCACTCATAGGTAACACATCACAAAGCATTTCATCTCGATAGTTCTTAATACTGGTTGGTACAGATACTTACTTGTTTGCTTATAGGGCTCCCTTGTCACTGAGCTAATGTAATTTATATGGTTTGGGATAAAGCTTAGTCGATAAGTTTAATTATTAGACCGTGAAAACAGAGGTTACACTAATGTAGCTGCTACTGTCAATAATCATGGCACATAGTAACCCATTTCTAATGTAGAAGAAATTCTCTAGCTGTTTGTCCTTAAGCATAGGACTCACACTCATTGTTCTCTTCAACACCAAGGTGGCAGGCATAAAGTTACATTCCTCACCATAGATAATTTCCTCTTCCTTAGACTGTTCTTTCTATTCAATCTCTATCGATTCCTCCATTTCCTTGTCAATACCCTTTACCTCAATAGTTAGCACATCGCCTTAGATCACTATGGTTCTTTTGTTCAGATACTGAGTAGCCATGTATCCAAATCCTTAACATTTGAAACACTTGATCTCACTCATCTTTCCTCTTGAGCTTTAGCCTTTCTTGTAAACCCCACAAATGTAGCCTTCTAGGTATAAAATCAAACCACTAAAACTGTCGATAATTTCCTAAAGTCAATAGAGCTAGTGAGATTTAAAACTGATTAAAATCTTAATTCAAAACCTAAAGCGAATATGAAAAACCCTAAATTATCAATTGAACCTCTAATCACATACAAAAACTTTAAAACCTTGAGTATATATAACTACAAAAGTTAGCCTCGAACCTTATTAAAATCCTAAGATAACAACCAAAGATTTAATCACGTAGAAAACTTTTATATCCTATATGTATATAAACACTAGAGATTGTGCTTGAAAATAATAAAACCTTAAAATTATAACTTTAAGGATATAAAAATACTAAGTCACTATAATCTGTTCTAAAACCCTAATTGCTAATATATCCTTAGTATTATACTAAATCATTATCAAATAATCAAAGATAACTTTCAATCATTCATAAATACATATAATACTAAAGTAATCCATTAGAAATTAGTATATTGCATTATAGATCATATCCATCTTCCAATTATATAACTAGGTTAGTATTATATAGAGTTAAGAGCTTAGTTGATGATTATACTACATTTAGTAAGTATTAGTACCCTAAATGACACTTTCTATGATAATTATATTAAGTAGCTTACCAAACGATTTATATAGAATATAAACACCTAGACGAAGATCTTATTACCTATTCTTACTAATCATTTCAATAACCTCCACATTTCCCTTCAATTCCTCAATTTTTCTCATAAATTTTCCTTAATTACCCCATTATGTACACACAAATTACATTTAATTTTAAAAGAGTTAACTAAGTTAACATTTGACCAAGTCAAAGGTTGACTAAGTCAACAAAATGTCATTATCATGTAGAATTTTCTCTCATCTTCTTTAACTTTCTATACATTTACACATGTAATCTTGTCCCAATTTTGCCCCTTCTTGCCATCCATCTTTCCCCACATTTAGACCCTACTTGTTTTCATTTTTAAAACACAATTAAAGACACAAAAACACTCTTTTCTCCTTCCCTTCCAAACCATAAACTTTCCTTGCCTTTTTCACCTTCAACCTTTTCACAATTTCAACACACAACTTCAACTACTACCATAAACTAACATACCATATATACTTGTCTTCCTTTTCATATTATAAAGGAGAGAAAGGTATGTTTTTATATGATCTCTTATCTTAATTGGTAATTAGTTATGTATGTTAGCTTAGTTTTGAAATTTACATGTACTATGTACTCATATGCTGTTAAAGATAGGAATCCTTATACCATGCTTAGAAGTATAAAAATCCTTAAGAGTATATAGGTAGAAATATATATGTACATATAACAATTGGATCCATGTGAAGTAATAGTGTAAGAATTTTAGTGAAATATTTAGTATAAGTAATAGAATCCTTAGATAAATAGAGAAGGAGCACATATACATATGCTCAAGTACGTGTACACAAGAATATCCTTGATGTACATGTGTATAGATACCCTTATACATAAGTATCTTCTATGTATATAACCTAAAATGAGGAGTATACTAAGTATACATACATATAAGTTGCTAAATAAGCCTATAAAGTGCAAAAATATGGATTACATGAAGATTTATTAAAGAGTTATACAAGGCATATGAAAATACATATAAAAATACGTATGACACTGTATGTATATATGATTATATTTACAGGTATAGATACAGTATATGTATAAGTATACTAGTATACATACAAGTATATTAGAAGTACATATATACATAACATAAGTATAAGGTACATAAGTACTTAAGTGTAAAAGTTATACATAAATAATTTATAACATAATTATTTAAAATACCATAAGATAGTATAGTAAGATAATAAACTATACAATATGTACAAATGTATACATATATGGGCCAAAATTACTTTAAGCCTATAACATACAGCTCAAACAAAATATCATCTAAATGTAAGAATCTAATGGCTAATTAAATCATTAAGTACTAAAATGGGATATAAGCATAAGCAATAAGAAGATTTAAGTTTCAATAGTTAAAATTCCAATGAATTTAGTCCACATCGTAAAACAGGGGTTTTAACTTCCAAAACGGACATCACCGTGTGAATATGCGCCCGAAAACGATGAAAAACAACTATAAATTCGTAAATATCGAAAATAGAATGAAAAAGTTACATACGATTAGCGATTAGGTTTAATCGAATAAAAATTGATAGTAATCTAAGTAAAATTAGGTAGGTAGACAGATATCTAGAATTGTTAGTTAATTTAATTACTTATTATCTTTGTTATCTCGTAATGATCAGGTGATCCCGACGAGGGCGGGGATCTTCTGATCGATTATTACGACTAGAGCGAGTCATCATAATCAAGTGAGTACTTCCAATAACTCTATACTTGTTTTGTGTTTATAGTTAGTGCACTTAAATTAAATAGTAATAACTTGATGCGTGTAGATTCGGGATATGCAGGTGCTTGATACTGATTACTTACTATGAAAAATATTGTTTAATACAATAATTGAGGATTTGATTGTATGATTGATTGTTATATGATTTAGATGGTTTGCAGATATTGATTGATCGCCATATAATTTGACTTAATTATATTTAGCTTATCTTAAATTAAAGGGGTCATGCATTATCCATGTATTGCATTACTTATTCCAGCCATCACTTCACGCAAAGGTAAAGAGAGGCCTTGTGGGGGTTGTTTATATATATTAAAGTGTTTCTATACAGTACACTCATATAACATAACCTTACCTGAATTTACGAGTTTACTAAGCGATGGAGACGCCAACCGTATGGCCGAGGGTCAAGTCTAGAGATCTCCACTATAGGGTATGAGTGTGAACTACGGGAGCCGCCTCACCACTAGGCTTGGGATTTTGTGTACTACTGGATTTTCAAAAATGAAAATGTATTTTGTAAAATATAGAATTCAAAGTAATGGTTAAAAACTCAAGTGCTAGAGCCTGGTCGTGATTGGTGCTAATGTATCTCCAACTCTTATCTTGGAAGGCGTTAAAATCTGATATTATATGTAGCACCGGTCAATTGCATATATTGTTTGGCATACTGTGTTTGCATGCATTCATATAGTTGTAACAATTTGTTTCATAACTTATTTGCCAGTATAATATGAGGGATAGCTCACTAAACTCTTATAGCTTACCCCTCAATAGTTTTTCTTTTATAGGTGCTAGATATTTGGGCATAGGTTAAGAGCTGAGCATTGAATGCGTGTATTGATATGTTTTGGAGGTTAGAATTAGAGAAAGATTGTATTGCTCATTTAAGAGTTTAAATGTTACTACTACTTATATATTTAGATTTAGTAACTTCAATAAGTTTGAATTTTAATTTTATACTATTTAATCTTATCATTTGGTAAGGGGTATCGATTTTCTACAGTTATGAGAAACTGTAGAATAATGGATATCCATAGTTATTTATATCCTATGATATGTTAATTAATTAACAATTCAACATCCTTAGTAAAGAATCATTTAGAGTTTTGCAATTTCTGACTTGCAAGGCGATTTTCATATCATAGGTGCACATATGTTATGAAAATTTTAGGTAATCTTACTAGACCCCTTTTAGGGTCTTGACACTTCTCAAACATGACCTAGATTAGGTTGGCTAAGATTTTTACCTTCTTTTCGACCTCTTCTAAGCCAATTCTAATGAGTCCCTATCATAACCCAATGATATCGTTGTCGTGGTAGGTCGCTATATATCGTATAAAGGTCTACTATTAACCTCCTTGTTGATCGCAGGCCTTTCATATGACACATAAGGCTCCTTCCACTACACATTACTACCAGGCCTATAGATAAGTAATATAGAGTAATTTACTAAAATTAACTTTTTAAGACATACATTAATCAAGTAAACGTATGGACTCGTTACGTTCTACACCAAAAGAATATTACAAACAAATGCAGTTTATAATAAGAACTGCATCATAAACTTTAAACTATGATATGAATAAAATAAGAGTAAATAATTATCTACAAAAGCTTTTACAAAATCTCCTCTACGCTCCCTGATCGCTCTAACCCGTCTCTACACGAGACTCACCATGGGTATGCCTTAGCCCAGATTAACGAAGAGGTTTTCCTGCAACAAAATGAATCATTGGGGTGTAAACTTAAGCTTAGTGAGATAAATACCCTTATCAATACTACATGACAGAAATTTATTAGATCCACAATTATATGAATGCATGAACAATCAGTATGCCGAACAATCAGTATGCTAAACAACGCATGCAGTGACCTAACAACTACATACAACTCAAAATTACGCTTCCTGTAGTAGAGGTTTAGAGATAATTAACTGACCCAAACCAAAATTCGGGTTCTAGACCTTGGGTTTTATTTCATTTGCAATATTATGCTTAAGCCAAAACAAAACTATATATATATATATATATATATATATATATGTATATGTATATACTTTCTTTACTGAATAACAAATCATATTTTTAAAATCCCAAGTCTAGCGGTATGGTAGTGGCCTCCATAATCCACAAACACACGCCCTAAGTAGAAACCATAAGACACGGCCTCTTGCCGACAATTAGCGTCTTCCAGCGCCTGATAAGCCCATCAGCTTAGGATAGAGACTCAATAAAATGATGACATAGCCAGTGCCCAATCCTGCAGAAGGCCCTCCTTTTGTGAGTTTCTTCCCATCTTCGACGTGAAGCGGCAGTCAGTGTTATCCGAATGCAATTATGGGGAATGCATGATCTATTTAATTTCTTAATCATATAAGTGGTTAACCTAATTTTCAAGGTGTTAAAAAATCGATAGTTTGAACTTTAATTTAAGTCCGAGTGTCCTAAACTGTGTAATGAGTTGATAAAGCTAGTAATAATAAAAGATTATGAAACTTAATAAATCAAATATAACACCAATAATAAAAACCCTAGAAATTGATCGAAACTCTAAATCGCGTACTAAAACCCTAAATCTGATTTATACACTATTAACCAAAATTGAATCCAAATTTGATCGAAACCCTAAAACTCTAACTTTAAGCCTATGAAATAGTTAAATATTACTCAATAGTGATATAATTATAGTTAATTGCAATTATCGATTAAATCGTGTAATTGCGTAAAATTTTTTTACAAAATCGTTATAATAACTTGTAAAAAATTATAATTGTAACAGATACCAATTAAATTGATAAATTTTTACAAAATTCAAAAATTAATTTATGATGATTATTTTTATGATTTTTCGGTTTAGAAAAATTACATATATTTATTTTTAATTTCTATTTTCTTCCTTTTTCTTTCTTTTCTTCTTCCCTTCTATTTTCCTTAGCCTACATGTGAATTTCAGTTGAACAAAACGGCAACCCATGTCCTTAAAATGAATGTACATGTGTCACAAATTTAAGGGAGAGAGGACAAATTAATAAAGGAAGGATCATTTCTAATTAATGCCTAATCTAATGAGATAATGATCTTGTATTTTTTTTTATTATTTACTTGCTTCCAATTGCTGAATTACGTCCCAAATTCTGGAAAACAAAAGAAATCCAACCGAAAACACAAAGTGAAAAGCAAAAGAAAAGAAAAGCAAAGTAAAAACCAAAACAAAACCGTGAAGAATAAGGAGAAGAATAAGAAGAAAAAGAAGAAGGAGGAAAAGAAGAAGAAAATCAAATATAAATAGATAAGTAAAATTATTTTAGTAGTATATATGTATATTATATGGTATGTANTTTTATATCACAATTCAAACTATAAGTCATAACGTCCAAAATGGACCTCGCTATGAGAAAATACACTTGAAAACGATCAAAATGGACTATAAGTTCATAACGATCCGAGCTAAAACGAAAAAGTTATACGCAATTCGATAAAAAGCTTAAATCGATAACTTCGCATAACTAAGTGAAGTAAACCTTACAAATTATGATACTGGTTTAGCTTTAAATTCCCAAACTTACAAATTTTTATTATTCTTAAGTGATTTTGACATTGACCTTGAGCTGCCACCAAATTACTACGACTCCTGAGTTGACTATCGATAAGTGAGTTTTCCTGATAATTCCATACTTATTTGTATTTATAGTTAGTGAATATAAGTTATGATCAATAAATGAATGTTGTATGGGGTTGAGTTATGCTTGTGTATGATAATTGGTTGTTAATGGTAAATTTACTTTAAATTACAATAATGTATTGATTGTTGCATAGTAGATTCACTAGGAATTGATTGTTTGTGACTTTAAATGATCACTGAATAATAAGACCTAATTTAACTCGACTAGAAAAAAAAGTTAACTTAAAACATGCATAATCATACACCGCATAACTAATTCCAGCAGTCATATTACACGGAGGTAACGAGAAGCCATACGTGGGTTGATTTTTGATCGTTATAGATTTCGTACGGTGCATACGTGCGATATGTCCTTATCCTGACCTACAGGATTACTAGGTGTTGGAGGCGCCAACCGCCTAACTAAAGGTCGAGTCTAGAGGCCTCTATTTAGAGGTGAGTGAAAGCTGTGTAAACCTACTCAAAATCATATATAGAACTCGTTTTTTATAAAACCGATAATGGATATACCATTATATTTTAAATACGAAATGCGGAGTTTCATTATGAAATAAATTTTAATATGATACCCAGATTTAACTGTGCTGATGTATCTTCGACCTTGACTTTGGAGGGCGTTAAATCTGAGTTGCATGCAGTACCTGATCACCTGTATGTATTTGTTTGGCATACTGGTTGACATACATTTATTCGATTGAACTTAATTATTGTATAACTTGATTGTTGTATGGTTGAGGAGATTATCTTACTAAGCCAGTTAGCTTATACTCTTGTAGTCTTCTCTTGTAGGCCGAGTTATTCGTGGAGTCGGGCAGTCACATGTCCAAGGTTAGTTTTCTACACAAAGTCAATGTGGGAGTAAGATGTGATTAGAGAGTACTTATGATAGTTTATAGAGCTGATTATGTAATCGAGTGATATTAGTTTGACTTAAGAAATACTTTAGATTTCTTATCTGTAAATTCTTATATAAATAGATTATGTGTTATG
Organism: Lumnitzera littorea; assembly: GCA_024138015.1. NCBI lineage: Eukaryota > Viridiplantae > Streptophyta > Magnoliopsida > Myrtales > Combretaceae > Lumnitzera > Lumnitzera littorea. The sequence continues at coordinate 67,522,250 of JAMXBB010000008.1, forward strand.
TTTCTATATTTTATTATTGTTATCATGAAATGATGTTACTTATACTTATGTCCTCTTGGTTGTTGGTTGTTAGTTGTAGCTGTAGCCTTTTGTATCGTATAAAAGGGTTGTCGATTGTAAGGGAATTCAATTTGTAATCCTTTGTACGGTATATGGCGATTGCCACGACTAGCCCCCTCGAATTGTGACACATTCCATACAATCACATGTATAAATTATCACAATAGTTCCGATTATTATATAATTAACAAGCCATGTCATTCAATTCACAAATTCATACATATGCATTTCCCATATCCTACAAGCATCCAAATTTATATATATAAGTTTAGGTGTATTTATTTTACAAGCAAAATCAAGTAAAGAGTCATCGAGAATTTACTCACTATGCCATACAGGTCAACCAAAGTAGTCCGAGGGTAGGTCATCTCCAAACGCAGGGTCCCTTGGCCATCGAAATCATAATACTATAAGGGATTGAAATAAAACTTAGGAAATTAAGCCAAAACCCCTTAAGTTATATTTTTGATTAGTTTTTGTATTTTTCCCGGTTTTACTTAAAAATTCAATTGCGTATAACTTTCTCGTTTTAAATCCGATTTTTATAATCTTATAGTCAATCTTTATCATTTTTTAGTGTACTTTAATGTGGTGAGGTTAGATTTTTGAGATGAAGCATGTAAATCTGTCCATAGGTTAGAATAGTAGTGGTCTTCATGGTTTGGATTGCTTTTAGGCTTTGTTTGGTTAATGGGCTTTTTGATAACTTGGGAATCATTTTGGGCTTGAGCTTAAGATTTTATTCTAAGCTCAAAATACTCATTAAGGTCAGGTTTACAACTTTGATTTATACTCCTAAGGCCATCAACCACTTCTTGGGCTCTTAAGTGAGCTTAAGTTGTCAAATGGACTTGTTTTTTATTCAATTAAAAAATAATCACTTTCTTGGGCTTAGGAAGTGTTTTGTAGGTTTCTTGAAAGTCTTAAAACAACTCTTATTGATGTATCAAGTTGCTTATTAGAAACTTAAAGGTGGTTCAACTTGACGTTTGAGGCTCGTTTTGGAAGTTTTAAGTTCGATTTTGAGTTTTAAGCTTAATATACTTATCATACTTGCCTTGGTTGGTCTTCTCACTTTGTTTATTTACTTTTATCATATTTTTAGGTGTCTTTTAGCAATGTTCTAGATTTGGTAGGTTTGAATATGAGAGCTTTTGACTTGTTTCATCATTTTCTTAAGTTTAGGTATTAGATTATAAACTTAAGCTATTTGTATTCAAATCCTAACTTGATTTCTTTTCCATAAGGGATTATTTGACTTATTCTTTTCATGAAAATAGTAGCTCTCATACTTATTACAACTTCCATATCATAGTTCATGTCTTACAAATTTAGTTTTCTCATAAAACTTCATGTGATGGATTTTTCCTTAACCTAAGTCTTGATTTGGGTATGTTTAACTTAATAGAAATAAAATCAACACCTAAATGACCTTTGAATCTTCACATCCAGCATGTTTCTTTTCCATTCAAGTTCACATTTCAAGATGCTTTCAACTTAAAATCTTCCATTCAAAGTGTTAAACAAGTATCTCTACGAAACACTAACTTTACATGCTTATATTTCAATTTCATGTAAGGGTTTCATGAGTATGTTTCTTTGAATAATCTTAGATATTATACCAACTTATGATCATACTCATATCTTCAAGAAGTCATAGTCTCCTAACATGAATACTATCTTACTAATATAAAGAAACACTTACTCATTCACAAAGCAAAAGTATGATAGCTGTACACTAAAGTTCCAATTATGCTCTTTATATTACTTCCTTCTTCTTGCACCTTTTTGAAACCCGAGTTGTGGTCCTTTGAAGTGGAGTTTGGGGAGTGTTTTAAGAGTCCTAAAGAAGCTTTAAATGTTGGAAAAGAAGACACAAGAAGAAGTTGAGTGTGCCGTGAGTGTGGGTGTGCTTGAAAGTGGCAGCAAAGTGAAGGATTTGTAGGGTATTTGTGTTTCCACTTTTGGGTTGGTTTCAGGTGAGAGAAAAAAGAAGTGAAAATGAAATTGAAAATGAGAGAAAATGATGAAAGAGTAGTCGCTTGGGAATGGGGGTGATTGTGTGTTTAAGAAGCTTGATTTTATTGTCTTGTAATATATACAAAAGTTAATAATTGCAATTGTTGATGATGTAAGCATTAAGGGGTAAATAGTGAAGTGTAAGATAAAGTGATTGATAGATAAAAGATAAGAGTATGGCTCCCCTTTCTAGCTTGTACAAACTGGCCATTGAGTGTCCTTTTTAAGCATGGAATTATCTTGTCTCATTTATTAAAGTTAAGCATGTGAAATCTTATGATAATTTGTCCATATATAGTATAAGTGAAAGAATGATAAGAAAAGTGTTGTGATAAGTTATCACTAGATCGTGGATAAGTTATCAATTGATAAGTGGCTCTAACTTTTAATTAATAAGTCATTTAAGGTGATTGTTGGTCTACTTATTTATATGTAAGGCTTAAGCATGAATATAAGGGTATTGTTTTATAGGGAATTGTTTTAGGATTTACTTCTTAAATTGTTTTGTAGATTATGATTCGATTATGATTCGATTATGATTCAATTTTTATAAAATTATGAAATTTTCTAGAGTTGAATGAAATTATTCAAATTAAATTATCGATTAGTCGCTTAGGGCTAAAAGTCCTTAATTGTTTTAGGGTTTAGGGTTTTTGTGTGACTATAGAGTTTGTAGTTTTTTGAGTTTGGGTTTTATCGATAATAGGCTTTTGAATTGGAAAAGTAAGTTCGTTTGTAATTGTAAACTTGAGTTCTTAGTTTAGTTGATCCTTAGGAATATTCGAGAAGTACTTTTAATCAAATCATAAGCCTGCTAAAAGTAAAGTTTACAGTCTCAAGCTATTAGAAAGCTTACACTTACAATACCAATCGAGCATCAAATCACCAACACCAACATGACAAGTACTTCTAACACGATATTCTAGAATGTTTTTTTCTCCCATGCATTGTACAACATTTATCCTTTTTACCCCTTTTAGTATGTTTTAGGTATTACATTTGTAATTTACCTTATTGTCTTCCTTATATGCATGTAACATTAGAAGAGGCTAATATATAAACTCCATTTATCTATACGCAGACATCATCTCTATATTATTATTACATAAATTTATCCTTTGAGAGCACTTAGTTGTGTCTTCTCTTTTTCCCTAGCACTTATCTATTTTCTTTAATAAAGAATAGTAGCGAGTGACCCTAGTCCTCACTTGTACATTATATCAAATGAAGATTAGGTCAAGTAGGATTGGTTAGTGCTTCATATTCAGTTTATAGCTACTTGGCTTTTGCTAAACCCCGTTTGTTTTCCTTTGTTTTGGTTTGTTGTGATATAGTCTTTATGTGTATGATTCCGGAGACGCATCAGAATACCTACTTGATAATTGTAGGTCATAACTTCCTTTAAAAAAATAGATTGTGTTACTTACTAAGGGCAACTCTCTACGGGGTGGATGGCTACCCATGGTTGAATTTAAAAAAGGGATAAAAGAATGAAACCCAATTCTTCTTTTCCTAAAGTTGGCCACTTGTACTAATAAAAGTACTTTATTTAATATTTTTATTACTATATTTATTATTTTAATATTTTATTATATTATTTGTTTAATAAAAATATGTTGACTAATAAGATAGTGCCATGTCTAACTTCACTTAAAAAACTAAGGGGAGACTAATGTAGGGCTTATTTGCATATTTTGCAAGACTTAAGGACTCAAATAGGAAAAAAAAAAAACCCTTTTAGACTCTAATAGAAAAACTAGTAAATATTGAAGACTAAATTTATACCTTTTTTCCAAGTCTAACTATACCAATAGCATACAAGGAAAAATATAAATAAACCGAATAGGTAGGATATTGACTAGGTTATCATCCAAAAAATTAGTACATGCATGTACTATGTATTAAAATATATTAGAATATTACAAGGATGTCACCTATGTTTTGGGGCTTTTGCAAATAGGTTACTTGTGTATTATTTTTTAATAAAGGGGTAATTTATGTTTCTTAACTAAGTGCTATTGACAGATAAAGACATGTCTTTATACTTTATTGATTAATAGTTGATTTATTAGACAAATTATTATAATGAAATATATTTATTTCATAGTTTAACAAAAAAAAAAAAAAATACAAAGAATGAAAGAAAGGAAAAACATAAAAAGAAAAAGAAGTTCCTAGCCACATGCTAGCTAACACAAGGTTGGGGACGTGGGGAGCAACAGATGGGTTAAAGGGTTGTGCCGCTTGCCTTTTCTCTTTTAGATTTTATAGAAAGAAAAAGCAATTCATAGTGTGTATCTGTTTGGAGAAGAGAGAGTTCTAGGTCTTTGTCTTTAGAATAAAAAGTTCAATGTTCCATCTATTTGGGTCCCAGGACAAATAAATTCTTCTTCTTTGTTCATTTAAGAATTTTACTTTTTTATTTTTAAATTTAGTTTAGAGCCATGTTAGATTTTCCTAGACCTAGATTTTCTTAGATTCTTATGTTGTTCTTTTTCTCCTATTTGTTAAGAAAGATTGGACTCTATGGTGAATTTGAGGAATTTTGCAGTGTAGTATTTCTTTCTATTCTCCAAGCACTATCCTTCTTAATATGGGTTTGCTTGGGTTGTTACGTTGTTTTTGTTTTATGACATTTGTGAATAAAGATTTGGTTTTTACAATGGACTTGATGAACTTTGTTTATAATGTGGAGCTTTTGGCGTGCAATGATTATGAATGGGCCTGTTTTTCATTTTTTTTTTTTTTAGTTTTCTCCATTTAAAATTTTTTTACTAAATCATATAAATAAACATATTTCATAGTAATTTATTTGATAAATTATTCATGATTTAATAAAATATTGAGAATACTGAATGAAGCAGTGCATGCCTCCTCTTCATGAAGAAAATATAAAGCAAGTAACCCATAACGCATTTTACCTTTTATTAATATTCCCAAAATAGAAATGAGGTGGGCTTGTCTTCAATTTATATTGGACCTTGCTGCTGGACTCTGTTTTTTTTTTTTTTTTTAATTGCTGCTTTTCTAATTTGTTGATCCTAATTTGCATTGCATATGGGCTCGTGATTAGGAATGTTGTGGAAAAAAGCTTCATCTAGCTATATAAGTTGCCTTGTTTGGGACGTGGGCTGCCTTAAATTGAATGATGGGCTTGATTTATTTTGTTTCGCTGTCCATGGACATGAAGAGCAAATGATTAAGTTAATGGACGATGTGGCCTACCTCTGCTTCAACTATTTTGATGGGCTGTCAATTTCAAGGAAGAGTTTTGGAGTTGGTTAGCTAAAATCATTAAAAACAACGTGGACTGGAGCGACATATCTTGAGAATGGCCTGAGCATGGACTTCTCAGTGGCTTCATTAATTAAATATGGACAAGAGTTAGACGGTGGAATATTAATCATGGAGTGGATGAGGGTTCCTGTTGCCATCCACTTGGGCTTTTAATTGCTTTGCGTTTGTTTAATATCGATCAGGACCATTTTCCTTATAGTTCGTACCTTGATTATAATTTTATGTCTCTTTTCCTAAGCTGTATGCTTTTACTATTAAAAACATAAAAATACATACATAAAGCCGGAACAATATATATATATATATATATATAGACACACACACAATTAATGATCCCTGACTTCCCCCATTGAGTTTCCTTCCTAAGCCCCATCTCCTATCTCGCTCGTTAGAATAGGAGCACCTCAAGCGCTCTTGGCAGTCCACTCGAGCACCTCCAAAGACCTATGGCATCCACGCCACCGCAGCCGATGCCACCTAAATTGAGCAACCCTTGAATTGAAGCGAGTCCCTAGAACAATAATGTTAGCAAACAGTCGCCACTACCTATGTGTAAGCACTACCATTGCTATTGTTGAACGCCCTTCAAAGAGCCTTAGGCTACCACTCACAATCAATCGACAATTTGTAACTTCGTTACAGTAACCCATACATTGGTACCAAGATAATAAAGATGAGTATCCATGTGTGTGTTCCGTGTGTATATCTCAATTCAAGAAATTTGAATCGAAATAGGGTTTTAAGTTTGAAATTTAAAGAGAAGTATATGAATAATTTAATCTTGAATAATGTACATCAACAAAAGATTGAATCATGTTTTAAGTATTGTAATACTACAGGTCAAGAGTAATAAATAATAAAGCTAACAAGCATCAATGGATCAATTTTAACCACTAAGCCCAAAAATTATAACTATGTGTTGATAGAATATTCACTAATATGGTCTTATAAGCTAGTAAGATAACCTCCAACAATACATGGTAACACTTGATCATGAGATATCATAGGTATTAATTGATATTATGCACAACTAAGACCTAAACGAGTTTTCACCACAATTTGATTAAAATTGATAAGAATGTATGTAAAGAAGAACTCTCCAAAAGTATTACTAATTTCAAAACTAAATAAGTGTCTCAATGCAAGAGAATTGTATGACTTAAAGCCCTATAAAGTCAAAGCGCAAGACTGTAAAACAATAATATAAGCAAAGATAAAATTAACAATTTAAAAATCTAAAATAAATCTATTAACTTGATAATGATCAAATAAATTGAACAAAGAAAAATAACAAAACAATCCAAGTATTATCTCTATTGATAAGGCTCTACGGCTTGGATACTACCGGTTTACCATGAGGTAGGATGCTAAGACCGTAGTGCCAAAAGCACCTCTAGTGCTAGAACATGCTCTCAGCAACACTCTAAAGCCCTTGACCATTCTGTGGCCATTTGCCCAATAGGATATCAACATTCTCAACGCTTTCTACAAGGCTTTAGGAAGTCGATAGTACATCATTGTAGCCATTAACTACTTTACTAAGTGGGTCGAAATTGAGGCTGTAGCCAAGATCATTGAGAGGAGCATTAAGTCATTTATTTAGAACAATATCCTCTCAGATTTTGGGTTCCCTACACCTTCATCATAAACAACAAACGTCAGTTCAATAACCCTAAGTTCATAGAATTCTGTGCCAAGAACTACATTACACCACATTTTATGTCCATCACCCACCTTTAATCCAATGGTCAAGTTGAATCAACTAATCAGGTCATCCTTAAGAGCTTGAAGAAGAGGGTGGACTAAGCTTGGGGTGCCTGGGTAGATGAGTTACCTAATATCTTATAGGGATACAGGACCACCCATCATATCTCTACAAGCAAAACCCCTTTTCGTCTAGCATTTGGGTTGGAGGCAATCCTCCCCATCGAGTTAGAGCTTCCCAACATCCAGACTCAAAGTTTCAATGCTATCCTAAATGAGTCCTTACTACAAGCTAACATCAACACTATAAGAGAAATCAAAGACCTTGCCACAGCTCGAGTAATTGCTTACTAGCACTAGGCAATTAGATACTATTATTAAAAGGTCAAACATAAAGAGTTCAAGGTTAGCGGCCTGGTTTATCGAAAGCTAGAAGCCATGGGCTGATAGGAAAGATAAGGCAAGTTGACCCCTAATTAGGAAGACCCAATTAGAGTAAGAAAGAGCTTAGCAAATGGAGTATATAGATTGGAAAGATTAGATGGCGAGCTCATCTCACACATATAGAACGCCAATAACCTCTAACTATATTTTGACTAATCTACAGTTTCCTTGTAAATCTTTTCATAAATATAAAAAAAAAAATTCCATTCCTCATATATACTGTATATATTTACTTATTTCCTTCTCTCACTCTCATACTAAGTCCTAGCCCTTAAAGGGTGAACGGACCCACTACTTAGGTAGGTCAGAACGCCATCGACCTAACTTCCTTAAGTAACCTCAGTAAGGGGAAATACTCCTTATGTAATTGAGGGACTCCCGTTACTTAAGTAGGTTGGAATGCTATCAACTAGTAAAGGGAAACACCTTTTATACAATTGAGGGACTCCTACTATTTGGGTACATTAGAACACCATTGACCCGACCCCTTCCTAAGTAGTCTCAGTAAGGGGAAACACCCTTTGTACAACTAAGGAACTCCTACTACAAGAGTATGTTAGGTGACCTCAATATGGGAAAACATCCCTTATACAATTGGGGAACTCCCCCATATATACATATTAGACTCTATCCTGAAAGTAGCTCTACAACTGAGCAGCTAAGCACAATCGCATAAATGGCTAAGTGTCAAGCTATGCTACCAAACAAACACAACACCCCAAATAAGGAAGGAAGAAGTATTAACAAAACTTGAAAAACAGAAAGCAAAAGTAAATGCATTGAATGTAGAAACTTAAATTCCATTAAAGGGGATTTACAAAATTAAGGTCAGTATCCTAACTTGCTATATAAATTCTCCTATCTAAGCATGGACAAATAAATAAGCACAAAAAGAAGGGAAGGGGGATAACTGTTTATTATTTTAGATTAGTAAACTTTGGAAGCTTTGAAAAGTCTAATGTGTCAATCTGTTTAGAGGGCTGATCCGTTAATGGCCCTTACTCTTAAGATGACTGGCCTAGGTCTGCAGAGGGAGGGGTTGAGATCTGCTGGCTTAGGTTAGTAGGAGGATCACCCTAACCTTGATCATCCTTAGAAGCACTCTTAAGAGTGACCTCTTGTTGAGCTGTCGAACTAAAGTAGATAGAGTTGTGTCTTGACCAACCCCAATAGTAGGAGGGGTACCTTAGACTACATCAGCTGCTTGGACAACATCTCTTTCTCTTACTTGGGCTACCCTCTTCTCCTGAAGATTTGGAGCATTCAACTAGGATAGGAAACCAAGGTTAAGTTAAGGGATGATATGTAAGCACCTCATTTCAAATATTTCTACTACACTTAATGCAAAAGTCCGCTAACTCTTCGATCTACTTGGGAGTTGTGAAGAATTTTTATACATCCTTCTCCTTGATTGCCTCACTAAACTCTTTCCCGTTCTCCAATTTAAAGATAATCTCCTTCATCTCTACGATTTCCTTCTAGAGTTCCTAGATCTTCTGATTTAACCTAACCTTTTGACTAACCAACTCTAATGAAGTTGCTTGGGTACTATCATACTCAAATGCTTTCATCACTAGCTCTGTCTTTAGCTTAGAGATCGATGCCCTCAACTTAGCATTTTCCCTTTCGAGCTCCTCCTTAAACTTCTTCTCCTCATCTAGTTTCTAAGAGAGTTGAGCCTTCGTCCTTTGCTAGTCCTCCAGCTAAGTCTTGAGTTTACTGGCCCACCTAGTTGTCTCTTTAGCATTAGCCTAACACTCCTTTACCGCCTGTAACTTTTCCTTAACTACAGTCATTTGCACATAAGAATGGCGCAGACATTAGTTAACCTTACTAATTTTTTTTGTAAAATTCACTAGAAGAGGACTCGACCTCCCTTAAGCCCTTATGTATGCTAGATACCACCTCACAAAGCCTTTTTACCTCATTGAGTAGTGTATTATGGTTACCAAGCCAAAGCTGCACTTGCTTATGGTACTACAAAGAAACACATGAATCATAATCAAAGTAGTGTCATTAAGGAAAGATGCCAACTTAAAGAGAAGAAGAATTACCTATTGAATGAGTGAGCTTAAGTAACCCGCTATTTCCATAGGAGCGTCACCTTAGGTCCTTAATAGTTCTTTGAGGATAACCCAATCACCAAGGGTAAAGGACCCCATCAAGGCTTGAAGGTTGAGATTCGGCCTTAGAAACTTCCCCCCAACGCTATTGGTTTCGGATTTGCTCCCCTAAAGGCATAACTCCTCATTCCAAGACTTGTACACCACATCCTTGAATGAATAGGGTGTCATCCTCAAGTACTGAAACTTGTTCAAGACCTCATAAAAGGCATCCATGATGTCGGTGACACACCTGTAGGGATGACTTGAGAACTGATGGGCTTCCTCCCTATCTTCATCTTCTTTGCCTCAAGGGCCTTGTCCGTAGTTGTTTCTAAGAACTTTCATTTTACCCTGTTACTTTTGCTGAGGCATTAGCATCAGCCACCCCCTCTTCACCCTTATCAAGTGGAGGAAGCATCATTACATCTAGCTTGATACGAGGCAAGCGCACTTATCAATTTTAATATAGCGGATGTGAGTCTGAGTCGATCCCTCAGAGATTTTGAGTACTAATATTAACTTTAGCTTTATTATCTAACCGGAAAATTGTAATGAGTTGAATGAATTAAAAATACTGAAATTAACTATCTAACTAATTATGAGACTTGATTACGCAAATTAGAAAGCAATAAACTACTAACGACTTCAAGTATGCAATGATGTATTTAGGAATTATTTCCCCTAGTGTTTAACATGTAACCTTTTAAAATATATTCAATTTAGTTTCTATTATTATTGACCGGAGGAATTCACAATTAAAGCTAATATCTTTCTCAAGCATATTAACCCTAATCCTAAATTATTTACCGGAATCTCTTCACTTAGTAATATAACTTAGAATCGCATTAATGTATAATGAATTCCCATACAAACAATCAACTTTCCGGAAGAAACATGTATCCTATCTCTAAGTATACATGTAATTCTCCTCAATTATGCTAAGATCTAATTACACATGCAATTTCTCAATCAACATGCATAATATCATATATTGATACTCTAGAATTATCAATCAACAATTAAACAACATAATTGAATGAAGAAAAGATAGAAATTTTATTGAAATTATAATTCAATCCAAGGGTTACATGAAACCTTAGGTTCCATAATCCTAAATACTTGAATTCTAAGCTATCATAACGAATCTAAAAACGAGTTCCATCAAAAATATAAAATAAAACATGGAAAACCCCTTTAATTGATGAATAATCTCTCTAATCTTGAAGTTGATGTTGTTCTCGCTTCTTGATTGATGGTCTCCTCAAGTCTCCTCTCGTCTCTTGTGTCTTTTCGTTTTTGTAATGTCTCTCCCTCTTTTAAACCCTAAGATATCCTTTTATATGTGTATTACACGGATTCTATTTTCGTCACCAGACACGACCTGGGACACGGCCGTGTCCCCAGGTCGTGCAACTTTCTGCACTAACGCAAAATTTCTGAACAACTTCATAACTTCTTCGTTTGAACTTGGAATTGAGTGAAACTTGATTCCTTTTCTTTGTTTTTGAGCCTAGAACGCGTTTAAACCCTGAAATCAACATTTTACTCAATTAAGTATCATTTTCTTTAAAGAAAACCAAAAATGTGAGGGAAATGCTATAAAATCACCATATGAAATATGTTTAAAATCAGAGTTATCAAATTTCCCCACACTTGAGCATTTGCTTGTCCTCAAGCAAATAAATCAAAACAAAACTTTCAAAACAAGAAACACTAAACGAAATTTATCACTGTTTAGGAAACCAATGAACGAATACACTTGACCCGTAGAAAAATAAGAAAATCATTGTCGACTAACTTGCAATAATAAAGTCAACCAATTTCATCTGACCATATTCGAATGCTCCAACAATACTTAATACTAGAATTCATTAGTTAATTTATGAAAATCAAAGTTTAACCAAGCCATTTAACCAAGGATTCTTAAACTAAAAATTAGATTTAACATCTCGCCAACCGAGAAAGAGTCATAAAAATTTTGTCCATTTGACTAAAGTGTATACACTTCTCTCTTCCATCTCACCAAGCACCATAATCTAAAACAAACACATTTTACATCCACTCTTCCTCTAATCATCCCCCTAGTTCATGATTTTGTTGAGAGGTCTTTTGAATTTACCTTATTTAAGCACAATTGTGTTGGTAGTGGGAAAGAATCTCGCTCTTCTGACAGACCAAGACCGATCCATACCAACTTATTCCTTATATTGATAGCGGGAAAGAACCTTACTCTTCTGACGGACCAAGGCCGATCCATATCAATTTTTTTCATTCAAATTGGTATTGGGACTCAATCTCGCTCTTTTGACGGACCAAGATGAATCCGTACCAATTTTTTTCTATTCATACACTTATTATTACTTTTGACCTCCAATCATTATAATTTTTCAGGGGTTTCTCAAAAGCAGAATTTCATTCGTGTGTTTGCTAAAAATTATAGGGCTTTTAAAAATTTCTAAGAGAAAAGTATACATAAAAGTAAATTTAAAAATAACCATGACTAACTCTCAACTAGTGATGTTGCTCCAATCTCAAGTCTTAAAATCCTAAGTTAAATAACTCGTAACATTGCCTTCCAAAAATTTGACTAATCAATTTTAGTAAATTATCATAAGGTCAATAATGATCAACATGACATAGTTGATTTGGCTCAATACCAGTTAATCACCTATTGCAAGTTAACTTAAAAATTATAGGGTTAAATATGAATAATTGGTTTCCTAAATAGTAACAAATTCATATATATCGCTTCCCCACACTTAATAATGTACATTGTCCCCAATGTACCACAAAAAATCATAGCAGCAAGAAAAAGCAGCACAGGGAAAAAGAAAACATATGTAATGAAAAGAAACTAATACTTCCCTGCCAGTCGAAAAGAAGTGCAAAATGAAAAAGCAGCAACATTATATATCTAGCGGAGTTCACAAGTCTTGATCAATAAAAGACAACACAAAAAATTTGGAACTAAGAAGAGGGATCAGAATCCATCTCTTTAGCCTCCTCATCAGATTGTGCCTCAGCTATAGTAGCATCATCATCGTCATCACCCTCCTCATCATCCTCATCATCTTCATCACTTTCTCCAGCCTCCTCGTCGTCACCACCCTCATCAGCCTCTTCCTCACTACTCTCATCCTCCTCATCCTTTTCCGCACTTTCCTCTTCATTAGTAGCCGACGCTTTCATTTTAAGAAATTCTTCCATTTCGTCCTGTCGGAGATGAAGTTTATCCATACTCTCTCGTATATAACAAACCTCAGACAGCAACAAATCAAATTTATCGTCTAAGCTGGCTGAAGACGTTTGACCTCGAGATGTGCTGTTGCGAGAGCGTCGACCTTGACTTCTTGATGGTAGGAGGTGCATAAGGCAGAAGGAATTGAGGCACATAGGAGTGACTTGGCTAATGAAAGTAAGTGAGGGCTAAGCGACAACCTTAGTTCTCATAGCCTGCACCAGTAATGTAATATAAGGGCCACAGCAAATATGCCCTTTCTTCCGAGTGGTGGTGGCTTGGTGGTTGAAGAGTTCGGCGATTTCAATGGTTAGATTGATGGGGTGCTTATGGATGACACTATAAAGATAGAGGCAATCCTTGTTAGACACCACCCCGGTGCTAAGGCCTCTACCAGTCAAGGTATGGGAGAAAAGCCAGTGAAGAACCCTGTATTCATGCCTGACTAATTGAGAGGCCTTACTCTTGGTTGGATCATAGGCATCGCCAACCGTGATCTCATTCCAAAAGGACCCTGCCGTGACGCCACGAGGAAAACGACACGAGAGACTTTGGAATTCTTCCGTCCGTGTATATCTTTCTGCATACAAACCAAGATATCTGCCCAGTTGAGCGATGGACATGTGGAATGGATAGCCACTCAAGGTGAAGTGTAATTTGCGTTTTGGGCCCATGCTAGTAGCACTGTCTTTATCCAGCTTATAAGTGCACAAAAATTCCAGGGTTAGCTCTTTATAAACTGGAGCTTCAAAGGATAATAGGCGCTCCCAAACGGTACCATCCAAGAGCTCCTTCATTTCGGTTGTGAGCTCTAGTTGAGCGAGAACATCCCAATCCAACCGAAGGGTCTCGCTAAGGGCTTAGACTGAAGCAATTGGTAGCGTTGTACTTGGTAGTCCTCCTTAAATTGGAGCATTGGGTGCTCCATAGGGGGAAGAGTCGCCAGTGGTTCAACAATTGCGCCGGATTGTGACGAAGAAGATGCCGCAAATTTGGATTTCCGGCGAACAGAAAGCTTAGATCGATTAGTCATCTGAATACCTGAAAAGAGGCAACAATCCAAATCAAACACGGACATCCATATTGCACCTAGGTGAAGAAAACAGAAAACAAGAATAACAATGGGGAAGATTGTGAAAGGAATGCTCATTGGGGCATTTCATCAAACATATGGAGTGCAGCGAGAAAACAAGGTGGTGGAAAAGAAATGAGTGGCAAACACATCCAACGAATTCCACTACATACTAATTAACGAGGAAAAACAAGCGTCTATACATATAAGAGACGCGAAATGACCCAGAATAATGATCACCCATTGTTAACCCTAACTAGCATGAAGGAAGAATGATAAGCAAATGAACCAATAAAATTTGGAATTGATAGAGCATAATGAAAGCTAACTAGATGAGGCAGCATTATAACATATGAGATCAAGAAACTTAAAGCAATGATGCATAGCATGGATGAATAATCAAAAGAAATCAGCAGGTAAAAAACAATATGCATAAAAGGAAGAACACACATAACCTAATTGCTGTAGCATATGGAAGAGAAAGGAAAATTAAGGGGGAAAAACTTACTTGGATCAAAATGCGGAATGCAGGAATTTTGGAGAGAAGAGGGAGAATGAGAGAAAATGTAAGAGAGATATGTTTGATTGTGAGAGTGTGAGAGGGTGTGTTTAATTTAAATTAACCGGTCGTGTGCAAAATCGTGTTATTTTGGGTCGACACGGGTTGGGACACAACCGTGTCCCTTGCCCGTGTGACTTTTGCTTCTTGTGTATGAATACTGGATGGACACGGGCTGGGACACGACCGTGTCCCACGCCCGTGTAACTTTCTGTTCTCGGGTGGAAAATTCTGGGCGCACACGGGCTGGGGACATGACCGTGTCCCTCGCCTGTGTAACTTTTTGTACCTACGGAGTAGGATCAAAGTCTGGGCGGACATAGGCTGGGACATGACTGTATCCCACGCCCGTGTAACTTTCTGTAGGTGGATAGTTTTGAAGGTTTGAATGGACACGGGCTGGGACACGACCGTGTCCTTCGCCCGTATTAAAATTTTTTTTTGAATTAAATCTAAAGATAAAGGAACTTAGAAATAATAAAACTAAAGAGAAAAGGAAAAAAAAATAAAGCTAAGAGAGGAAAGAATTATGACGAAAAATTGAAAGCAAAAGAAAAGAAGCAAAGCAAAGCAAAGTTAGATTGAACGGAAAATAAAATGAAGAAAACTTAAAGAACTAAAGCATAAGTAGAGTTAGACATGGGTTGCCTCCCAAGAAGCGCTTTAGTTAACGTCGATAGCTCGACGGGATACGTCTTCTCATGATTCTTCATCCAGGTAGAGATGGGAGGACTCCTGTATTTCGCTTTCGAACTCTCCATACGAGCGTAACCCTTAGGCCATCGACCTTGCCAAAACCATTTCATTGGTGCATGAACTCCATCGTTTCTCTCCTTATCACGCCACTTATCAAATTCATGTAGCCTAAATTTCTTCATTTTGTTCGCTTTTAGCTTAGATGTGGTGGTCATTGGAAGTTTTGAACTTTTCACCACATAGACATGTTCCACATGATTTTTTGATAGTTTTGGTTCCAAAATTGGTGGCTTCTCTTTAAAGGATTTTAACCTAGGATCCTTTGACTTGTGAAATGGATCAACCCCCTTTTTGTCCACAATGGATTCATGAGCTTCTATTCGAGTTGCCACTTCTGCACAATTGGGGTTGGTCACCAGATTTTCATCTCCCTTTTGCAAGCAATAACTTGAGGAATCCTTGGCAAGCGTTTCCTGCACACATGTAGATATAACAACATTAGTGGCATTAACATTATGACATATATCCTCTGGGTCAAGAAATTTGTTTGTTGCCTCTAGAGTTTTAAAAACTATTTCATCATCCTCGACCTGTAATATCAACTTATGCTCACTAACATAAAAAACAGCTCTAGTAGTAGCTAGGAAGGGTTAACCTAAAATGATTGGCACCTCAATATCTTCATCTATATCAAGTATAATAAAATCCACGGGAAAGATGAATTTGTCTACTTGCACTAAAACATCCTCTATAATGCCTTTAGGGTATGTGATAGACCTATCAGCTAATTGAAGACTCATGCACGTTGGTTTAGGTTCTCCTAACCCTAGCTTTTTGAACAATTTATATGGCATCAAATTTATACTGGCTCTTAAGTCTGCCAAAGCATTATCTACTAACAAATTGCTAAGCATACAAGGAATAGTGAAACTCCCTGGATCGTTTGATTTTTGTGGCAGCTTTTCCTGGAGAAGTGCCGAGCATTCCTCATTCAATGTGACAGTTGTAAGCTCCTCCAACTTCTTCTTATTCAATAGAAGATCTTTTAGAAATTTCGCATACTTTGGCATATGCAAGATAACATTAACAAGAGGGTAAGTTAATGTGTAATTGTTTGAAAATATCAAGCAATTTACCAAATTCCTTGTTCTGATCAGTGTAACTTTGCTTAAGGCACTGCGGGTAAGGGATAGGAGGCTTGTACTCCTCCACTTTTGGTGGTTTCATACTTTCTTTTGATTTTAGTGGCTTTACATCTTCCTTACGGTTGACTTCTACTTCTTTCTTAACTACTTCCTCACCATCCTTCTTCTCCGCTTGCAGTTTTCTATCACTTCTCAAGGTCACAGCATTAACATGTTCCCTAGGATTGACATCAGTATTCCCTGGGAGTGTTCCCTGTGGTCTTTCAGAGATTAGCTTCGCAAGTTGACCAATTTGGTTCTCAAGGTTGCGATTTGAAGCCTCTTGATTCCTCAGTGAGGATTCAATGTTGGATAAGCGAGCCTCATTGCCTTGAATGTATTTTGTGAGAAGTTCTTCCACACTAGGCTTCTTTTCTTGAGGGAGAGGAGGTGGGAATGGTCGTTGAAATCCAGGTGGGCCAAAGTTGGTCTTCTGTTGGCCTTGGTTTTGGTTTCCCCATGAGAAATTGGGGTGATTCCTCCATCCTGGATTGTAAGTGTTGCTGTAGGGGTTAGTTTGTTGCTTAGGTGGATTTCCTATATAATCCACCTGTTCCGATTGTTCTTGTGTTCCATACCCCTGTATGCCAAAATCACTTACATCCAATTGCACTTGTTGAGGGCCAATAGAGAGTGCATCAATCTTTTTACCCAACAAGTCCACCTTGGCTACCAGAGCAGTGGTCAAGTCCACATCATAAATTCCCATGGCCTTTTGCTTGGCTCTAGTGCTTTCCCACTGATAGTTGTTCATCGCTATTCCTTCAATTAAATTTTGGGCTTGCTCAGGTGTCTTAGTGTTCAAAGTACCTCCTGTGGATGCATCAATCATCTGTCTAGTGGATAAATTGAGACCATTGTAGAAGGTCTGAATCTGCATCCATAGTGGGAGGTTATGATGTGGGCACCTCCTGAGTAAGTCCTTAAACCGCTCCTAAGTATCATATAGCGTCTCTGCTTCCAATTGAGCAAAACAAGAAATATCATTCCGAAGTTTCGTTGTCTTTGCTGGTGGGAAATACTTTTCCAAAAATTTCTCTACCAATTCATTCCAAGTTGTGATTGAATTTCTTGGTAGGGATTCAACCACTGTTTTGCTCTTCCCCTCAAGGAGAAAGGGAATAGTCGCAGTCGAATGGCATCATCCGTGGCTCCATTGATTTTGAACGTATCACAAATCTCTAGAAAACTAGAGATATGGGCATTAGGATCTTCGTCTTGGAGACCGTCAAACTGAACATATTGTTGCACCATTTATATGATGTTGGGTGCAATTTGGAAGTTATTAGCCGCGACGGTTGGCCTTGCAATACTCGAGTCAGCTCCAATGAGTATAGGCCTTGAATAATCGGACATGGTCCGATTTGCTTCATTCCCGTTGTTAGCCATGTGTGGTGGATCTTCTTGCTCGATGAATTGAGAGTTGGCCTCTTTACCTTCTTCCTTGATCTCAACGATTGATTCGTCGTCTATGGTCGCCACAACTTGTCTAGGTCGCAATCTTAAATTTTGAAGGGCAGTTCTCTCAATTTCAGGATCAAGTTCTACCAAATCTTCCGAGTTGCTTCGAGTCATGTACTACAAGGGCAATAAATATAAAATCAATTGCAGCTCTTGATAATAAAAAAAAACAATGAAAACAAAAGAAAATAAAGAAGAAAAAAAATGGTTAAAGTAATAAAGCAACTAGCGTTCTTAATATCAAAAATCCCCGGCAACGGCGCCAAAAACTTGATATCAGGCAAGCGCATCTATCAATTTTAATATAGCGGATGTGAGTCCGAGTCGATCCCTCAAAGATTTTGAGTACTAATAGTAACTTTAGCTTTATTATCTAATCGGAAAATTGTAATGAGTTGAATGAATTGTAATGAGTTGAATGAATTGTAATGAGCTAACATAATCATCTACAACTGTTATGGACACAGAGGTAGGGGTACCTATAGAGGAAAGGATTGTACTCACAAGCTCAATAGCTATTGGCTTTGTGGGAAGATTAGCAAAAGGAATCCCCTAAGGTAAAGCAACCGACTCAATCTTATTAGTCTCTCCTACCCTTGATCTCGGCCCTATGGCTTTGCCCTTAGGGTCGACAACTTTAGTAATTGGCTTTGCCTTAAGTTGGCGTCACCTCATCAACTCAACTTCAGAAGTATGGGGTACCTTTGCCCTTCTATCTAGCTTCTCACTTGTAAGGCCATGAAGATTGATATCTTTCTTGTGGCCTCAGCATCACTAGGCCTAAGCTCTTTCTGACCTCTAATTCAAACCAAGGCGGTCCACCATGTTTAGAAGTTCACTTGCTCTAATAGCTTTACCACTAAGGGTTCATCTTACCAACCTTTGACGAAATCTGTTAGACCTCTAAACAAATTCCTCCTCGGATGGTTCTAGAGGTACGTCCATCTATGGAGTGTCCTTTATCACTAAGTACTCACATAGCTCCTAGAACACCTTCAACACTCTCTACCCAATGAGAGGGATATGCGTTGGATTGCACTAGTGGTAATTAAAGAGTTCCTTCTTGAACTCGCTCAGGGTGAGGCGCATTTCGTACTTAAGCACTTTTCGAACACTGTAAAGCACCTCATCAATAGTAGAGGTATCTTCTCTTCCCTTCATGATAATTACATGACTTAGCTTGGTGTTGGTCTTACCATAAAGGTGGTCAAGACCTAATTTACTGAGGATGGTTTACTCTTACTAATCTGCCTACTAGGCCCTTTATCCATCATTAGCTCTGTATATAAGTCCGTGACATTTGGTTGTATATTGCATGGGTATGTATCCAGCTTTGATAAGTTTTGCCCTGTTTAGTCCCTTTACTGCCCTCTTCGTCTCCTTGTCCAGTTGTGCTACTATGATGAAGCTTCTTTATCCCTTTTTGAGGGGGGAGTTGTACTCTTTGTAGCTTTGGAATCTAAGGAGGTTTGTTGCACTCACTAGAGCTTACCCTTGATTGCTCCATCGTGGTTAAAGAAATAAAGAAATGTGAAGAGCTTTGAAGAAAGTTGATGAAAACAAAGAATAAAGTTACTCAGATTGTAGTAAGAAAGTGAGAGAAGTTGTGAGAATAAAAGCTAAGAAAGCAAAAGAAGTTGCGAAAGAGTAATCTATTTAAGCAACTATGATATTTATAGGCTAAACACTTTGGTAGTTATAGGGATCTATATAAGCATAAATCCCCTAAAACATTGTGATGTAGACACGTGAAGACGGTTTTGATCAAACAGTTGCATTCAAAAGACAAAACATATATGACTACACGTAAGTTTGCAAAGATAAGACACCTATCACATAACATTAACTACACCATAAAAGCATGCAATAAAGTAAGAGTTTAAAAAGTTACTTTCACAATAAGTTTTCTCAAAGCCCCTTCAACTTTTAAGTCAACGATAGAGATTTTGCAACACCATTGCTCAACATGGATAGGTTAGCCTTACTTGGCCTTATCATCACTTAGTTAGTCCTATTAGTCCAAGCTGTCCGCTGCCTCTACATACTCAACACCTCAGCTCAGCATCCTTACTGTCTAAAGTACCTAACCTACTAAGTCTTTGCCTTGGCCCTGAGAGCTTAGCTCGGCCCATTGAGTACTCACCTCAAGCCATCCATTTGGATCGATATGTAAGCATTCCAGTCTAACCTTCTCGAATCACCTCACTTTACTTAGCCTTGACCAGATGAAGGGCCAACTACTCGTTACCTCTCGATGACCAAAGGGGTTGAACCTCTAACATCCCACCTTGGACTTGAAGCACCTAGCTCAGCCTAATGGCAACTCGCTTAGTACTCCTACTTGACCCTTAAGTCAATCAACTTGGACGTCTTTACCTTGGCCTTTCTCTAGTGTAGACTCTAACCATTACTGTATCAATACAAGAGCATTATTGCCATGTCGCCTAACTAATATGAACACCTTTGGACTAGATCAACCACACGCCTAAAAAGCCCATCTTTCTCCTCTCTTTACCTCCACAACGACAATGAGATTACGGGATAGGGGGGTATGGTTAGGGTTTATGGTGGGGAGAAAGTGAGTGTTGATAGGATCTATTAGACATGGGCTCCTTAAGCCTGTACCGACTTGATTGGGCTTATAACCTAAGTCGTGGCTCTTTAGACTCAGCCTTCTATCCTTGTGGCCAACCTCAACTTAGGCCCATTATATGGCTTACTTAGCTATAGTGGTCACCAATGGCTAGGAGACTATTGTAAACCTTGCAATTAGGTGTTTGATGTTTAGTTTGTAAAATTTTAGACGATTAGATAAGTTTTTCAATCGAGCTTAAATTTCATGAAAAAATTAGGAATATTAGTAAAAGTGATTCCACGAGTTTGGATTTAGGAAAATAAATAATGAAATAATTAAAAAAATAATAATATTGAATTATATGTATATTACTCATTATTTATCAGAAACGTATAAAACGAGTTTGATAATTAATGAATTGATAGAGATAAATTAAATGCATACTGAAAATCATAAAATAACTTAAATAATATTTAGGATGCAGCATATATGTATTTCTGTGTAGGTAAAAATATGTGAAATTACTTAAAATACCCGAAATATGCTAAAATAATGCTAATTAATCAAAGGAAATTCATAAAAATTAAGGAAAAATTAAGAAAATTATAAAAACATGTGGAGTTATCCAAAAAATGGGTCGTGGAAAGCTGAAAATTAGAAAAGGAAATCAACCAATGATATTAAGACAATTAGAAAGTAAAAAGAAAAAAAAAAAAAAAGAAGAGATAAAGGATATGTGGCAAGTAGAAATTAAAAGAAAATCCTAAATGTACCTTATAAATTTAGAAACTGACCTCCAATCCTCATTTTAGTTAGTTGTAGAGTTAAAAAAAAATTAAAGAAAAGTTGAAAAGAACAGAGAAACCAATTTTAGAAAAAATTACAAAATTAGTGTGTAGTTAAGGCATATAAGAAGATCCTACACCCGACGAATACCTGGAGAGAAATAGCCACCACCACCTAATAAGAAATCCACCACTTGGTGGTGCTAACAAGGGTAGAGCCACCGTTAGTAGCTGAAAGTCCTTTAATCAGTAAGTTTCAATTTCCTTTCCAAAATTATTTAATTTAGTAAAAATATAAAATATGTATGAAAAATTATGAAATTTGGTATTTTAAAATATTTTGGTGTGTAGATTAGGAAAAAAAATATCAATTTAATAAAATTAAAGCTTAGGATATATTGCTCTTAAGAAATGGCTAAACCGAGCTAGTTTTTGATATCAAAATAAACAACCTTAATAATGTAGTATTGAGCCCAAAATATTTTTGTAGATTATTTAGAGTATTTAAAATAGTGCTATGAAGATATTTTTAAAAAATTTAGATAATTTTTAGGCTTCGAAATAATACATAAAAGAGTGATTTTGAGCTTAATTTAGTAATTTAATGGAAAATTGATAAAAATACTAATTTAATATATAATTAATTGTTTTAGGATATTAATTTATATAGTATGATATTTGTAGTATTTAGAGTGTTAGAAGTATGTATTATGTATATTATATAATGAATAATGAGTAAAAGGGTTATAATTAAGTTAATTTTGTGATTTAGAGTTAATTACGTATAAATTATGATTTATAATATAATTAGACATTTTGATATATTATTAGATGATGAAGGATGATATATGTAATGTTAGAAGTGTTAGATAAGTGATATAAGTGTATAAGATGTAATAATACATAATATATGTATATAATAATTAAATAGGTAGAAAACATTAGGTAAAAATTAATGGTATTATAATATTAAGAATATGATATTAATCTTATTTAGAATGTAAATTTATGAAATTACATAAAAATGCAGTTTATTCTCATATCGAGAGTTAATCCAATAGTTAAATTAAGAATGAGGTGTATTGTATAAGCTAGAACACTAGTTAGAGGCTAAATACAAGATTTAGGATGCCTAAGTGTAATATAATTAATTTCACATAATGGTTTGAAATGAGTTCCTAGGATTTGTGTATAAAACTCATAATTAGAAACTAAATTAAAACATAATATAGAAATCGATTCAGAAACTAAATTAGATCCTAATCTAAATTAAAAATAAGTGTAAGAGACTTCAAAACCTAAATAATTAGGTATAATAAAACTCTAAATTGAAGATAACATAAAGAATTACATAATAAAACTTATATAAGATAATTATGTGAGTACTAAAACAACATTTGTATTATAGGAATTATTGGTGATGACCTGTGTGAGTCGCATCTTAAGTAAGCAGGCGAGAAGTACAAGTAAGTTAAGATCGATACTTTATTGTATTTTGGAGTACCGTTTCATAGTACTTAGAGGTTTGGGATTATACTTGATTGTGTTTATTAGATAGATTACTATACACATGCCTGTGTATGCGTGTTTCTAGATTTGATTATGATTCTGGTTTGATGTTTTGGATTGAAAATTATGTGATTTGTAATTATGTGATTTGTATGAAATACTTGAACGCTTTAAACTAGATCTAACTAAATATATAACTTGTAAGTCTAAAATGGACCTACATAGCAACCCATTAGGGAAAATATTTAGAGTTCTTCGGCTAAATACCGACCCCTTTGAAAGGGATAGTATTAGATAGCATAATGGGTCCCTTCTTCATCTTTAGTCAAATTAAGTGATAAGAGAAGAGGTCGTAGCAAGGGTAAAGTCAATGGTTCGAAGGTAGCTACGAGAGGAGCGGTGTCTTTATTACACAAGCCTAAGTTTAGTCGTAAGCTATTGAAATTTGCTCTAAACTCCTCATCTTAGATTAAAGTGAGTGAAATTTCTCTAATCTCACAACAGATTAGATAACGTCGTGCAATGACATTTGCTTATATAAACATTGCCTCTAACTAATTTGGTTGATAATATTTGTTTGTGTTTGATGTATAGTTTTAAGTCTCAATCCTAACTTACTGAGCGGTTGGTTGCTCACATATCTATATATGTTGTTGCAAGTGCTAACTAAGAAGCAATCATATGACTATCTTGAAGTTAGTAACTGTTGGATCCTAGGGACCGAGGATATAAAACTGAGGATCAATTACACTCTCAAGTTTACATTTTACATTTGAGTACTCTTACTCTCCTTATGTACCCAACTAACTTAAACATCGAAGTAACCATGCCAAATAATACCCCGGTACCCTTCACTATTCATTGTCTTGCAGGTTTACACAATTACATGAAGCCCAATATCAACTAAATCTCTATCAGCCAATACCTAGAGAAGATAATTTCCAACAAGTGGCACAACTTATATATCTTTACATGTCTCCATTTTTTGTTGTAAATCATGAGTCCAACCATGAATTGAATAATTCTTGAAATAAATCATGTTCATCTTTTGTGCTAGAATCTAAACAATTTGGAAACCAAATCCTGAAGTCCTTTAACTCTTGCTTGAGTAATAGGACCAATGGAAACTCGATCCCAGTCATCTACTAGATTGAGACTTGAACTTACTTCTTAGTTCTTGGAATCATTATCCAACAAATACAATACAAAAATTAGAAAAGATCTAATGAAATCTTCAACAAACTTGGTTATATGAAATAATAATTCAAACTTCAACTAATAAGCATCATCCAATATCAAATATATCACTGTTTTGAAATTGATGAAACCAAATTTCAATTGGAAAAAAGAAAAAGAAAAACTTTAACAAGAATTTTATGAAACTAGTTAAAACAAAAAAAAAAAAAAAAAAAGAATTTAATGAAACTTGAAATTTCAGTTTTATGACTCTCTAAAGATTTCTTCAGTTCATAGTTGTTAAAATCGCGAGTTAAATATATGATTCTATGAGTTTATGGTTTAATGATGTTTTTCTTAATTAAAATGTGTGTAAAATCATTTAGATACATATTTTTTTTATAAAATTATGAATTTTGATACACATTTTTATAAGTTTACAATTTTACTATTTTTTTCCAATTCCATCGATTTTATACATTCAAAGTAATAATAAAATCGTGATTTTGACAACCATCTTAAAATTAACCAAATAAACTTCAAAGACTAGCATAATAGATTAAATCTCACGATTCAAATACTTATATTGACTAAATTCCTAAAAAATGATTTAAACTCAGCTTTGTAATTAAACTTAACATAACCAACTTATATCAATTTTCATGTTGACCTTATCTTGATAGATTACATGTTGAAAGTTCTCCAAAAACAACTTAGAAATAAAAAATAATTTACTTAAATTAAACTCAACTTATATAGTTAGACTTAGTCAAAAGAATTACCTGAATACATTTGAATATTAGAGTTGGCCTTCCAAAGAGTTTGAACCAATTTGTCTTCAAAATTTATGAAATCCAATATTTAAATATTACTTTTAAGGAAACTTGTTACACCCGAAACTTAAAGGAAAATAACTGCCCATCATCCATTCTACTTGAGTGAAATATGTTAAAGCTTACTACATAATAAATGGGTTTCTAAGCTAACTTTAGTTGATAGAACTACTTATTACATTTTAAAAAGTACTTGACATTTTGAAATTAGTTTTGAAAATCTATAATCTAAGAAAATTGTTGCTAATGATAGCTAGACAATGTGTTTTATAAATAACATAAAATTCAAAGTTTATTGAATTTATAAAATTATTCCATTTCATATGAAAGTCTCCATTGAAGAGCTTGATTCTTCGTTTCATTTTTCTTAATATGATTAGTATTAAAAGCTAACCCATTCAATATTGATCCTTGATTAAAGATTAAGGGAAACTTGATTTTGCTATTAGTTTTGAAAATTTTGGAGTTACTATCCGATGGTTCGTGATCCTTAGCATCTATGCTATAGAGACATTGTCTGTAGTGGTCTGCTTGAGAAGCTCGAAGGTTAGACACTAGAAGATCATCGTGGCAACATTCACTAAGGGAGAATTATCGAGGTGTCATGTCAACTTTGAGAATCTCATAAAGTATCTAACTAAAATGATACACTTCTCGATTAGTCACGCCGGATAATTCGCCAGTGTCTAATAATCATTTTTTATTTTGTAGGCAGGCTTACAATCCAGATCCAAATCTATAGTTCTCTACCAGCAAAATTCACAATAGTAGTGATATCTTGTTATTCATAAATTTTAAATTTTATGTATTTGCTAATTATTAGGATATATTTCTTTTAAGTTGTTTCTTCTTCATAGATGACGAAGGTTTCTTTGTCAGTCTATAAATATACATTATTATGTAATCGATTACAGTTATGATGGAATGGATTATTTAGTTGTTTTCACACCTCTGCGATAGAGATGGGTTAGAGAGATGTGTTTTCTATAATGCCCCAAACTTGGGAAGCTATAACCTGCCATGCGCCATCCTTAAAGGTGGACATGTTAAGGCATTTAGGAACCTGTGGCATGTCTAAAATCTACAAATAATTAATAATAATCTTCCAACTCACTAATAATAATCTGTCAGTTCACCAACATCAACTCCTTAACTATTAATAAAAGAGTGGCATAAATACTCACTTATTTCAATCTACACAAGTATGTTGCATTACTTGCCTAGGATAACATAAATATAACAACTGAACTAAGAAATCTCACAACTCTATAAGTAACATAAAATACCTTAGGAGTTATAAGTAACTCTACCCCACAATTGGCTATAAAATCAAATCTTAGCTCCTGTTCATGCCTATCATCTGTTCTACATTCAACCTCACCCATCATTAGAGTAGTAATCTCCATTCTCTTCTTAATTATAAACTCAACTAGTACTATCATAACTCTCAAAAATATCATCTTAACCTCAATTTGTAGCCAAAAAACAACAACCCCCTAAAGGTGAGCTATACCTAGTATGAAATACCAAAAGCACATGCGCATGATTAAGCATTCACATTTCACATGCATATGAGTAGCAATAATAAATACAACAAGCAACCAATTTATATCTTCAATAATTAAGACATTAACCAATACAGTCTTGGTGTCCTAAGACTTGGGGTAACTTATGACCCCTACATAAGCAACTAAGTATCTAAGTAACCGAGTAACCAATAACCATCTTAGATTTACTTGAGTCCTTTTAGTGCAGGACTCAACTTAAGATAACGTTGCATAAAGATCTCTAAGTGCCTCACTAACTACACTGGACCTGACTAGTAGGAGGTTGAACCTAAGCACAAGCAATACAATCAATAATCAAGCTAGATATATATTTTATTGCTAACTTAACAAGCATAAACACACAAGCAAGTATCTTGTATTTGAATCTGTAGTAGTGTTCAATAAGTAGCCTACTATTCTATAACTTGGTACATTACAATAATGACTAAGTCAGGCCTTAAACTCGGTCATGAAAGCCACTATTCACTCCTTACATCCAAACCCCTCAACTATGCCACAAGCCTTTACAAGAAGTCTCAATTCATTCCTTGGAAAAACAAAGTATGGTTGTTGTTTTAATTTTGAAAACTTGTTTAAAACATGTTGGAAAGGTTTTACAATGAAAAGGAGGTTGAAAAGCACCAAGGAAGGATATAGAAACTTGCCATACACTATAACAAACATGGCTTCTGAATGTTAGAAGGTCGGGCATCCAAATGCCATGCAACAACGCAATACAGACCCATAGCATTCGGACGCTATCAAGCATGGTGTCTAAATACCAATTATAATTTGTAGTTTTCTTTAAACTACAATTTGTGACTCCTCCCTTACTCTAACCTATCTTCAAACCCAATTGCCAAACTTCACTTTCTAGGTCTTTTCTCACTCTTACACTTACCTTCAAACACTCCACAATACCTTTCAATCATCTGCACAAACATCTTAACCCAAAATCGCAACCAATACTTCAATATCAACTATCCATCTCAAGAACGAATCTTTAGATAAATTAGGGGGGTTGAAAATAACTTACTCCTTGTTTCTTAATGCAAGGATGCTCCGGCCTGAAATTCCTACTCATTACTTCTATAAAAATGAATTTTCTTTAATTTTTCTTCATTGGCTCTAAAGGAAAGCAAATTACTATAAGTTACAAATGGTAACTTACCCAATTTTGCGATTCCTTTGTGAAGTTTTAGGTTTCACTTCACTAGAACCACTCAAAACCCCTTAAATTCGAACTCTAAAGACCTTATTGATAATTTTTTAGAGGGTTTTCTAGCTTAGCAATGGAAGAAACGTAAGGAAAGGTGAGGAGTAGTAGGAAACAAAATGACATAGTAGGTAAGGAAGGGGGGTTTATAATTTACACATGACTACTTTGTCCTCACTGCTTAATGTTATTTACATGCCATACCGAAGCCTATTAATTATAATTCTTTTATTTTTTTAAACCCTTTTTATATTTATTTATTTTTCAATTTAAGTTTTACAACTTTCCCCCCTTAACAAAACTTTCATCCTTAAAAGTTTACATACTTGACTCCCAAAACAATTTTGAATGCTTTCTCTTGCTTTCTTCTTCAAGCTCCTAATTAATTCCTATTCTTTTATACTCTAAGAATACCAACTTCTGTTTACTTTACTTCTTTCATTAAGCTTGGCTACAACTCTAATCATTACCTATTCTTTCTCTTATAAGTCAAGCTTTTATCATCGTGTTACACTACATTTTTTGTCATAACAGTTCTTTGTATTGTTCTATGATTCCAAAATAAGAGCACTCACTTCTCCAACTTACTCCACTTTTAACATTCGATCTCAACAGTTCTCAAGTTATACGACATCTACTACTATTGCAACTCATTCAACGTCAACTCATTTTCTTCACTTATCCCTAGCTCATTATTAGATTGCAAGAGAAAGTCTTACTCCTACATATTATTATCATTTTTACTTATATACCTTTTTTGATTGGTTAAGCCATATTAATTAATTATTTCCTTTGTAAATTTTAGCGTAGTCGGTTCATCTAATATTAATGCTTTTTGCATCCTTTAAGATTAATCTCACTTTTTATTTCACTTTGTTAAGCTTTAGTAGGTTTGTTGAATTTTGTGTATTTCATTATTCCCTGTAATCTCTTTAGTTACTATTCCTTGTTATTACTACTATAATAATCCAGATTATAGGTAGTTATAATTTACTCTCCTCAAGACTTGCTATATTTTATTAATTTGTTTGTTGTTTATTATTACAATCCTTTATTATCTGCGTTCCAATTTTTAGTTCTTTAATTATCACTATACATATTTTCTTGCTTTAGTCCTTTGGTATTAAAGAATTTTCCATATTACACATTTTGGTACAAATACACATAACATGGGGTTAACAAGTAACCCAGATGACTAACTCAAAGAGATAAGACCGATAATTTGACTTGACTCACATGATATACTCAACACAACCATTAAACACAATTGACACATCAACACATTAGACATGACCTTGACTCACTTTGAGAGAAGAAGGACTCGATAACCCCATTCACATGTACATGTACCAATATATATAGGAATAATAATTCATGTTTTTAATCTTTTACTCGATTTGTCACTATTATTTATTATTAGTCTTTGATTTGATAACTTCTATTGATTGTTGTTGCATTAATACCCATTATAGGTGATTTAGTGAAGTGGGTTCCTATTTTGCCTTGGTGTTGATGTTAGTATTTATAATTCTCTAGTTTCTATTATATTGTACATTTTTCCTAAAGGTGTCTTGATCTATTATGTAAGTTTACTAAATCTTTTGGATTCACTGATTGGTTATCTTTGCTTATTTAATGCTATGAATTTTTAACTCTCCCCTTAAGTATTAAAGTTTTATGTTATCTTCCTATTATTCATAGAATTACATTATCACATATAGTATTGGTGGGTTTTGGTTATGAATATACAAATAAGTATATATGGATACCTTATTCATAAATTGTTTCAATATCCTTAGTAGAAATTAAGTAACTTATATTCTGTTTCTTACCGAGTGTTTGACTTGTTTTATATTACTAAGCATATTAAGGGGACTAGCTCCACCAATTCTAACTCTAATGTCACCTCTACTACACTATTCTAACTCTTCCTCCACCACACCAAGGTAAACAATAAAAAGATAAGGAAACTTTGAGAGAGAAGTAGAAAAGAGAGACTCATATTGAAAACATATATAAAAAGAAGATATCAAATATATGAGTAAAATGTGATGGAAATCAATTTGAAAAGGTAAAGGCAATATAGAAAAGATGACAACTAAAATAGGAAAGTATAAATATTATCTAGCAACAAATGGTAATATAATAGGGAGGAAAAAGATATTTATGTGTGTAAACCCTATAAAGTTTTTATCTGAACCTTAAATTGGACCTGAGTGCTCTAGATAACTTCATGGGTCGATAAGGTTAAATAAGTTAAAAATTTTATTAAATTATAAATTTAAATATTATATGAGTAAGAAAAACCCTAAAGTCTTGATCGAAACCTTAATTGCATACAAAAATACTAAACCTTATATACGCATAAACACAAGAGATTAAACTCGAACATAATAAAAACCCTAAAACTATAACTCTAAGCTTATAAAATGAATAAATTTACCCCAAAAGTATTAAAATTCTAATCGAATACGATTATCAACATACGTAATCACGTAAAATCATTAATGAATAAATAGAGATACCTTCAAATATTTATAAACCATAAAGAGTAGCAACTTAATTAAAAAAAAATTTTAAATTACGAATATTATTTTGTAAATATTGATAATTTTATAATTATACATTTAGAAAAGTTAACTTGATAATTTTAATTTCCCTTTTCCCTTTTTCTTCCTTTTCTTTTTTTTTTTCCTTTCTTGTACGTTTCTTTTCTTGGATGGATTTGGTTGCCCATGTGACTAAATTGTGTGGCCAAAGGTAAGAAGAAGAGATAAAGTTTAAGTCTAATCAAGCTTACCTCATATCTTATCTCTTTTCAATTTTTCTTTTTTACTTTTTACTTTTCCTTTTTGCTTCTTGGCCGTCTACTTTGGGTGTCCTTGTATTATATGTTGCCTCTTTATCATTTCAAAGAAATAAAAACAAAACAACACACACAAATTCTCCTCCCTAAAACTGTAACTTTCCCTTCCTCCATTTCCTATTTTATTCTTTTGGTTTCCTTTTATTTTGTTTCTACAAGTTGAGGAAGAAGAAGAAAAAGCTCTTGGTTCAACCACTTTCAAGGCATAAAAAAAGTAGTTAAGCAGTATTTTTTATGTATTTATTTTATTACTTTACATGCACTTTTGTTATATATGTATATTTTGAAGAATTACATGTATTTTAGGAATATGTAATATAGTTCATTTTGTATTTTCTTTTCCTAGTAATAAAGATATTTGTACATGTATTGATATTATATGAAAAGCTGTATTCTTATGTATATGTGACTGTATATGTATATAACTATTTAGGTATATAATTATATGTACATATATGTTATAGCTGATTATGTAACCATATTGTATATAGAAATATATGTATATATATGCATCTATAGTATGTATGTTTATTTATTTTCATTATCTTTATATATATATATATATGCATGTATATGCGTACAACTATATATATGTACAATGAATAAGTATATATGTATAGTACACATACATATGTATAGTATATAGTATATTTAAGTTTATATTGTGAATTTATATATGTACACACATATAAATAAGGTAAGAAAACCTAAGTATAAAGGTGTGTGTATAAGTATAAAAATATGTATACTAATATTATAATATAAGTATACGTATATACCTAATTAGTATATATACAAATATACTAAAATAATAAATTATTAAATAAAGTAATATAATATATATAAATATTTACATATGTATGCCATAAGCTTTGAGAGAGAAATATGGGATTTATTTACAAAATTTAATAAATTATAATTTAGATATATAAATATAAATATTAATTAATATTACAAAATTGGGAAAAAAATTGATAAAACGATACGTAGACTAATGAGGAGCTACTATGTTAGCACCCTCATTCATGAAATTAATTTCACCAATAAAAATAATAATAAAATAATAGTAATTAATTAAATAGAAAAATATAAATATAATAAGAAGGTTTAAATGTGAATTTTATCTTAAAATAGTAAAATAAGTAATTAATTATAAAGTAGAAAAAAAAAAGAATATTTCAAAAAATTAAAATTTAAAAATTTATTAAGCCATAAATTCACAAAGAAAAGCTTAACATAATCATTTATAAATATTTAACTCAAAATAATAAAATTCATAATATTTTTGGACCATCATGAAAAATGTGAGTTATAATGTTTGAAACAGACCCTACTATGTGAAAATACGTTCAAAAACAATAAAAATTAACTATAAGTTCATAAAAATCAGAGTTAAAATAAAAAAGTTATACGTGATTAACAAAAAAACTAAAACTGGAGATTTTATATGAGTAGATAACTAATTTAGGTAGTTAGTATTAAATATATAAATATTTTAGTTATTTCACTCAAATATTTATTACTTTTTATATTCCCTAAATATTAGATGATCCCGATACAAATACTAACTTACTTATAGATTACTGCGATCCATGATTACTATTATGGTTGAGTAAGTACTCCTGATGATACCATACTTGTTTGTATTTATAATTAGTGAAATTTTTTTTAACTTTATTGATAAATGACTTGATGTGTAGAATTCGAAGTATGCATGTGATTGTTATATGTATGTTGAGGGAAAATACTTTAATTTATGGAACCGATTGGTTGTTGCATTATAGAAATCCTTAGTAAATTGATTATTTGTGATATTGATTGGTCACATTAAAAAGGGACTTAAGTATATCTGGCTTGATCAAATTAAACTGAGTCATGCATAATCATGCACCACATTTTAATAATTTAGGTCGTCATATTACATGAAGATAGCAAAAGGCCATGCAAGGGTTGATTATAAATATGAATAAAGTGTTATACTATGGTGTACTCGTATAACATGAGCTTGCTCTAGCTCATAAGATTATTAGATGTTAGAGGCACCAACTACTTGACTAAAGGTAAAGTCTAGAGGTCTCCATTTAGGAGTGACTATGGACTATAAGAGCCCATTCGCAATCATACTTGGAACTTAGTTTTTAAAATTGAAAATAGATATACTATTTTGTTTTTTAATATGAAACACAGAGTTCAGTGGTTATATAAGTTTAGGTATGATACTTGGATCTAATTTGTACCGTATATACTTTAACCCTGACTTTAGAAAGCATTAAATTTGAGTTGTATATAGTACCTAGTCACTTTTATGTATTTATGTGGCATTCCACTAGTTCATGCATTCATATGTTTGAAAATTAACTGTTGAATAACTCGCTTGTTGTATGATTGAGGGATAGCTCACTAAGTTTTCTAGCTTATGCCTTTATAGATTACTTTTGTAGGAGGATCTCTTCATTACACCTGACCGAGGCATGCTTGAGGTTAGTGGGAAGCTTTTGGGTTTATGTGAGTTTAAGCAAAAATTTGAGAGAGTAACCATAGCAAACTCTCATATAACGACTTATTATATGATAATACATGTTATCTAGTACATCTGTTAACTTATATAATAGTACATTAAAGACTTAATGTATTTGTTAATATGTATCGTAGTTATATTATAAAATTTCATGTTAATACAACTATGTTATGATATTATATGTGCTTGCATAACTTTTGGATAATTAGTTGTAGTAGTAGCCTTATGTGTTACATGAAGGGTTGTTGATTGGAAGGATAACTAATCTACGGTTTTTTGTTTGATATACGGCACTTGCCACGACTAAGCTACCTCTCGGATTGTGACAATGTGAGATCAAGGCAACTTACCCTAAACCCTCAACAAGAACCACTACCCCAAATTTAAGCTTAACCCCTTAACTACCAACACTCCTTATATTTCACCGTCCCAAAGATTCAATACCTAATACTCTAATGATCCTTTAACTTAAGCTCTGATATCACTAAACTATAATACTCCAGAATCTTGGGAGCCATAGCCCGCCACATGTTACCTCTAAAGGCTAATACGCGAAGGCGTCTAGGAACTTGTAATATGCTTGAAATATGTAAATAAGTGATAATAATCTACTAACTCACTAACAATAATCTATCAATTCACCGACATCAACTCCTTAACCATTAATTAAAAGAATGACATAAATACTCACTTATTTCAACCTACATAAGGATGTCGCATTACCTACGTAGGATAAATAACAACTTAACTAAGAAATCTCACAGCTCTACAAGTAACATAAAATTCATAACCAATAAGAGTTACAGGTGACCCTAACCCATAAGTGGTAATAAAATCGAATCTTAGCTCCTATCCATGCTTATCATCTATTCTATGTACAACCCTACTCATCACTAGAATAATAATCTCCATTCTCTTCTTAATTATAAACTCAGCTAGTACCATTGTAACTTTGAGTAATATCATCTTAACCTAAATCAACAGTCGAAAACAACAACCCTTAGAGGGTGAGCTATGCCTTGTATGGAATATCGAAAGCATATGTATATGATCAAGCATTCATATTCCACATGCATACGAGTAGCAATAATAAATACAACAAATAATTAAGCCATCAACTAATATACTCTTGGCATCCCAAGACTTGGAATAACTCATGACCCTTACATAAGTAACCAAGTATACGAGTAATTGAGTAACCAAGTAACTAATAACCACCTTAAATTTACCTATGTCCTTTTAGTGTAGGATTGCACTCAAGACAATGTCACATAAAGATCGCCAAGTGTCTCACCAACCACATTAGACCTGACTAGTGGGAGGTCGAAGCTAAATAGAAGCAGTACAATCAATAATTAAGCCAGATATATATTAAGTCCATTTACTACTAACCTAACAAGCATAAACATACAAGCAAGTATCCCATACTTGACTTTACAGTAGCGTTCAACAAGTAACCTGTTGTTCTACAATTTGATACATCACAAAAATAATTAACTTAGGCCCTAAACTCGGTTGTGAAAGTCATTATTCATTGCTCGCATCCTAATGTCTTAACTAGGCTATAAGTCTTTATAAGAAGTTTCAATTCATTCCTTGGAAAAATGAAGTTTAGTTGCTAGTTCAATTCTAAAAATTTGTTTAAAACATGTTGGGAAGGCTTTAGAACAAAAAAAAAAAAAAAAAAAGAAGGTTAAGGAAGGAGATGGAAACTTCTTGTCAACTAAAGCAAACATGGCATCCAAATGCTAAAGGGTTAGGCATCCAAATGCCATGCGATAACTCTACACAAACCTATAGTGTTCAAATGCTATTAAGCATGGCATCCAAACTCCAATTACAGTCTGTAGTTTGGGACTCCTCCCTTACTCCAACTCAACTCCGATCCCAATTGCCAAACTTCACTTTCTCTTTCTTTTCTCACTCCTACACTCACCTTCAAACACTCCACAATACCTTTCAATTATCTACATAGATATCTCAACTTGAAATCACAACTAACCAGGTACAAGTGGTAAGTTACTCAATTTTGCCTTTCCTTTGTGAAGTGGAACCACTCAAAACCCCTTGAATTCAAACCCTAGAGACCTTCTTGATAGTTTTCTTAAGGGTTTTTTGTTTTGGCAATGGAAGAAACATAGGGAGAGTGAGGAATAGTAGGAAACAAAACAACATAGTAGGTAAGGGAGGGGGTTTATAATTTCCACTAGATAACTTTATCTCCACTACTTAATGTTATTTACATGCCATAGGGAAATCTATTAATTATAAAATCTTTTATTTTCTTTAAACTCTTTATTTATTTATTTATTTTTGAATTTAGATTTTACATTTTCCCTCAATCTGACGAAAATATTTCTCTTATTCATCGAGTTCTTATCAATCTGATTACATACTATAAGCTTGTCGATTGAATTATCTAAGACATTAGATTTTTTAATACCTGTGAAAGTGTATTGGTCATGTGTAATATTAATCCATAATTCAATAATAAACCAATATGATTGCATAGTCTATTCACATCCATTTTATTAGATCGCAAATATATCAAAAAAGAAAAGAAAAGCCTTTTTTTTTTATTTCTATTTACCGATATTCTAATTCGTAATCATATTTTCAACAGTATAGTTATTATATATATATATATATATATATATATAACCCTACATAATAACTGTATCGTTATTATATTTACTGTGGAAATTGCCAACCTTATATCCAAGGAGCACCTTCCCCCTAGACCGCCCGAAGGACGCATACATTCTTTAGCTAGAAAAAGGTGTAGAATTTACTAAAAGAAGGAAAAGGTTTAGGAATAGAAATGCTTGTCGATTAAGAAAAGAAAATAAATAAATAAATAAAGAGGCATTCCGAGAATAAAACTCAAAGGACGTGGCAATATATAAGCTAGTCAACTGGGGAATTGTACAGAATGACGAATATATAAATGATTGTCAACTATCTGACTTTATATCAAGAAAGATTGCGAGAATGAGGGCGTGGGCCGATATGCTTATGATTAGTATATGGGAGTGTTCAATCAGGATACATGCCAGCTAATCAATTCTGGTCGAGTTTACTCCAGCAAAGTACATGTGCATGCCTACATGAAACAGTTGTTTTATTTTCTCTCTTTCTTTTCTTCTTCTTCCTTTTTTTTTTTTTTTTCTTTTGGCGGTAATTCCAACATGAAACAGTTGAATTCACATTATTGCGTTATGGGATAAGCTTATGAATGTTGATGTGGAGTATTTGAGTAGTTTTGACTTTTTATTAGATACATTCTCCACACCTCCTCCTTATCTTACAAACATGATACTTCGTGTGCTTTCAATCATGAGAACTGATTCGAAGAATTTGGTTACCATTTGTTTTCCCTTTCCATAATTAGTTTATCTTGCAGAAGCCTAGAAAGGAGACATACCTTTGTTTTTTGTTGTACATTATATATGCGAACGGATGTCGTCCTGCGTTATGAGTACCTAAAAGATGGTAAGTAATCAAGTGGGATCATTTAAAGAATGGAAAAATATAAAAAAAATCCCTAACAATTAACTGTATATACAAATCAATTTTTAATATTTCATTTGATCTATTTTAGTTTTTAAAGTTTTAACAAATTTACAAAATAGTTCCTCGTTTAGTTCTTCCATTATGTATGGACATCTTGAGGACTAAAATTAATTAAACGAAAAGATTAAAAACTAATTCGTATATACAGATAAACGTTAGAGATTTTTTTATACTTATAGGCTAATTATACGCTGACATGTACCTATAATGACAAAAAATTTAACAAAGTTTAATTAAATAATTTATTTAATACGACTTAAAAAAGGTTGAGGATTAAAATGGATTAAATAAATATCAAGAATTGATTGTAAAAATATGAAATATTATGGATTTTTTTTGTACTTTTTCCTCTAGAGAATATAAGTATTTTCAGTTCAAAATTATCATGCGAGAAAAAGTGATGTACATTTCTATCCAACCATCCAAAATAATTTTCAAGAAAACAAAAATAATCCTCTTAAAATTTGACCTAAGCGTGGATATACCTCTAAGTTTTGAAATGTTATGAATAACTTCTTATACTTTAGTGAATTGGCAAATAACTTCCAAAAACTAAAAATAACTCTATTAAATTTTGATTTTGGTGAAAAAAAATATCTCTCTAACTTTATGAAAATGTGCATTAACACCCCTAAACTTTAAATGCAGTGTGCTTTCTTTGAACTAAAAAATGAAAGTGCTTTTTAAATTGCCAATTTATTAAAATTTAGTTGGATTATTTGCAATATTTAAAAGTTAAAAGGATATATTCATTTGGATCAAACTTTATGAGAGTTATTTATAGTTTTCCCAATAGTTTCTTTCCAACTATAACTATAATTTTTATAAAATTTTATTGTTTTAGTATGTTTTCTATATTAAGACACAAAGACCACTTATATTTTAATATTAGAAGAATAAATAATCAGTTCTACGTTTCCAAATTTCTGCTAAGCAACATCTACAGAACTTCAACTTTGCTTAGAAAATTGCGTATTGCAGAACTTTTGATAGGAACAGTTGACCCGGTGAATGTAAGGTACATAAATGATCAAAATAATCAGACATAAGTTTTGATTTCTACGCATGGCATCTCTTATATTGGTCCAAGCCAAAAACTATATGGTAAATTCGGGTGAGCCATTACATAATGGTTAGAGCAGGAAATCCTAAACAAATCTTATATATAGTTATCGGTTCCTAAATTTTAGATTTAGAACCTATATTATGCCACTCTAAAGTCACCTAAACCTTGTGGGTGATAAAATTTACTAGGTACAAAATACTCTCTCCCACCAACCCCCGACCCCATTGCAAAACTTATAATTTTGCTATCACATATTCATGATATTGAAATTCTAGGGCAAATTTTTGATAATTTAAACTCATCGGTGTCTCCACTTAATTAATTTGAAATATGGTATGTATATCATTCTTAAAGTCATAAAATAGTTATAATAGGAAAAAAATGAGATAAGAGGAATGAAAAATAGGGGTAAAAATAAGGCCACTAATGAGGAAGAATGAGACAAGTGAGAATTTGAAATGTAAATATGAGATGGGAGAGGGTAGGAGGAATGAAGACATTATTTTCTTCAAAAAAAAAAAAAAAAGGAAGTTGATTTCATGGTGATGTCACAAGATATTTAAAAAATATAGATAGTCTCAATGGTTAAATTTGTAAGTTTACCTAAAGTATTTTAAAGGATCCAAATCTAATATTGTAGGTTTAGGGTTTTTGATGGAAGGTGGGATTAAGTTATGGTGTACATGTTCTCTTTTTTCCACTTTGATAGAACTTTGATTTAAAGGCAAAAATATAATGATACTTTATATTTATCATTATTATTTAATAATTTTTATTATGTGGATACAAATAACTTAAAACCTATATGCAATGTAGCTTAAGAATAAGTTTTTAGGGTGAATATAAGGTATATAAACATTGTATCAATGCCTTATCCTATAGGACTAGATTTTAAAATATTATATCTGAAATTTGTCTTATTATATTTAATATTTATTCAGAATCTATTAGGTTGGGTGGATTATTACAAGGTACAAATATAGTAAAGTTACCCACTCATTCATCCGTTGACTAGCTTCAAAGCAATAATTTTTCCGATAAATTTTATACATCCTTTTCTCTTTTATAACACAACTCAACCTTTTATTTTATTGACATACAGCAAAGCATAGGGTAGTTATTGGTTTAAGTCCTCTAAAGGCAACTTTCCTATAAGTCACCGCCCTCAACCGGTAGTAAACGGTCATCAAAAACCAAGTGAAAGGTAAAATAAAGGATTAAATGATAAATTTATTGTCCAAATTTTTACACAATGGTAAAAATATTATTGAAATTTTAAAAGACTAATTTCATAATTAATTAATGTTTTTGTTGATATTTTTACTACTTTTATTAATACTATTAGATGCAATTTGCTGAGTTGGACTCATGGACATATCCAAAAATTACATGTGTCCTTCAATATTATTTTAAGCCACCCATCATAAAACAAAAAGCGAAAAAAAAAACCCAAACAAATAATATTGTAGGGAAAATAGAAGAAAACACACTCCCTTAACCATCAAAACCCTTTTACCATGGTATAAAACAGATATAGGGAACACAAATGTTATTTATAGGTGCTTAAACAACTACAAAACTTCTTAGGTTACTTAATGTTTGATGTATTTAATAAGAATATTTGCACTAGTGATATCATTAATTTAAGAAGGTGCAAACTTGAAATATTATAGTGCAATAACATGTTTGTTTGATAGTTGCACTATATTTATCTCACTATCTTGTCATTTTAGACCAATTTTTCTACACCAAATGCTTTGCAAAGTATCATGTATTTGGTTTGTTTTTATATCTGTTTTGATTAGTTTGTATAAGATGTAGAAGCTACAAAATAGCTTCTATGGTTTTGTCTATCTGACATATGTATGGCTTAAAGTAATATTAAAGAACATGCATCATCTTCGAATATGTCCATCAATCAAACTTAGTAAATAGCATCTAACGGTATTAACAAAAGTAGTAAAAATACCAACAAAAATTTTAATTAGGTACAAAATTGATCTTCTAAAAATTCAAGTAGTATTTTTACCATTTCATAAAAGTTTGGATGGTAAATTTACCATTTTCCCTAAAATAAAATATATTCACCACATATCATAATGTTTACTGCTTTTATGTAATTTTGTCATTTGGTAATAGTTTGTAATTTTAATTTTAATAATTTACCACAATGGGAAACGTGTACCCTCTCTGGAGGATTACTATTCGAAGTAAAAGAAAAGTTGTTAAATAACCATCATATCCTACTGTACTTCAACTGTATATGCCCTTGAACGC
This sequence comes from Lumnitzera littorea, assembly GCA_024138015.1. Lineage (NCBI taxonomy): Eukaryota > Viridiplantae > Streptophyta > Magnoliopsida > Myrtales > Combretaceae > Lumnitzera > Lumnitzera littorea. The sequence continues at coordinate 67,562,030 of JAMXBB010000008.1, forward strand.
TTTTACCATATATGACGTATTTTAAATACAAACGAAGAAAAAAAAAATGGTGATATATCATTTTTTTTTTTAATTACCACAATGGAAATATTTTATCTTAGTTGATCTACTTTTACAATATATGAGGAAAAGCTTGGTAATGGTTACATTTCAGATGATTTATCATAATGGAAGTGTCTTACCAAATTGGAGGCACTTTCACCTCAAACGTTAGAAACCCTGGTCAAATATGATATATCACAATCGAACATATCCATCTGAATTTGTATACCTTTAAAATAATAGATGATAATTTTTACGATATACTAAAAAATTTCATTGACAAAATTCAGTGGAGTTCGTTATAGTCATCGTGAAGGTGGTAGCATCTATACATTTGATCTACCATAATGACAAAACCTTACCAGATCAATAACACTGTGAAATGCTAATCATGCTACCATATTTATTTTATGTATGCCAAATTTGACAAGAAAGTGGTAATGATGCAGTTTAGATAATTTAGGGTAAATTACACTTTTCATGCCCTTTTAAAAATTGTTTTTTTTTTTACCTCGTTTATTGCACTTTGCACATCTACCTTCTATCTCCATATGTGAATATTAATCAGAAAATTCATGTCATCTTTTGATTAGTCCATAATAATTAATTTGATAAAATACTCTTACTATAGCTATATTTAATTAAATTATGTAGTAGAAATAACAAACAATTACCAAAAATTTAAAAAATAAATCACAAAGAAAAAGATTCAAAAAAGCACTTGTTAGTGTGGCGCTTAGTTGGCCACCTCTTAGCCTTATGGTGGCTAGATAGGCCTTAAATGAATGATCAGGTTGTAACCACCTATAATTATAGGAGAGTTAGATACTTAATTATGATGGTGAGTAATCCCTCACTAACTTAGATGGGTTGCACCAAGAAAGGGAAAAAAAAAGAAAAAAGAAAAACCATCTAATTGTAATTAGAACACACAACCCAATTTGACCATATAGGGTGTTTTAGATGTTCTTCCTTTTTCTTTTTACTTTCAGAGGTGGTGGATGGTTATATGGATGGTCGCATTACTCATCAGGATGCATGACCCACTTACATAGGGGGTTTGTTACTCAATAAATTATTAAGATCCTGCTCTTTGCAAATTTTTTGTAGTAACTTTTTCTTTTGCTATTTTTTATAACTTTTTTATTATTTTGTTATATTATTTATTTAATATATTTAACAATACTATTTAATCAAATTAATTACTTATAGATTAATCAAAATATGACATGTGTCCACTTTCTAATATTAAGAAGTATATCCTATGGTAGATGTTAGCAATTTAGTTTGCTTACCTCCAATTCAAATTCAGAATAAAATCCATTATAAGACTTATTTTATCTCTTTAGACCTAACCAATTACATGAATTACTCCTAAGGAGTGTACAATCGAGGTTATACCTCTACTTTGTTGTGATAAGTTGTGAATGTTTTTTTCTTTTTTTGATGATTAATACTGGGAAAGGTGAATTGGAACCTAGTTCATCCCATTAAAGACCATCATCTATGCACTAGGCTATAAGAGCCTTAGAAATTGTGAAGAGTTTAATTGTAGATAATAGTTCCTCATAGAAATTATTGATTCTAGATATAGTAGTATGGAGACAACAAAATTGTTCCAAGTTACCAACCTTCACTAGACATACATAATCACAACCATCTAAAAATATAAAAAATGAAAAAGTACACGTATGTAAAAGTGATAAAACTAGTACGAGTAGTTAAACTTACATATTTTTTTTCATTTTAGTACATAAATTTTAAACTCGTTCATTTTAGTATCTTAACTTTGTAAATAAGATAAAATGGTATCTCTGTTTTAACAACTGTTATTATAAAATATTGAAATAATAATATAAATATATCAACTTTCATTTTATTTCTATTTTAGTGTTTGAAATTTTTTTTTTGTTTCATTTTTGTACTTCAACTTTTTAAAGTGAAACAAATAAGTATTATTTATAACGGCTGTTACAAAAAATATGCTAATTTATCTCATTTAAAAAGTTGTGGTACCAAAATAAATAAGTTTGAAGTTTAGGTATCAAAATTTAAAAAAAAAAAATGAAACTCAAGTACTTTTAGTTGCTTTATCCCGTATGTAAAGTAAAAAATGGTGAAAACATAGGTTTACACAATATAAATTACCTACTATAATAAAATCTCTTGAAAAAATAAAGAGATTAGAAATACTAAAAGAGATAATTCTTATTGATGTCTTCTCACATGTTATATTGATTAATATATGTATAATATATATATATATATATATAGGTAGTTGATGACTATAAAAAGAAATCAACTATACAAGGAATGACATAATTCTTTATGGATAAACGTTCTAATAGATACATTGGTTATATATAGAAGGAAGAAGATAATTGTTAAAAGATATGGATAAGCATAATTAATAACGAATTTGTAACACTCCCCATTAGACGTTTGTTATGCCTCATCAAATCCTTATTTATAATGCCCTAAACTTAGGACGCCACAAACTACCACTTCCCTGTAGTATCTATTGAAACTTTAGGCATAAACAATTTTCTAAAATCTTCAAAGTTCTTGTAAAGTCTTTAACTAGTCTCATAAAATTAATTCTCCAAAATAAACTAGAATAATATCTAAAGAAAAAAAAAATTAATTCTTGAACAGCAATTAATAACTAAAAGATTGAAATTCTATCTATTTAAACTCATATACAATCTTCAAGTAGCATACATAGTCATCACTCTTCCTTCCCCATAGGTAGGAATAACGGTCTCTAACAATTGTTGTAATTGATCAAATCAACTAAAATTCTTGCGTTTGAAAAAAAAAAAATTTAGGGAGTGAGCTGAAGCCTCATATGCAATATGCAAACACACACGAGTGAACAAATAATGCAATCTCCATGTAGAATATTGAATAGCAATAAACACACAATAAATTATTACCTTCAATCTTAGCCCATTAAACAACACTTATGGGTACTTATAATACTGTCCACACAACTGTAAATAAATATAAAAATAAATAAATAAATTACTTAACACCATACCTAAGAAATGCCACCTTCAGCCTTAAGATTCTTAATCTACCTTAGATCATTTCAACAAGTCACTTTACAAGGACATTGCCACCTAAAGATTATTGAGGTGCCCCTTAAGGTTCTACCATCACCAACTCATAGGCTTAGCCATGCATAAGCAATGCTCAACAATTAATAGTCCAATATTGATTAGTTTGTTTTCAATGCAATTAGCCTAGTAACCATAACCAACAAACATGTATCATGTGTCATGACTTGAGAGGTGGCCTAGCTATGGCAAGCGCTATATACTATACAAAGGACTATAGATTGATTAACCTTTCAGTCGACAACCTTTTATGCAAGCTACAAGGTTACTGTTACAATTAACAACCCAAGAGTTATGCAGGCGTAAGTAATATCACAACACAATTATAATAATATGATCATCGAACTATAACTATCCAATATATATAACATATACACTAAGTCTTTCAGGTAACTAATATTACATAATAATACACATTGTCATATAATAAGGTTCTAAGATCTAACTATAGTAATAGAAGTATACTCTCATCTCTTGACTCATACTCATACCAACCGGATAGTGTTCTACTAACCTTGGGCATTCTGTAGCCTGAAACAACGAATAAGTCCTCTTACATAAGTAATCTATAAGAGTGTAAGTTAAATAGTTTAGTGAGATATTCCTCAACCATACTACAACCAAGTTATTCAACAATTAATTTCAAATATATGAATGCATGTACACGTAGAATGCCATAGAAATACATACAAGTGACTAAGTATTGCATACAACTAATATTTAATGCCCTTTAAATTTAGGGTTAGAGTATATACGACATAAATTAGATTCGGGTATCATATTTGAATTATTACAATTACAAAACTCCACGTTTTATATTAAAAAATAAATGGTATGTCCATTTTCAATTGTAGCTAAAACCAGTTCCAAGTATAATTGTGAGTGAGTTCTCATAGTTCACACTCAATCCTAAACGGAGGCCTTTAAACTTAACTCTTAGCCAAATGGTTGGCACCTCCAACGCTTAATAATTCTACAGGCTATGGTAAGGTCATATCGTACATATGTAACGTACTAAAATACAATAATCAGAATTTATTATCAACTCCTGTTTGGCTTCTTGCTATCTCTGTGTGATATGATGACCGAAATTAGTTATATAATGTATAATTATGCATATTTCGATTTAATTAGTTTAAGTTTGATATCATTACATCCAATTATTATATGATCAATAAGAATTACAAATAGATCAATTCCTATTGAATTTACTATGCAACAAATAATATAAGATTCTATTTTAAAGTAATTTCACAATTGAAAAACAGTATCATACACATACATAACCCAATCCTACACAATATTCAATTATTAATATAAGTTAATATTTACTAGTTATACATAAACATGTATGGAATCATTAGGAATACTCACTCAGCCATGCTCGATATCAAGGATTGTAATAATCTGCTGGCAAATTAGTCTCAATCTCGAGATCACCTAATATTTAGAGTATAAGAAAAGTAACAAGTGTTTGAGTTAAATAACTAAACTATTCATATATTTAGTATCAACTATCTCATTCAACTATCTATTCATGGGAAATTTTTTGTTCGAGCTCTTTCGTTAATCACATATAACTTTTTCAATTTAGTTTTGATTTTTATAAAGTTATAGTTTATTTTTATCATTTTTGAACGTATTTTCTTTTAGCGGGGTCCATTTTAGATGTTATAACTCGCATGTTTCATTACAGTGTAGAAATATTACAAATTTTATTATTTTGACCTAATTAATTATAAATTATTATTTTAAGTTTTTCTTTACATATTTATGATTTAATAAATATCTAATTCTTATATTTTATAATTTTCTTATTTTTGAGTTTATTTTATCATAATTTGCATATTTTACCATTTTTAAGATCTAAACTTATTTATTTCATTTTTATTATTTTAATAATTTTCTCGTTAATTAATTATTTTATTATTATTACAAAGTTAATTAAATTTTGATGAAATATTGACGTCGCAGCATGAGAAAGTGCCATGTGTCATTTTTATGAATTTTTATATTTTTCAAAATTTTCCTCTTTTGTATTTTACTTAATATAATTATATTTTATCAAAATTTTGGAAATTAATTATTTTTCCATTTTCCTTTTAAACTCACAGTTTACCTATATATATATATATAT